>ML675647.1:2551892-2606115 GCA_007922155.1 Mesoclemmys tuberculata
ACACAAGATTTGTTAAAATAAATAAATAATCCCCTCCTCAAAAAGATTGTCTCTGAGAAGAGAATATCCATCCATATTTGGGGAGCTGTGCTGGAACTGAAAGTGGCAATGAGATACAGGGCTATCAGAAAGATGAGCATCAAGATGACTGAAGTCCTGTTCTCCAGTTTGTACTCTCTCTGAAGTTCTTCCATGAACCCAGTTTGTAGTTTCTGACCAAGTGACGAGAATACTATATATAAGGCATTCAGCCTAGGACTTTATCTACACTACAGATGCTTTACTGCCGCAGCTCCCTAGTCTGGACATAGCTTATGCCGATGGAAGGGGTTTTTCTGTCAGCATGGTAATACCATCTCCTCAAAAGACGTTGTTCATGCCAACAGAGGCACACTTCTGTTGGCATAGTTTTGACTACGCTGGGCTACACATAGTTGTGTCTACACATAGCAGTGTTGACGAGGAGGTGTGGTTTATTTCACACCCTGACCCATGGCGTTATGCCAACAAACTCTGTAGTATGGACCTGGACTAAATGATGCTCTTGCCTTATTAGTGCGATTTTCTTTGTTTGTATAAGCTGAAAAAGTAATTGCTGTTGAGTTTCCAGAATTGATATCAAGCTTTCTTTCTGAAGTGTCCAAAAATATTTCCCCCTTTAATAAGACAAAGTATTCTTCCTGTGTTAAGTCAATACTTACTCATTTTATAGCAATATTTGTTTTTAAAGCCTTTTGAAATGTTACACCAAAAAAGCTTATGCTATGTTCTTCATAACCTTTCTCACTAGCATTAATTTAAAAAGTATTTTTATTGCTTTCAAAATCAAAACGGAAGAATGGTAACCATATTATGCACTAGCGTTGAGCCTGTTAATGAACACACAGCTGTTAGAACTTCCTTAAAATGGCTTGAGAAGCTTGTGTAAAAACAATTACAAAATGATCCAGGCCCTTTTCTCAGTGTGAGGAAAATACCAGCAGTGGGTAAAATTAGTAAACTTGAACTTGCTTGTGCTGTCTCTGCCTAATGAGTTTTGATCTTATTAGAAGAATGTTAAAACTAGGACTTGATTTTCAGCTGTAAAAGAGGAAGGTCAGCCTATGAGCTCTTCCTTTTGTTAAGAGCATACAAGTGCTTCCCTTTGTTAGGCGCGTACTAGAGATGGGGAAATACTGATTATGTTCTAATTGAGCTGCCCTGGCAGGATTATGGTCTACTGTTTGTTTTCGAGTGCTCTATGTAGGGGTGCAGCAAACAGATGGGAACTCATGGAAGCAGTGCCCGTTGGATTGCCTCCCCTCCCCTTGCAACTCCCAGCATTCCAGAGGTGAAGCTGTAAAAGCGGGTAGGGGACTTCAACCATCTGTTCTTTCCAGCCACGGCAGCCTGTGGCTATGGCTTAGTGTTTTGGACACTTCCTTCCCAGAGGCTCTGGGTGGTTGTCTTATTGTTAATTTGTTAATGTAATTCCACCAGTCAGCTACATCACCAGCATATCTCATAGTGCTAATGTGTACGAGTTAGAAGCTTATGTTGAAAGAGGGGTAAGCACTCTTCATTCCTAAGTCCCTCATTCTGCTGTTGTCTAGCACTCTTGGCCACCATGTGTGTTGAACTTGACTGACCTTGTCGGTTGGAACTACAGTGGGAAAATGTTGTCAGCGCTGCTGGAGGGGAACTGTTTTTGTTCTTCGCTGTCACTGATCATTTCCCTAATGAGACCTAAGAAAAGAATGGAGGGTGTGCAGGGAAGATCCTGGAGCATTTACCATGGCATTGAGAGTCCCCAAGGGCATGGGGGTGTTTAAGAAGGCTCTTCCTACTTGGATTAAATTATCCACTGTGTTAGCTGTTGAGACGCTTGAAGGTGGCCCAAAGTTTGGAGTCCGCAAACTATTCTTTGTCCTGTAATTGCTTCTATCTAAAGATCCATGTTTTACAGATGAGGAAATTGGGTACAGAGGGGAAGTGCCTTGCTCACAATCACACAGACGCAGTTGCAGAGCTGGGAATAGAACTGCCCTGGCTTCCAGACTCCTAGTCCCTTGATGTATCAGTTGAAAAAGCACTCTGGAGCTGAAGGGCACCCCGTTGACTGCACGCGTCTGGCCGATGCCCCCCAGCAGGTTGTGCGTTCCTCAGTGAGGTAAAGGGCAACTGGTGCAGTTCTTGGTGCTGTAATTCCTTGCCATGGAAGATCATTTTGGTGCTCCAGCACATTGGGTCTTTCCATTTCAGAGTTCCACCTTAGAGCTCAGTCCAACCTTTTGTCTCGCAGATTAGATAGGAGCTGAATTGGAGGATGAATAGTTCCCCTCTGGGACAGGGTGAGTCGGTGGAAGGATGAAGGGAACTTTGTGAAAATGATACAATGTCCAGACAAGGGTGGAAGTAAAAAAACCCAAAAAACAAAGCCCTCATGTCCAAAAAAAAATCCTCTAATGTCCAGTTGTCTTAGGAACCAGTTTGTTTAAACTTTGTAAAACCAAACAGTTCTATCATCAAGTAAATGTTACATAGGTTGGCTATGCTGACCTCCCCCTTCTAGAGGCTTTTGATTTATCAGTGCCATGTGATCAGGGATCCTAGGGATCTGTTTGTCATGGAAAAATGTGGCATCTGCAGTTTTGCAGAGAATCTTTAGGTTTTTACATTTCGTGATGAAAGAAAAACACATACAGTAGAACCCTGTTTATCCAAACCTCCGTTATCTGGCTCTGCGTATTAACCAAACCACTAGCCACTTGGGGAACCAGCTGTCAGCCCCAGGTGGCTAGGGCTGACACCCTGAGCCCCACAGCTGTCAGCCCCGGGCGACTGGTGCTTTGGTTAATAAGGAGAGCTGGATAACAAGGAGACTTGGATAAACGGGGTGCTTCAGTATATCAATAAAACATATAGCAACAAAATATTGTGTTGAACTGATTCCCTAGCCACAATATATACCGGTAACTAAAATTCAGCATTTCAGTTTAATCGTGGAAAATTGCAGGTTTTTGGTTTTTTTATGGCAGAATATTGTTTTTCTTTAATCACAGAAAACGAGGATCCGTGCATATGATTTACTCTTCTAGTTCTTCTTTGGTTTGGAGATGATTACTCCTGGCCGAGTTGCTATGGTGACTTTATTGCAAAGGTGCTAGTCTTCTGGCCCCTGTGATATTGCACTGCACCTTTCAGCTTCTTCATACTGCAGAGCCGCAGGCTAGCACCGCGGCGTGGCAGTGGGGCTGCCGTTGAAATCGTGTCTTGGCTCAGAAAGAAAAGCCGGGTGGGTTGATATTTGAAGTGACTGAGTGGCGGGGGGCTTCGCAAACAATTATTTCTGTGTGAATTAATTTTACAGTTGGGGAACTGAGTACCAGTGAGACTAAGGGCTACTCTACACTAGAAATGCTATGGCTCTTTCCTGTCGGCATAATAAAACCACCTCTGCGAGCGGCAGTGGCTTCATCGGCGGGAGAGGCTCTCCCACTGACAGCGCTGTCCATAACCGCTCTTTGGTCAGTGTAACTTATGTCGCTTGGGGGGGGAGGCTTATTCACACCCGTGAGCAATGTGAGTTAGAGCGGCATAGGTGGTGGTATGTACGAGATCTTAGTGGCTGGCCCAAGATCACACAGGAAGGCTGTGATAGAACAAGGAATTGAGCCTTTGTTCCCGGCTAGCACCTGAACCATTGTACGCAAAGTACTCAGGGGCCAACCTTCCACTGGTGCTCAAAGGATTTGAGCTTTCATTGTTTTGTAAAGCCCTCTTATCCTAGAAGAACCTGCAGGCAACGTGTGTGGGAAAGGTTCACTTTCTTCTTTTAAATTGATACAGAAACCCTGGCTGCCTGGAGCTTGGAACAGAATTTTAACAACTGTGCTTAAAACCTTCCTTTAGAGGGTGACTTGAATCTGCCTGTGACAGATTGATCCTATTTCTGAGAGTACCCTCTTAAGCACAGTTTTTTAGGCTTGGTTGAGAACCTTGGGTCTGATTTGTAAGTTTTAGACAGTCTTTTCAGGGATGTTCCTATAAGTAAAAGTTCAATAAGAGGTTATTGATATTAAAAGGCAAGAGGTGCCTTTTTTAGGGAGGATTTGGAAGGATAGGAAGCTAAATACGGTGGCTGCATTTAAAGCAGGTTTGGATAATTCTGTGAACATTTTTTGTGTTTTTCCCCACACTAAAATGATGAGAATCCTTTCTCACGCTTAAGGAGGGTGATACAGAATTGCCCGAGGAGGGTGGTTAAGAAGGAATTCTCTTCCTCCGCTTGCATGAGCAGCATTTCATAACTAAGTGAACATGGCTTTTCTTTTGTATTCCTCCAAAGCATCAGGTGTTGGCCATGGCCAGAGGCACAGGATATGGGACATGATGGACAATTAGCATGATAAGATATAGCCGTTCCTATGTGTCAAGAAAACAAATCGGGGGCTAGTTTTGGCAACCCTGAGATAAAAGGAGTTCTTCACCGCCCCATAACTGAGATGTCTGATTCCATGTTCATGTCCTTCTAAGGCCCGGTCTACACTTACCTTCGGGATTCAGCGGCAGTCAATGGGAGATAAGCCAGTGATGTAAATCACTTGCATATCTCACGTCAGCTTCGCAGCATCTCCTCCGTGCACCATCCACTCTGCGCTGACCTTCGACGCAGCGCTACGCCACTTACCAGGGTGGTTTTCCTGCGTCGCTTGCTGGATCGACTGAGCGGGTCTACACAGACCACTCAGTCGATCCAGAGCAATCCATCTGACGGCGGCGAATTTGCCGTCGTCAGTGTGGAACCCAGCCTGAGTGAGTGTTTTTGGGCAGTCTGTAGTTAAGGAAGAGAAGGAGGGCCAGTTCTTTCAAAGGAGTCCTGCGCTCTGTCTGGGGCCTGCAGCCGAGTTCCAGTGCAACTGGGATGATAGTCAGGGGATGCAGCTCAGACTGTTCCTGTTTATACAACTGGATGGTTCAGACACCAAACCCTGACAGAAGCTATTTTGATCACAATTCTTTATGGAGGCTTACTGCTAAATTTAGTTCTTATCTACAGACAACCCCTCTTTCCCCTGCGCCGCCCCCCGAACTGGAAGAGAAAACAACAGCTACGGTTGGGTGGATTTGATTTGACTCTAAAACAAATGCCTTTAAATCTGGTAACCAGGTCTGGTCTATTATCTCTTGGGACAGAACTTAGCAAGGGTTAATTGTCCAGTGGCAGCTACTGAGAGAGCAATAGCATCTATTGTTTTTAGGGACCACTTAGTGTGAAGAGCTTCAAGCCTTCGGTTTTTTTACATTTGGCTTTTTCCCTAACTTCGTTAAATATTTGCTCTAATATTTTGCCCATTAGTTATGGGACTAGATACAGAAATCATTGGATGAAATACTGCGGCCGGCGTTCTGCAGAAGGTCAACAAGGTGATCATAGTGGTCCCTTCAGGCCTTAAAATTGGTTAAACCTGCTTTCTGTTTTGTGGGGTTGACTTTCCCTGCCTGATTGGAACAATGCATACTATTCATTATATAGGTTTGTTTCCCTAATCTTGGACCTCCTTGGATTTGTGCTTTAATTGGAAAGTGACAAATTCATCTTCCAGGGACATACCTAGCAATGAGCATTTTGGGAAGGTGAAGAATTGTTGTTCTCATATCTAAAGCCCATTTTAAAAATTGCAGGGAGCATTTTAGGATTTTTTAAAAAGCCTTAACCCTAAGACAGTATCACAAACTGATCACTGATAAAATCAAATGGGCGTTTTACCATCAACGGCTTTCTTTTACTTTGTTGGACTTCACGTAAGTGGGAGAGTGAAACTAAACTGGTCAGTAGAGCCTAGCGAGTAATTGATTTTTTTGATCCAGGGGCCAAACTGAAAAATGTGATGGTGGGGACGAGGTCTGGTTCGACCCATCACTGATTTTTTTGTTTTTTGTTTTTCTGCACCAAAATGAAAAAAATTAAAACATTATTTCGACCCCAAAACAAAATGTTTTTGGTGATTTTGTTTTTTGTGTCATTTGGGAGGGTCGAGGATCCCCCTTTTCTTTTGTGTTTTAGAAAGAAATTTAGTGAAATTGCTAAATGAAATACAACTTTTCATTCTGAAAAGATTCAAACTGTTTATCTGCTTTAAAAAAAAAAAAAAAAAGTCCCACCAAAATTCCAGCTGACTCTTAGCCAAATTCGATCGGAATTGGCTAATAGTTTTGGGTGCTCTGAAAAATGGACTTTTTGGCAAATTTACTATTCACTGAGAAAGTTTCATCCATCTCTACTGATCTGTTCTATTCAGTTCTTTTGCCTTGGCACACGACAAGGTAGTATTTGTGTTTTCAGCACTGCAATGGAACAGTTAAATTGCAAATCCTACTTCCTCTGCCATAAAACTGAAATCAGTACCATTCATCAGGAGGATTCTTAACCCTCCTTTTTATTTATTTTATTTGTTTGCAAAACCTAAATTTGGGAGCTAAATAAATATTGGCTCAAATTTAGACTGAAGGAAGTCACTGAAGGGAGATTGGTTGTCACAATGTATGACATTAGGCAGCTTCAGCTAACAGTGTTGTAAAGGGAGCAAATAAGAAGAGCCACATTGTTTTCACCCTTTTTTTGTGCTGATCCTGGCTTGCTTTTGAGGCTCTTTAGGCACATCTGCCTTGCTTATGGCCTTCTCTTTCCCTTTCCAGGAATGGCGTGAATGTAGAAGGGGCAACGCACAAGCAGGTGGTGGACCTGATTCGAGCAGGAGAGAAGGAGTTAATACTGACTGTTTTGTCCGTTCCTCCCCATGAGGCTGATAACCTCGACCCTGCTGACGACTCTTTGGGGCAGTCATTCTATGACTACACGGAAAAGCAAGCTGTGCCCATCTCCATCCCCACATACAAACACGTGGAGCAGAATGGCGAAAAGTTTGTGGTTAGTATTGGCTTGGTTGTGCCTTGTAGAGTCCAGAATTGATTTGTTTTCCTGCCAATCAGGTCCTAAAGCATCAGAGTTTTCAGAGAGGCCTGGTTTTTAATCTGATCCCTGGTTCTTGGTGCCAGACCCTTTCCCTCAACCCTAAAGAGACTGTAGTACCGACCAGGACCTGGAACTCCATCTCTCATGATTTCCTTTAGTTTTAGTGCATGTTAAAGGGTGATTGACAGTCCTATGTATGCAGGCCTCTTTACGCCATAGAGCAGCTGTAATGCAAGCTTTCCTCTGTATATGGTCTCCCCTCACCCTCAAATCATCATAACAGAGGATCCTCCGCAAGGGCTGAGATGACGTTGGCCTCCATGGTTCACTCAGTCCTTTGGCCCCTTGCAGAGTCTGCCAGCAAGGAAGCCAATCAATGTCTGTTATGATGGTGGTCTTTTGATACCAGCACGTTCCTTTTGCGGTCAGGACTGGGGTTAGCTCATTTGAGACTCTCATTATTTTCAGAAATATATTACTTATACTGGCCCCATTCTTACCCTTTCTGAACTGGGTTATCGGTCAGTTTCCAGCTGGTTCCTACAAGTGGGGTAACTCTGAGCTGTGGGGCCCAGATGGTGACAGTGACAAATGGCCTTTGGTTAACCCTTGCTGTTCAGTACCATCAGTTGGCTCAGATATGCTTCTATAGCTGTATATTTTGTTTCATATTAAGTGCCTAGAACGTCTGTGGTAGATACCTAAGAAGTATGATCCTTTAAGAAAAACTCCCCTTTTCTCATGTTTCCCAAGCAGCAGAGTGAAACTGGAGTGATTGTTTTGGTCTCACTCTGCTGCTTTTGCTGAGAATGCGCTGTGTGTATGAATGACCCTTTGCTACTCTTCAGGGATGGGGCCAAATATTTCACATGTCAGCATTAAGGTGACCTGCTTTTCATAGTTCCTGAGTATCTGCAGCTCCCACTTAATTCAGTGGGAGCTGTTTGCATGTTCAGCACCCCTGATAAGCAGGCTGTGAGTGAGTAACCTCTTCTCTGTGCTCTAACGAACATACGTGTGTGTGTGTGTATTTCTTTCCCTTTCTGTTCCCATGAGTTAGGGATCAGCTGTGAAAATACCATCTTCCTCCCAGATGGAAGAACACCTGCTTCCCTCCCTCCCTTCTTCCCCTCGCTACTCCCCGGCTGCATTCACTAAGGGAACTGGCGCTCATTCTTTCAAATAACATGGTCTGTCTTCTAACTATTGCCTAAGCGGATGCATCTTCTGAGGCTTGTGATTAACTCTGGCTTATCACGGATGCCTGGCTGCAGCTTGGAATGAATGCACTAGCTATTTTGCATGTTTCCAATCTGGTTCCCTTCTCCCAGAGATGTAGGGAGGGGAAAACCGAATTTGATTTGTGGCTGATAGGGACCCCCTTCCCCTCCATTGTTTAATTTTTGGGAAAAAAATCTAATTGCTACATATCACAGAATGAACTTTTATTTTTTTTTTCTTTGTGGCAGTTAAACCTTACTTACTGATCGCTGTTGGTTTGGGAAAAATCTGTTAGTCACGTTTTCCCGCAAAGACTGACTGACATTGGCTGTTGCTGGCAGCTAGGTTGCATGTGTTTACATCTAGTTAGTCTCGCTGGCATTTGGTGTGCTTCGAACTGACTCTGAAAGCAGATTTGGGGCTTATTCATAACAAATCCACAGAGCAGTAAGGACTTGAGGAGGGAGGTGGAGGGGAGGCTTAAGGATGGCTCATAGTCAGAACAGCGATGGATGATGTAAAAATGGCACCATCTTACCAGATCAGCTCCCTGTGTTTGAGTCATGTCTATAGACACAATTAATACTTATGTTCACTTCTGTTAGCACTTCAGAGCCCATATAGCTTTGCCAATGCACATCTGTCCTCATCTGTAGCATGTCCTGCAGTTCCCACCCTGGTCCCCCCTGCATCTTTGCCAGTGTGCCTCAATCCTCGCCTGCGGCACCCCTGTAGTTCTAGTAATACACCCACAAGCTTCACCTGCTTACCCCTACAGCCGTCGCCCCAATCTTAGTCTGTGGCATCCATGCTTTTGCAGCTCTTGTATCCCTACAAACTCTGCTCATGGGTGTCAATCCTGGTCCGTGGTCTCATCTGCCATTCCAATCTCAGTGTGTTTTTGAACACTCTTCCAATGGCGGCTGAGTTGTGAGAGTGACTGATTCTTTCATGATGTGAGATCAAACTTGTTCTCGCTTTTGAGCCGCCATGTCAGGTCCCACGTGAGAGCTTGGACACTCCACGTTGCAGAGACCTGAGGTCATAGTAATTTTAACATGAGCAAATGGAGATGGGAATGTTCCTGTTCACCTATGGCATGGCTGGAGAGGGCTCCAACTTGTCAGAATTAAAAGTGGGGCATCTGTTACAAGTTGAATAACGGCTCGGAAACAACACGGAAAGAGACCTAAAACTGTTAACTGGATTAGGGCAAATTTATACTGAGAATCACACCTTAATGGCTTACAGGTCCCAAAGTGGAATTCTGGGCATGTTCCAGTGATATCAACTGGCCAGGCCTCATCTACTCATCTCATTTTACTTGACTCCTTTGATTGTGTGTTATGTTCCCCGAGTACCTCTGCAGTATACCTATAGGGGTGTGTCCTGCACTCCATAGCCCTCCAGCACCCTTAGCCTTAGTGGTGATTTGCATAGCTAAACATTGCTTTAACAACATACCTGTCTGCTTTGAACCACAAGAGAAAAATCAGCAGAAAATCTTAAAGCAAAAAATGAAAAAATTCTACCTGGGCCTTTGGTTTTCACTAAGTGACTGTTAGAGACAGAAGCCAGTCACAAGTGCGATATTCTTCCCCCCTCAAATAGGCATTTATTGTCAAGAGAACACCAATCTCCAGCTCCTGGAGTTTAGCCCACAGATGGGTGTTGAAGTGAAGATTCGCATAGCTCTGATTTCCAGTACTTAAACATAGACGCATCGATGGTCCTTAAAAGCTGGTTATTAATACATTGCCTGGGGTGGGAGAGAAATGATGTAAAAATTGGATTGGCCAATTCACTGCCCAGATTGTGGCTTGCTTTCTCTGTTTTGCCCATATCTTATCACTTTACCCAGAACCTTCCCTACACCTGCCTAATGGCTAGAGAGCTGCTGTTTCAATCGCAGAGAGCTGGACATACAGTTGCCGACGGTCTTGATGAGATCAGAGGTCAGGGCGGATGTGGCATTGCTTTTCAGGTGGGATGGACGGATATGCAAGGCAGTCATCCACTGGTGAAGGGCTTTTTAAAGTTAACTCGGCTGTTTTTTTTTAGTTGTTCTACCCACTCTGAAAGCATGGCTTAACCAGAGCAGTCCCATCTGTGTGCATTGCAATTACAGTTCGGAACGTAAGGAGCTGACAGCCAGATGACAAATTGGTTCCCCGTTTGCTACTTTTTCCCTTGCAGCATAGAAAATGGAGGAATTTTCACATGGAGAACATGACACAGCGTTACTGTTCCAGGAACCCGGCAGACACACAGAAGCATGTGTGTTTGTGGAGAGGCTAGGGCTAGAACTTGGTTCATCACCAAGAAGCAGAATCTAGTGTGAGGCTTGCAATCTAGGACGTGTGTCACATGTTTTTAAATGAAGCAAATGTGATCCTCGCGGAAACAAAGGGTTCAGGGCAATGACCAGACATAGTGCGAACAGCGAGTGTACAAGCTTCCCATATCACAGTCCTGTCCTGTAGCACCCTGTGCTATTCCAGTTCTGGCCTCCGCACCCATGCCAGGCAGATTGCTACCTTCAATACCAAGTTATAGGACAAGAGTGAAAGAGCGATAGAAACATGAGTCTTAGTGTAAAGAGAAGAAATCTTGCAGGGAAGCTGCAGCAGCTGTATCAGTGCTCTGTGAAGCCTGTAATCTGGCTGGAATGAAATGCAGTCTTAAAAGAGCTAGACAAATGAAACGTATGTTCTCAGCTGGACAGAGGACAGATATTACTAGTCTCACCTCCTTGTTTTCCCCCTCTTCTGGGGTCCTCCAGCATCATGTCATGCAATGCCAGAAGGAACGAATATATGCTTTTGAGCAACGGAAGAGTTGTGCTTTAAAAAAATTCCTTATTTGTGTGTGCGCGCGCATGTGAAGGTCACAGCCACAGGTCAGCTGCTCACATGGCTAATAGCTGAGAACAAATCGATAGCTTGCGATTCTGAGACCACACCCTCTACAGATCTTGGAAGGAAAGGGGACTCAGAATTCTTTGGCTTTCCAAGAGCTGTTGAAGGTTCTTTTTTGTGTATAATGTGGTGCCTTTTGAAATAATCTTCTTCTGTGACCTGCCAGTGCTTTCAGTGTTGGAAATGCAATGGGGAATTGATGTATAACTTTGGTGAGATGGTTGGTGTTGCACAAATTTGTCTTGCAGATCAACAAAAAGCATGTTTATATCTTTAGTACATTCCTTTCCTCCTATGAAGCTAATTAAGGCAGCGTCCCGTCCTATGGTTTGGTGCCTCTTTATCACTGTGGGCATGTTAGCAATGCCTAGACATTTGCAAAACTGATAGCGTGGTTTCAGTTCTTTATGCTCTGTGGGTGGTAACGCTGAATCCCTCCCTTATCTCTGGATCTCTTAACAGTGTTCTTTGCAAAAGACGTTGCCACATGTAGCATGTAGGACTAATTGACCTTAAAGTTGGGGGCTGGCTGATTGTTGCAGATGCATTAGATCTTTGAAAGATACCCCCCAGTGTGATGACTCAACCCCTCTTTGCTCTAGAAAGTTTTCTACTCCTTTCTGATGTCAAATTTCCCTCAGGATACAGTGGCTAAATCCCATTTCCTGGATGATCTTGGGATGACATCGGAGGGGTGTGTATGGCATGGAAGCTAGTTGGGCAGCGGAGTGTTTCCAAAAGATTTGAACCCCTCTCCCCTGCCCTGCTGTCTCTTGTGCAATTGGCAGTGCCTGATAGCAGCAAGAGGCTCTTTTCAGTCAGAGTCTAAGCCTGGTCCTTGGTTGGAGGCTGTCTTTGTGCCCTGAATTAATGTTTGTGTTTTAACCAAGGCCTCATGTATTCTGAACCTAAGCCTTGCAGCAAAGACCCTGGATTTCTGTGGCACTGTGATGCTGAATTCTGCAGCAAACTGGAAATTCAGCCATAGATTTAAATGTTTTGTGTATATGTGTACACATTTGCATGGTGGGTGGGGGTAGTAGCTATTGGCTATGGAAACAATAGATGTAATCAGTACAGTATTTCCTATTTGCCATTCAGTTTGTGATACCTTCAAATTTTCTTAATTGTAGAAGTTTTCTGAGTAGAAGCTGGATGCTGTGGCATCAGGGTAAGGCACAGTCGGGGTGTTGAGAAAGACAGTTGGGGTGCTTTTCACTTTTGTAGGTGAAGGGCAGCTTGAACTCGAGCAAAGATTTTTTCCTGAGGTCAGCTGTTTCGTTGTCCCTATCCCAGTCTGTTGCTGTGTCAAGTAATGATGCCTGGAATCATTAGTTGGTGTGATTCTTTGGCCAAACAATTGGCAGTGACGTAGCGAACTATTTAGATTGCTGGCAATTTTCGAACCTATCATGAAACTTCACAGTCAACACCCCATTGAGATGACTGAGGCAGTTCATCTCGGAACTAGTTTCAGGCTGACTGCAGACTCGAGATCACAGCACTGTATCTGTTTACATTTGGGAAGCTTTTCATTGCACTAGACAACTTTCTCGTCCTTCTCTTCCCTCTGCATCCTGCTAGGTTTACAATGTTTACATGGCAGGCAGGCAGTTGTGTTCGAAGCGCTACCGGGAGTTTGCCATCCTACATCAGAATTTGAAGCGGGAGTTTGCCAATTTCACATTTCCACGCCTGCCGGGGAAATGGCCCTTCTCCTTATCGGAGCAGCAGTTGGACACCAGGCGCCGAGGGCTTGAGGAGTATCTGGAGAAAGGTAAGGGGCCAGCTGAGCCAGAAGCACAAGCCAAGTGCTACATTGAAGCTGTTGGCTTCTCAAAGATATAGTCTTCCAGGGATGGCGGTAAAGCCTACCTGCAAGGGAAAGAGGCCCCTTGGAAAGCAGGCTTGATTTTCTGCATGAAACACTGCAAGAAAAACCAAACTTCACTTGACTTAATGGCACGCATGTTATTGGCTTGCAGAACACTTACAACAAGAAAACGCATAGTTAGTTTTTAATGCATGGCGGGCTGTTATTTATTGCATTGTATCGCTTGCCAGTAAATGCAAAGATGCTGGATAAAGTGGGGGTAACAAGGAGATAAGGAAAACTTCTTGTTGTGGGAGAGGCGTTCTTAAGGTCTTTTTCTTAGGGTTTCCCAGCCAGACTGCCGTAACTTGGCCTTGCCACTGCTGTATGTTTTAGAGGATAATAGCGCGTCTTTATTTAAGCTTTTGTGACTTAGTGCCTGGAGTCTTTTGTGGCTTCAGTTGCTGACTTTGAAACCGCGTCCTTATCTGTGGCCCTAATAAGTGTTCATAGTAGAAGACCAGGCCCCACACGTGCTGATCAAAGCATTGTAAATGGGAATCGGGAAGGAATTTTCATCCCATGTTATAGCCCAGGACTTCACTTGCCTTGCAGCAACAGGGACTGGCTATTGCTGGGTGAGATGGGCTGTGTGTGTGCACGCACAAGGTGTGCGTGAGTATTTGTACAGAGTGCCAGCTTGACAGGCTGAGGACTCTCTGCATGGAATGGGTACGGCATGGGTATTAGCACAGCAAGCTGCTCTCACACAGGGCCAATATTTCAGCCCTGCCTTCCATGGCCAATTGAATCCCCAGCCTCCCTTTTAAGTCTTGCAAGAAAGAAATAAATCAGCAGTGTCTGTTAGCATCAGGGACCCTGTCCTTAGTGGACTGGGCTGAGGTATTAACAGTGACTGAAAGTTATCTTCCCCTGCCCTAGCCTCCATTCAAGCCATCCCCCAAAGGTGGAAGGCTCTTGTGCCTTTTCCAGGTGCAATCCCCTAATGCGACATTCTCTTTCTCCTGCAGTGTGTTCGATACGAGTCATTGGGGAGAGTGACATCATGCAGGAGTTCTTATCGGAATCGGATGAGGTAGGTGTGCATGCTGTAGTCTAGGCTGTGCCGACATGCTAATTTGATGCTGCTTTTCTTAATGTTTTCTCTTTCACAACTGTTACCTTTGAAATGTTGGTTGTAAGAAACGAAACCCTTCGGTAAAGCGTGGCTAAAGAGAGCAGGTTCACTGGCTGCTTAACTATCTTTTTGCCCAGTTGCACAAAGAAAATCATGGCAAAAAAGTAACAACCTGATGCAGCTTTCTGGAGTTTCAGATACATGATTGGCCAATAGGTAGCATCAGACTTATCAGAGGTTGCCCTGTTTCTTTGTTTATCCATCTGCTATTGATAAAGCTGCCCCAAGGGACCGTCTCTCTATCTCTGCAATGAAGAACAGCTCTGATGCCCTTCTCATGAGTTCCTAGAGTTCAGCTCTCTACAAACCAGTAGCCAAATGCTCTCAACAGTGGGCTCTGGCCTTTCATACCATGTCCCCTTGGCAGGCTGTAAAGCCCAATATAAGATCCATTCATTGTGTTTGTTGCTGGCGGCTTGTGTTAATATTGCCTCTTGCAGCACTGCTGGCTTTTGTGTTGCCCCTGATAGCTCGAGTAGCTTTGCATGAGCATGTTGTTCATATTTTATGCCTCAGCCTTTGGAAGCCGAAGAAATAGGTGTTACAAACATTAATTCTTTATCTCTTGGAATAATTTAGCTCTGGTTGCAAGGCAGCAATCATGTGAGTTGCTATTTGCCCCCCAGCTGTTGTTTTTCCCCTCAAACTTCTTGTGGTACATCGAGCCGAGATATCCAAGAGCTTTTCTTCCTTCGCTAGCAAACTTAGAATGCACTGATTCAGGCAAATGGAAAATGCTACCCAATCATGACCCGAAGTGGTTGACTCAAGTTCCTGTCTTGTGAAGCCGCTGGATTCACATCTTCCTTTTTTCAAAAGTTGCCTCTGTTGTAATCAGAAATCCGTTCCTGAGGCTTGTAAAAATGACTCATTTTGAAATATGGTTATATTCTGAAAAGTGACTGTGCACAAATGACCTCTTCCTATTCAGCAAATCTGTATTTATCCGTAGTGATGCTTGAAGCCTTTGACTCCAGCGAGTTCCATGGCTATGGGTGTGAAAACTGGAGTCTGTTCTGTCTCTCACAGCCTCAACAGATTGATTAACCAAGTTCTATTTGTAGGACCAAATTTTCTCTCCAATTACATCTATGAATATAGGCCAGGATTGGTCTCCAAAACCCTTAAAGAGGGACAGTGATGGTCCTGTGGTTAGAGTACTAGTCTGAGGCTTGGGAGACCCTGGTTCAATTCTCTGCTCCACAACACACTTCCTGTGTGGGAACTTGAGCAAATCACTTAATCGCTTTGGGCCTCTGTTCTCCCTCTGTACAGTGGTGGGGATAACTCTGCTCTGCTTCCCAGGGGTGTTCTGAGGATAATACGGTACTGCTTGTGTGGGGCTCAATACTATGGTAACGGGGGGCAGATAAAATAGATATGGATGATGATAAGTAAACCAGAAAGAGCCTGTTTTAATTCTCACATCCTGTTGTGGGTTTGCAGGACTGGCTGTTAGCAAAATAAATCTTGTAAACTGAGCAAACTTAATTTGAACTCATGGAATGCATATGTGCAATGCCATTGCTAGGCCACTTCTCTGGGGGTAAAATAACTCATCTTTAGGACTGTCTCACCTGCCAGATCTAGTGATTCCTGGTTGTATGCTCTGTGGCATGATGGATGACAGGTTCTTTTCTCTTTTCCAGAATTATAATGGCGTGTCAGATGTGGAACTTAGAGTAGCGCTACCGGACACGACGACGGTGACAGTCAGGGTCAAAAAGAACAGCACTACAGACCAGGTGTATCAGGTAAAGTGCATATTTGCCCGAAGCTTTCAAGTTCTCTGAAATAGATTAAAGTGGCTCAGACATGAAGCAAGAGCCTATATGTGAAAAGAGACCTTTCCTATTGCTGTTCTCGGCGGTGGATGGGTTCCAATGGAACTGTTCCTGCAAGAACGCAGCCGAGAAGTGAGTGCTGGAGAAATCCAGCCTTATGGCTTGGTGAAGTGGCATTTTCTTGGACCATTTGACCTGCAAGGGCAGAACTGTCTTTGTTAATTTTCACTGACATCTTCAATCTGGAGCGGCATTTCTCTTATTACTAGACAAATTCGATTTTGTGGCTGCAGAGACGGAGCTGTTTGCGGGCAACAAGAGCGTGCAAACCTAGCATGTGATTCTTACTGCTGCTGTCTAGAAGGGCAGTGACTTGAGTCTTCATAGTAGCTGTCTGTGTTGGGGAAATCCTGCGTGTGGGGTTAGTATTTAGCTGCCTTGTACATTGGGCTAGTAGCTTTAAGGTCTGACCCTGGGAGGTCCTGACCCCTCTCACCACTCTCATCAGTCACTGCAACATCCCATGCCACAGTGATCTTAACTGGTTTGCTGTTTCGTGAGTATGCCTAGAGTATGATGCTGCCGTCCAGGGATCCATTTAAAGTAGGTTAACAAAATACTGCTGTAACTGAGGATGGAAGCTCATAGAGAATTAATGGGGGAGACCGATTCAGAAGGAAACCTCAGCAAACGAAAGGGTTGCTGTAAGTAACAGAGCCAAAGAATATGCATAATAGCAAAGCCTCAGGAGTTTGAGATTTATACAGTGAAAATCTGTGCTTGTCTGATCAGACTTTGTATATAATTCATTTAGGACACAGTCTATTGAATTGCATAGTTGTATGAAGGACCTTCCTAAGTCCTGCTCTGTTATCAGCATGCAGGGTTGAAGTACCGCTGGGGAAGCGGGGGAGGGTGTCTGTGACTGGTGTGTTAGGAACTGAAACTTGATGCATCGGAAGAAAAGATGACCTAATTGTCAGCTGTTGCACTACTTGAAATCAGGAGCAGTTTACAGAAGGAAAAAGCAAGAGACTTCGAACCCTACTGAAATAAAAAGTGTGATTGAACGGAAATAGTGTTAAAGCTTTCCTCGGTGACGAATAGTTGGTATCGGTGACTTGTGAATAACCCACATGATGCTGAGCTGGCCGTCTCTCTGTCAAAGGCCAGATGAGTGCTGAACACTGTTTTGCTGATGTGATTTTTCCTTCTGGTTGCACTTTAGGCTGTGGCTGCTAAAGTAGGAATGGACAGCACTACAGCAAACTACTTTGCCTTGTTTGAAGTGATCAATCACTCCTTTGGTAAGTCTCTTAATCCTCTCGACCAAACCAACCACGCAAAAGCTGCAGCAGCCATGCCTGCTGGCAGTCTGTTAGCTCTTATCTGCTCTCCAAATCGGAAGCCCCAGGGGAAATCTGCCAGGCGTTGGAGACTCTGATAATGAGGAGCCGTCGAAGTTTGCTAGTTTTTGCTTTTGCTGATGCTTGACTTTCCCTCTTTTTAAACCATT
The DNA here is from genome assembly GCA_007922155.1 of Mesoclemmys tuberculata. NCBI lineage: Eukaryota > Metazoa > Chordata > Testudines > Chelidae > Mesoclemmys > Mesoclemmys tuberculata. The sequence continues at coordinate 2,569,298 of ML675647.1, forward strand.
CAAGGAGACTAACCTGTGAGAAACTAGAAGATGTTTTAGTTTTAAGGATTCCACTCTGCTTAAGATGCTCTTTGTATTGCCTGGGAGGATGAAGGGCTGAGAACTCTGATGGTATTTGAGACTCAGTTGTGGGAGTCTCAATAGGTTTAGATTATGACACCATCCCCGCCAGCTAAAGATAAGTAAAGTTCTTCACATCAGAGGTAGCAGTGCTTCTGCTTTTCACCCAGTTTCAAACTGGATTTGTGGAAGCAGAAGGAAGTCCATTAACTTAGAACTCACCCCACATGTGAATGTATTAGATTTTATATGATAGGCTTTGAGCCATGGAGTCCTGATTCTTAGCCCTGTTCCCACAACCTGTGGGTTAATGACTTCTTTATACATCTTAAGGTATGTGCTAAAATCCCTGTGGCTTTTGTGTTATGTTGTTAATTGTGCAATATAGTCTGAGACTGCACAAACTGTTCCAAAGGAAAAAAGCAGAAGCCAGCAGGAAGACATGTCTGGCTTGGATTGCAGAGTCATTTTTAGGGTTTTTTTTTTTTTTTTTTTTAAAGTAAAGCACTTCTAAAATATCCTCTGACAAAGCAGACGAGATTGACATGCAGGTTTTGATGTTGGATCATCAAAGTTTAGTGGTTCATCCCTGTCTCCGGTGAAACTGTCTCCATCACAAAATAATCACTCAATGCCGCTCAGTTGACAGTTGCTTTACCAGAGATACCTGGCACTGAGGTGACAGGACAAGATCCCAGGGCATTGGCAGATGTGTGTGTGGGGAGCCTGGGACTGGTATAGAAGAGCTTCACATGGAAAGTTTTCACACTGCCTGATTCTAACCAGTGCTATATGAGAGCTAGGTATTAATAATTATTCCTTATTTTTACAAGTGCTATGCTTCTCAAACTGTTGAAAAGTAAACACTCTAGTTAACTTTTCTGGCTGGTATGTCATGAAAACTTGCTCTGAATAGCCACAGTTCTACATATACTGTACACACTCCTGCAAGCAACTGAACTCCATCGGTGGTAGTGCAATGAGAGTGTTTGTACCTGAATGTGGGTCTGAAAGTCACTTGGATGGGGTCATATTGGCTCACACTGTGGTTTTTCTCCCTAGCTATTTAGCAAGGTACTTTTTCAGTATAGGACTCACAAAGAAAGCACATTGTCTGTTGTACCAACCATCCAGAGCTGATACAGATTAGCGTGAAGACACTTCCTTCATCACTGACCACTGCACGAGTCTTTGTTCTGGTTCTGTGGGCAGGCTGCCCAGACAATGTGAGAGATCCTCCTGTCGCTTGGGAGAATCTTAAAGTTGCTTTACAGTGTTTGTGCAAATGTATTGCGCTGTTCTGAAGCACTCAGCAAGAGACCATAAGAATCATAGCCCTGTTAGGTTCCATTTTGTCTATTCCTGTAGGCCAAAGCAAGACTCCTCCCTGCCTTGTTTTCTCCAGCAGCTCAGGCCACATACCCAAAATATACTGCCTAGGCAGGATACATCCCATTATTCTTCACAAAGAGTAAAAGCAAACCATAGTGGTCTGACTTCGCTGAGCGTGGCTGCTTTCAGCTGAGGTCCTGCGTACACAGCTGTTTTCCACACACACTTGAGGTACGGCAGCTGGGGAGCAGGGTTCCCTGGACAGCAGGTCAGGCATTTGATGAGTGGATTCTAATTTCAAACAAATGCCTAATGGCTGTAGTACCTATGTTGACCTGATCTGGCAAATAACCAGCCTAGTAAAGCTCTGACATTGTGAAGACGGGTGTTGAAAAAAGTCGGATGGGGGAAGGGTCTTGGAAAAAGTAGAGCTGGGGTCTTGATCCAATATCCTCGTTCACTTGGCTTTGCAGTGTTGTAGCTGAGGCATGTAATTTCCCTGGTGATCAATTATTCATTTGTGTTGTGGTAGCGCCTAGGAGCCCTAGTCATGGTGCTAGAAACCCATCTTGGTAGGCACTATACAGATGCAGAACAAAATGATGCTCCTTGCCCAAAGAACTCATCCTACGCTTCCCACACATCTTGCAGTGCGTAAATTGGCGCCCAATGAATTCCCGCACAAGCTTTACGTACAGAACTACACTTCGGCAGTGCCGGGAACGTGTCTGACTATCAGGAAATGGCTCTTCACAACAGAAGAGGAAGCTCTTCTGAATGACAATGACCTTGCAGTTACCTACTTCTTCCACCAGGTAGGTGCATGTGAATTCCTTGCCTCGAAATGCTGGACTAACTTTATCACAAGCCACTTACACCAGCTGTCACTGATGTTGCCATGGCTAAGCGTCAGCTGCTGTGGCTATTTCGAATTCCAAGACATTGAATACCCTCAGCACCATGAAGAGCGTGGGGCTGGGAGGACCCCAGCCCATGTGCATCGCTGCTGTGTAAGAAGTAGAAATTGGTGGTGGAGCGACTTTGCCCAGTGAATCTGTGACAGAGGCAGAAACAGAACACAGGACCCTGCTGCTACTTGTTGCTGGGCTCAGAGAGCAAGCAGAACTCAGGAGTCCAGACTCTCTGTCTCATGTTCTAGCCACTGGATTCGCTAGGACTCCTGGCTTCTTGTCTCTGTTCTCATTGACCCATTGTCACCGTCGGCAAGTCACTCCACCTGTTTTCCTTCATTTACTCCTCTGTGAAACCAATGTGTCACCTGCTGCCCAGGGTGCTGGGCACGGAGTACATGTTTGTAAAGCACACGGCAATCCTGGAGAAGTGCCAGGTAAAAATACTGCATTTCAGACCAGGAAAGAGATCCCTGAATGGTCTTTTGAAGGCTCAGTTCTGCTCTGTTTCCTCCCCCCTGCTCTGCCATTTAGGCTGTAGATGATGTGAAGAAAGGTTGCATCAAAGCTGAGGAAAAGTCATACCAGTTACAGAAGCTGTCTGAGCAGAGAAAGATGGTCATGGTAAGTTTGTTATTCTCGCATTACTTGGAAATGGCTGTTTCCTCTGGCAAATGAAGCCTGGTGCATTGGCCCTGGATTGTGCCATTCCAGTCTGCAGTGCAGCTATAAAAGCACCACTTTCCAAGGGAGGCTGCGTTTGGAAGAGGTAAATATCAAGGGCACTGTAGGTGTACTTTGACTTGCATTGCTGTGCCAGTCCATGCCTGCCAGGCTACCACATAGCTAACGAGTAGGCACTTCCAAATCATTCGGTGAGTTAGTTTGTATGCGGCTTATGTCCATATGCCAGATCATGTGTTGTACTGACTCAAATCCCTTACTCGTGTGGTGTGCGCCGCTGGGTAAAGACTCCGTTCTTGTTTAAAAACCATGGAGCAGGTAAACCTACAATACTTGAAGACTTTTTATCACTCGGGGTCCTTTTATGGTAGCTCTTTGCCTGTTTAGTGTTTGATGGGCAAAGGGCTGTTTCATCCTGGTCTGTTCTAAGAACAGGATTATCTGACATGGGGTCCATCTCATCATGCATCCACTCTCTCTGGCCAGCGCCAGACGTTTCAGCGGAAGGTTATAAAGCCCTGTCACTGAGCACTATGCATAGCTAATGCTTGCGGTGCTAGTGGAGCTTTACTTACACATTTCTGGCTTCTGAATCTGTGCCAACAAGGCTGCGCACGAGCAAGGTGCATATTATCCTGGCTTGCACATCACCAAAACCATGAGCTGGGGCTGTCAGAGGCGGTCAGCAAAATCACTGGGCTTGTAAATGGATTAGCTTACTGAATTGCTCTGGGATCACTGAGACTGAATAAACATGGGGCCTCCCGCTGTCCTTTGACTCTGAGCTCCACCTCTCTGCTTTTATGTTCCTGGCCACCTTTGGCGGATGCTCACAGCCTCTAGCATTATTTCCTCCTGTAGATTGATGGTCTTTGGGGCTGGTGACCTCCCAGTTTGAAATCCTCCCTGCAGTTAGTCTTCTCCAGCTCTTCCTGTGCCGTGTACTAATGGGAGCCCGGCTGACCCTATTTGACTGTAACAGCTGTCACAGGTCATTGCTCTAGGAACTTGAAACACCTCTGCATGGACCTTGAACAGGTCATGTGAGAAGCTGTGGTGTGTTAAGCCAGGAGTTTGCATTTTAATAACTCCCTAATCCATGTATTTATTTATCCTGGTGGATATTAAACATCCCCTCCCCCTACCTGCTTCACCTTCTGAGCAGGTGGGGCACTCCAGTGTGCATAGATATGCACTGTTTCATCACTGGCTTTTGCACTACTACAAACACCATAAATAGCATTAAAGGGCCATTGTCAAAGTAATATAATTAGCTAATTAATAACTATTTCTATTGCACTGTTGAACTTGTTTGGGCAGCCAGTTCTGGACAGGATTTTCTATAGGGCTTCACGGTTTACAGAGTTGAAGGCTTTGGAGAGGTCAATAAAGGCCATGTAAAGAGGTCGATTTTGCTGACGACACTTCTCCTGAATTTGATGTGCTGTAAAGATCATGTCCATGTTTCCTCAAGATGGTCTGAAGCCGCTTTGAGATTTTGGAAGAATTTCTGCCGCAAGTGAGAAGTTGGCGGTTGGTCAGGATAAGGGCGATGACCTTCCCCGCAGTGGCCAGTAAAGAGATGCCTTGGTAGTTTCCGCAGTCAGCTCTCTCCCCCATCTTAAAAATGCTAACAATCAAGGCATCCCTGAGGTCGACTGAGATTTCTTACTTGATCCAAATTCTAAGGATGAGGCCATGAAACTGACTTGTAAGAAGTTGTTCTTCAAAAATCTGCAGGTATTCCGTCAACACCGGCTGCCTTTTTGTTCTTCATTTTCCTGATGGCACTTCTGACTTCTGCCAGGGTAAGCGGCAAACCAAGGTCTTCTCTGATTGCTTTTTGTGGGGTGTTATTTATCTTATCTTCATCGACAGTTGAGTCACGATTCAAGAGATCCTGGAAATGTTCTTTCCAGCAAGAATTGATGGATCCTCTGTCCTTGAGGAGTATTGTTACATCCTTTGATCTTGGAGGATTGAAGCCTTGAGTGCCAGGGCCAGAGACAATTTTGATAGCACAGAAGAAGCCACGGGTATCATGGATGTCAGCAAAACGTTGGATTTCCTTTGATTTCTGAATCCACCACTCATTCTTCAGTTCCCGCCTTCTCCTCTGCACCTCTGACTTTGCTTGTTGATGTGCATTTTTCTTAATGGCAGAGTTGATGTCATTCTGCCAGACACAGAAAGCTTTTCGTTTTCTATCAATGAGACTTTGAATTTCAGTGTCATTTTTGTCAAACCAGTCTTGTTTCCTGGTCTTGCTTTCAATGGTATTTTCACAGGATAAAAAAACAGCTGTCCAATGCTCTTCGACTCCTTCGGGGTGTTCTGTTGGTAATGTCTCATTCAGGAGTGGCTGGAATTCTCTTTGTTTGAGTGGGTCCTTCAAGCACACAATGTTTGTTTTGTATCTGATCTGCTTCCTTTGCATTTTAAGTTCAGGAGCAATCCTAATGGACATGCATGAACAGATGAGGCGATGGTCAGTTCAACAGTCATCAGCACTAGGCATGGCTCTTGTAATCAGGACATCCTGACAATTGTGAGTCTGAACAATCACGTGAATGATCAAATGCCAATGTTTTGATCTAGGATGCTTTTAGGAAATCTTGAACTTGTTCATTTAACAGAACGGGGTATTTGTGATGACAAGTCCGTGTTCTGCACACTTCATCAGGAGAAGGACCCGTTAGCATTTAAATTTCCAACACTTCTTTTCCGCTAGTGCCATTCCAGAGTGATGAGTCTCTTCCTACTCTGGCGTTAAAATCTCCAAGAGGGATGATCTTGTCTTCCCTTGGGATATTTGAGTGAGTAGAAGTTTTCCTTCATGATTTCGTTGGCATTGAGAGTTGGGGCATATGCACTTACAAACGTCGCTTGTTGGTTTCTGGCAAGTTTCAGACGGTCATAAGGCATTAATTGATGCCAATTGGGAGTTCTGAGAATCAGTTCACAAGTTCGTTTTTGATGGCAAAACCAACTCCATGTATCCGTTGCTCTTTTTCTGCTCTCCCTCTCCAAAAGAAAGTGTATCCTCCACCTTCTTCTTTCAAATGTCCTTCTCCAGCACGTCAAGTTTCAGATAGAGCAGCAGTGTCGATGTTGAACTTCCTCAGTTCACGAAAGACAATTGCTGTCCTTCATGCAGGGCAATCACTATTTACATTGTCCATTAAGGTTCATGCATTCCAAGTTCTGAAAATTATCTTTGTTCCCTTTGTTCCTTTGTGATTGCATAGAGGTGATCCTACTGGATGCAGTTATCCAATCAGGAGTTGATCGAGGCAGACTATGTTTAGGGCACATCTTCTAACCCCCTCCCCATGTGAGACGAGCAGAGTGGATCTTAAATAGGACTAGTCAGTCGTGGGTGCAGCTGCCGAACTGCTCTTACTGCCTCTGTCCTTTAGCAAGATGACTGAAAACAAACACCCATTGCCTATGTGTTGGTCCGTGACTAGGAACTTCCAAATCGCACAACTCTGTCCCCGTTGCCACTGGCTGATTGCCGCAGGACTTTCCTGTTGTGCAGAGAAGATGTTCATTCCCATATGGAAGATGCCTATGCCTGATTTCTCTTAGTGTGGGGATGTATCGCATACCAACAAACACAAGGTCCTTGATAGATGAGGGATCTGAATCCAATGGCATGGAATCCAAGACAGTTGGAGACCCTTAATCTGCTGCAGCCTTCATCCTCCTTCACAGCTGTTGGAAAGCGGGTTCCACTTTTCTTCCACCTGGTCCGCCGTTGAGGTCTTTTTGGATCACTCTTAGTCGGGGAACCTCCCCCTCGACTTTGCCACCGCAGGTGACCCTGCCAGGAGCATGAAGCTCCAGACAACATTGTTCTCAGGATCATGGGAACACGCAAACCCCTTCATCACTAAGGTGATGATCCACCAGAGAGGATCAGTGTTCTGAGACTTCTCCCCAACAACATGTCAGCAATGGTTGTTAGCAATGGAAACCAAACAGAACCATATGAGGTGAAAACTGGAGTGAAGCAAAGCTGCATGATTGCTCCAACACTGTTTTCCATCTTTATCTCCAGCATAATGCACCTCGTTGACAGACAGCTCCCTCCTGGAATTGATATTGTGTATAGGATGGACTGAAGGCTCTTTAATCTTAACAGACTCAAGTCCAAAACGAAGTGTACAAGAACATCTCTAAGAGAGCTCCAGTATGTGGATATCAGTGCAATTGTTGCTCAATCTGAAATGGATCTCCAAACCATTCTCAATTCATTTTCAGAAGCCTACGAGAGCATTGTTGTAACGTTAAACATCAGGAAAACGCAAGTTCTTTATCAACCTGCCCCAAATGGAGAAATAAACCCTCCCTCTGTTCAAATCAACAGAGAAATGCTTGAGCGTGTGGATTATTTTGCCTATCTCGGAAGCTATCTTTCATCAAAGGTAGACATTGATGTGGAAATACAACACCACTTGAAATGTGCGATTGTAGCCTTTGGAGGCCCGAGTAAGAGAGTCTTTTTAAATCATGCCATCCTTGCGGGAATGAAGCTCCTGGTCTACCATGCTGTTGTTATCCCAACTCTACTGTATGGCTTTGGAAACCTGGACCACATATAGAAGACCTCTCAAGAGCTTGGAAAAGTACATCCAACGGTGCCTTTGCAAGATCCTTCGGATTAGCTGGGAGAATAGATGTAAAAACATCAGCGTCTTGGCTGAAACAACTTCTACCAGCTGTAACGGGGTCAGACTGGATGGCTACTAGAGAGTGCTAGAAGGCTAATATATCAGCCCCACGCTCAGCAAGTCCCTTTTTCCCTGGTCGTTGAGCAGGGGTTGCTCTAGGGTAATTAACACATCTGGAGCCATTCAAGGCCAGAGAAAGGGTGTGGCTGGAGTTGTGGGAGTGAGGTGAGCTACTAGTGTGTGTGAGCAGGCAAGATGCTGTCAGAAACCAGAAGGGTTTAGGAGAAGGAGCAAAACGCTGGCAAGGGAGAACCCTGCGGGTACAAAGACTCTGGGAGGGGAAAAAGGACCTTTCCCAGGCCTGGAGGTCTGAGGAAAAAGAGCCTTCCAGAAGGGAAAGATTGAACTGGACATTTAGTTTGGGTACTACCATGCCCAGTGGGGCTGTCAGGGGTCAAGGGCCTTCCCTGGCAAGGAGGGCCTGGAAGGGCCCCTGTCTGAGCAGGGTACGGACATTAAGTCAGGGGGCACGGGGAAGTAACCCAGGGAAGCTAGCAGCTTTCCTGAAGCCACAGCGCAAAGCCGCTACTTGTAGGGTCCCTGGGTTGGGGCCTGGAGTCAAGGATGGGACTGGGCCCTCTTCCCCCAAAGCCACTGGCCACTCACTGGAGGGGCAAGAGCCCCAGTGAAGAGGCAAGGGCCTACAAGAACCAGAGACAGGACTGGGAGCCAGTAAGGAGCGGCCGTGTTACCCTCACCCACCACTAGAGGGTGGAAGAACACTAATGGATGAAGCAGTTCCCTGACCTACCGCTAAAAGGAAGCACTAGACCCATCGAGGTAGAGGAAGAGCTTTGCCACACAGCGTTGAGATAATGATTATCTAAAGCCAACTTCACTGGACAGGTCATGTTGTTCGCATGCCTGACTCCCGCCTCCTTAAGAGAATCCTTTTCTCACAGCTGAAAGAAGGTCAGCGAAGTTGCGGAGGGCAAAGAAAGTGCTTCAAAGACATCTTGAAGGCAAACATGAAGAGGCACAACATTGACATCAATACTTGGGAAACCTTCACTCAGGACCGTCCAAAGTGGAGGAAGGCTCTGTCAGAGGGATCTCAACACTTTGGAACAGCTCATCGACAGGTAGACGAGGCAAAGAGGAACAGGCAGAAAGAACATTCAACCCAGCAACACTGTGCCTATCCCTCCTCAAAACACCTGTCCTTATTGTGACGACGTGGGTCTAGAATTGGACTATGGAGCCACCTGTGGACCCACTACTGAGATCTGTGGAAGACAATTTTACTCGTTCGTGAGTGATGGCCATCATCATTCCTATTGCAATAGAGTCTACAGGTCTCAGTTGCAATTGGGGCTCTATTGTGCTAGGAGTTGTACAAACTCACTGGAAGACATGGCTCTTGTCTCCAAAACCTTACAGTCTAAATATAAACCACTGCACGGTCTAAAGTTAGGGGGTGAAATTAAGGTTCATATTTGGAGCACAGGACTCCTACGTTCTTTTCCCAGCTCTGGCACTGACTCCCTCTGTGGCCTTGGTGAAGTCACTTGAAACTTTGCTTAGTTTTCCCCATCTGTAAAATGGGGATATGACAACCTACACTATGATCTAGAAAAAGTGTTGGCATAGCTATAGTGCTAGCCGCACAATGAATATAGCTTATGCAGGTTTATACCAGTTTGCTGAACAAAATAACCAAGACCAATAAAAGCACTTTTTTTCTGGTATAGCTGCTAATGCCCCAGGACTTTTACAAGGGTTAAAAAAATAACTGCATCTCTAACCAGTGCCTCTATACTGCAAAAGTTTTAAGTGTAGATCTGGCCTCAATGATGTGCTGTGTTTTACAAAGTGCTTTTGAAGTTCAAAAGTATTAGGTAGTATTTAATGTGTAATTGATACTCTGAAATCTAATTGATTCCTCCTTGCCTCTTCCTGAGCCTTCAATGAAATTCCCTAGTTCAGTCTCCCATTCTGTCTCTACTCAGTTTCCCTTTCTCATTCTCCTGCCTTATCACAAGGCTGCTTTGGTTGTGTTCCCAGCACTGCTGGGAAATGATTACATTTTTTTAAAGAGTTCATTAAAATTAGAGAACAAATCTCTTGTAAATTTTTCCATAATCATTTTTGTTAAAATCTTTTAACACAAACCTTGGATTTTGAGCCTAAAACTATTTGACTTTGTCTTTAATTATGTGATTTTGAACCCAGAACTAGGCGATTCCGCATTAATTCTGAAAATCCAGGCTGACAATCTTGCATCAGTTCACCCTATTGTAACTTTTCCCTCCCTCCCATTCTAGGCCTCAAGTCCCTGATTTCTGTTTTGAGTTTGTTCCAAGCCTTCGTCAACGCAGTAGAATCTCAGAATAACAAACACCGGAGTTACGAACTGACCAGTCAACCATGCACCTCATTTGGAATTAGAAGTATGCAATCAGGCAGCAGCAGGGAACCCCCCCTCAAAAAAAAAATACAATCCTGTACTGTGTAGATGTAAAACTGCTAAAAACGTAAAGGAAAAGCAGCATTTTTCTTCTGCATAATAAAGTTTCAGAGTGGTATTAAATAAGTATTCAGCTGTTGACTTTTGAAAGAGCAACCATAGCGTTTTGCTCAGATTGTTCGTCACTCTCTGCGGTTCTACTGTACTTGCACACAGCGCGTTGGTTTTAAGCTCTGTCTGACTCTGGTCATCCCTGAGTGATGGAAGAGCCAGGTAAAACTCAGCAGGGGATTTTTGGGAATGTGACAGCCGAAGCAGGAACGCCTCTTGTTGGATGAAAGGAAACCGGTTTTAATGAGATCCACACTCCGAGTCCTCTCAGACTGAAGGCTTGACCGTGGCTGTTTAAAAAAACAAATTTCCCTAGGATTTTCAGGACGCTGAGCTGTGGTAGCTAGTGATTCCAGCGGAGCCAGCTTTTTATAAAGCACTTAGGGAATTAGTTGGTGCTTGAGACTGCATGAACCCAGCCCACCCAAATCTCAACTAAGTTTCTAGCAGGGGACTGAATGTGGTGGCATGCAGATGTTAAGTGGCGTAGGGACCTCATGGGAATGGTCTGTTAAGAGCAGGGATGCTCTCCCAGCAATGAGGGGCTTGCAGAGGGTTGCGGTGACGGGGAACGATGCCTTGCGTTTGTTAAATGAGCTAACGGGTCACTTTCTGGCTTTTCTCCAGTATTTAAACATGCTGCGGACGTGCGAGGGTTACAATGAGATCATCTTCCCCCATTGCTCCTGTGACTCCAGGCGAAAGGGTCACGTGATCACTGCCATAAGCATCAAGCACTTTAAACTCCACGCATGCACAGAGGAAGGTCAACTAGAGGTAAACGACTCGAGGGCATGGCACGCGGGGCTTCCACAGCCTAGCTGGGTCTGAGGAAGTTCAGCGTCGCTGCAGGAAGAGGCAGAATTCTGGCTCCCCGTTCCTGGGGCCGGGGTGCAGCTGCTGGAAGAGTAAAGTTGAGAGCATGAGGAGGTGTGTGTAAATGTACTAGGGTGTGATTCCAGGGCTGCTGCTATGTGGGATTCCTATAGCAAGCTTGGTGGCATTAGCAGAACCTCTCTGTGTCCTCACTTCCCTCTGCCTGCCATTCGGCAGCCCCTGTTCTCCCATCTCTCCCCCTCCACTCTGCCCTCCCCATTCAGATCTGCTCTGCAGCATTTCAGGAGCTACCTTGCCTCCTGACTCGGCTTTAAATCCTCGGACAAGATCCTCCCAGTTGGAGCATGGCCCACTGTGGACCCATCTCTCTTCTTGTTTTAGAACCAGGTCATAGCATTTGAGTGGGACGAGATGCAGCGGTGGGACACGGACGAAGAAGGAATGGCATTCTGTTTTGAATACGCACGAGGAGAGAAGAAACCTCGATGGGTTAAAATCTTTACGCCATACGTAAGTGACCTGGTTAACTGCAAATGTGCTAAGGGGAGTGACTGGTCCAGTTTTTAGAAACTGGGGTAAAATTCTCGTTGCTCTGATCTCTTGGTGTGAGAGAAGATTTGACTCTCAACTTTTCCTTGTGCTGCGTAACCAGACAGCCACTAGGAAGGAGCCAAAGGTACAGCAAGTTCTTTCTGGGGAGAGCTGGCACCTCTTCCTTCCCTTGCTGTACACGGAAGCTGGGTGTACAGCTTCTGACTCCTGCCCTGCTCTCTAATGGACGGTTGTCGGCTCGGAGCTGCGCAGCGCTGTTGCGACTGCACATTATGTCAACCTGAGAGGCGGCTGCTTTATCTTTGCAGTTCAACTACATGCACGAGTGCTTCGAGCGGGTGTTCTGTGAGCTCAAGTGGAGGAAGGAGGTAAGAGTCTGTAACTGCACAGAAATTGCTTAATACATTTGTGAGTTGACAGTAACCCTTTCCTGGCAAGCTTTTGTACTGGTTTGCAATATCACTTACCGCCCAAACTGGGAAGGGGAGTGTTGTGTAGTGCTAAGGGTGGTGGGGACTGATAATGGGGACTCCTGGGTTCTATTCCCCACTCTGGAAGTGGGGACCTGGGAGTCATTCCTCAGTTTTACGTGCAGCTGTTGGAGGGCAGTGCTGGATAGTGATTAAAATGGGGCTGGGTGTCAGGACTCCTGGGGCCCGATCATCTTGTCAGTTGTGCAGTGTAACTCCTTTTGAAGAGATGGTGGTGTGCATGTGGCTGGCAGGGTAACCAACACGCCGGCGCTGCAAGTGGCTAGCTGTGGGACCTTGGGCAAGTCCCTCCCTTGCCTTAGTCTCCTGATCCATTAAAAGGCAAGAGCAAAATCTTCCTCTCCTAGAAGGTTTATGAGGACTGCCGAATGGTTCATAAAGTGCTTTGAGATCCCGCAGCAGAAGGCTCTGTAGAAATGCAAAGTATCGTTTTCAATTATTCAGTTGTTATGTTCGGCTCTGGCTAGTGCCGTGTCTCCTGTCCAAGCCAAAGAGACCTTAGCACATAAGCCCACCCCACCCATTGCTTGCTCACTTGTTTGTATTCGTTGTTTCCTGCTTTTTTTCCCCACACCTCTCCATCCTCTCCTGCTCCTTAGAGGAGATGTTTGGCTACCCTTCGTTCACCTGCCAGTCTCCCTATCCCCGCATGAATGCTGCCTGGCTTTGTGTCCCCATGCTCCAGCTTCCTTCTACAGCTAACTTGCAGGGTAGCAGGGAGCGGGCAGAAGAATGTAGCTGGCAAACTGACCCCCAGAGAGTTGACAATGCAGAGTTACTCTGGTGAGGGCGCCAACGTCTGATATTAGCAATGTGCCGGGCATCGTCACGATTTTGAATAGCCACAAGGGGTCTGTGGGAAAAATTGTGCTGCTCTGTTACCTCAGTGATTCTCAATCATCCCAGTACATAAAGGGAGGTGGTGCCTTCCTTTTGAAGCATTGGATATAAACAACTGCTGGAGGCGGGATACTGTACTAAATGGACCATTGGTTTATTCTGTGCTTCTAAACTCCTCTGCTCCCATTACCGCTGAGGATCAACTCTGTCACTTCTCTAGCCTCTTGATCCTGAGGCAGACATCCTCCAGAAGTGACTGGCTTTGCTTATTAGAACAATGTTGGGTGCCATCTCTGTAGCATCAGATGGGTTCGGAGCAGTCGTGTGTTTCTGTATAGACTGTCGCTTGTGTGGGCTCCTCTACCCTAGAGATCTGAAGCTGGTATGTGAATGTACTCTGGCAGTCTGGATAGCTCTCATCTGTACACAGCAATGCCTTTGCCGTGTACACGGCAGGATTTCCAAAGGGGCAGCTTTTGCTATGGTGGCGAGCAGGGGTTTTGGCTCTTAATCACATGCAACAGCATGGCACTGTAGGTACGCTGTGAGGGGGAGAAGAGGCACTTTGCCCAGTGTATGCAGACTCCTAGCACCATCCATTAGCATTTCTTTGTGCGCTCAGGTCAGAGCCGGGCTAGCTGCAGCCACGTCCCAGCATGTGTCGTGAAGACAAGTGTGATCCTGCCTTAGTCAGTTTCTAACAGAGAGAGCAATTGGTAGTTGGATTTCATTGCCGTGGGGTGCTGTGGCCTGCTTATTGGAACCTCCCAAATCCCATCCCTGAATTCGCCATAAAAATAGCTCATTAGCCCCCCACCGGTTTTTATTTATATCCTTTATATTTTTTTTTCTCATAAAGGTGGAGGAGGAAGCGACAGACAAGGATAACAAGAATTGCAGTAAAGACAATATGTGCAACAAGGTAACTGGGGTGAAAGCCAGCAGGGTCTGTGCTCTCTGTACAAGCTGAGCAAGCTGTACGGTGGACTTACAGTTTGCTTCCCGCTTCTCCCCTCCAATTCCTGCTAGTGTAGAACAGCATTCAGAACAGTGGCAGCTTGTCCTTAAAGGGAACTTGCAAAGCAAAATATTTCCTGCTGCTGCATGCTGGAGAAAGACTCCGATGCTGCTTTAAGAAGTGTTCTTTGCTTCCTTCCATTGGAAATATTTGGGTCTGACGTGTCCTGGACAGTGGCAGTTTTTGGAGGACTTGGAATGAGACTTTACAAGTGAAGCTCTCTCCACTTCCCCAAATGAGAGGGAAAGGGGCAGTAAAGGGCAGACACATTTTTTTTACTTTGCAATTTCTTTAAAGGACCAAAGGTTCATCCCGGAAGCTGCATGCGAACGTTTACCATGGTAGTGCTGGAGAGGCCTCTTGATACCACTTGATTGGCAGGTCCTGATCTCTTTTCCATCTCGGTAATCAAGGGGTTAATTGAATAGTGGGGAGGGGAAACCATCTTGTGTAGCTGAATCTTTTAACCAAAGCCCCCCTGCTATTGTCTGCCCAGCAGTTTCACTGAAGCATTTCTCACTGGTTCTACAGAGAGATTTAAACCTTTAGTCTCAAATTCTGCTCTCAGATGCACCCAGGAAACTTCCATTGCCTGACTGGGGTTTTCTATCTTAAGCTTGATCTGTGCTTAAAACTTAGACTGGCATAGCTGTGTCAGTCGGGGGTGTGAAAAACCACCTCCCATGTGACAGAGCTAGGCTGACAAAACCTCCCATGTAGAGAAATCAACACCAACAAAAAAGTGCTTCTGTCGACACAGCTAATGTCATTTGGGGAGGTGGTGTTCCTATGCCAGCAGAAATCCTTTGTCAGCGGATGCTGTATTTCTGCTACAGACTACGTTGGCATAGGCTCTGTAGTGTAGACGCAGCCTGGGGGTTTTATTCTGCTGCCCGCACCTTAATGCGCTGCACGGGTGCAGCCTACAGAAACGGCTGTGACCAAGAGACAGCAGTGGATTCTGGGAGCCTTCGTTTCACCGATTCCAAGGTCCGAAGTGGCCGCTGATCGGTTAGACTGACCTCTTGGATAACTTCCCCCAAATTATAGTTTCTGCAAAGTGCAACTCTGTGTACTGTGTGGGCAGTAGTATAAAACTCCTATGTTAGAAGAGCAGCCCGCAGAGACCGATCTGTTAAGATGCCGCGTTGCATGCTGTAATCTGTACTTCTTGCGGGTTGCATCTCTGTGCATTTAAGGGTTGCTGTAATCCTCCATTGCAGGAATTCATGAGGTGCACCTTGGCGTCTGCAAACCTGTTATGTTGTCTCTCTCCTTGCCGGCTCACGCCTTCTGAGTGCGTGCCTCTTTGTTCAGGCTCCTAATAAGTAGCTGTAGTTTTCCATACCATTTGCACATACATTAAAAAGGAATTTAAAAAGAGAAACACTGCCTCATGTTTGGACCTTGTAAAGCACCACGCCTACGTATTAATGGTCCCCAGTGTGATCTGGCGGTCTGTAGCAGACACTAACTAATACCCCATCTTCTGCCTTGTCTGTTAGGACATTGATCCGTAAGCATTCAAGATTATTTTCTTCCAGGTTATCAGTGACTCAGAAACAGGTAATGCCATTTTTGACGTAGTGCCACTTCCCTTCCCCCTTTTCCCACTCGCTCCTTCCTACCTAGGTTGTAGCCATTGATTTTCACGTTTCAGTGTTGGCAACTAGATGAAATTTATGCTCATAAACAAGCAATTCCAGTTCCCCGCGTTTGTTACCCAGGCTCCTGGCACTGGTGTATTGGCAATTCAAGAATTTCTCCTCTTCGTATCCTTTGGTTTCTTGATTACTTTTATTCTCAACATTTGATTTTGTGCTAAATATTAGCAAACAGGATTACTGGGCTCCTGCATGGCTGACGTAACCCCACTCCCATGGGCAAGACCAAGCAGTGCTGTAACACGGACCCACTTAATGGGAAATGTGCTGTGAACAGCCTCTGCTTGGCCAGTTAATTATCCCCGAAGCCGCATTAATGTAATTTTTGAGATTCTGTTTCTGTCCACAGCACGCAGATCAAACATGAAACAGTAGGGCTTAAAATTCAGAGCACGCCCAACCAGACGTCTTCTGTACAAGCTCAACTACGAGTTCTGTGGGAACTTGTTGGCAGAACATGGTAGTTCTGTTCCTCCTTCTTTGCTAAGATCATTCATGGCTATCTGGTGGGGCAGCTGATAGTTAGCACAGAGTCAGTGGGGAAAGCGTGAGTGGCTACAGGAGAAAAATGCTGTGTTCAGGGTAATAAGTGTTAGTGGGCACATGAGCACAGTGCACGTCAATGATCTGTGTTTGGATGGAAGCTAGGGAAATTACTTTCCCTTCTCTCTTAAATTGTCTGTTTCCTGGCTGTAAATATGCAATTACTTCCTAGCCAGGAGACTTGATTTTTCTCCCTTCTTCAATTTACATATTTCTCTGTTTGCATGATTTGCTTCAGTATAATGGGGCTTGCTGTTTGCCTCTGCTTCAAGTCCTCAGTGTGGCTTTTTCCCTCTAGATTCTTCATGAATCCACGTCCCCGAACCTCACGCCCTTAAAGAACTAAGCAGGGAAAATAGCTACTGTTGTATATTTCCCGCACTCATGCCGAGGCCCTGATGTTTTCTGAGCTGTTCATCAGGTTCCCCATCAGTCCCAGAAGAAACAGGAGAAGGTTAAGTCTGGTTCATGAATATTTCTGACCAGTCATTTGATCATTTCCTTTGCCGTGTGCAATCTAAAAAGATGGATGGAACTCGGCAGATGTGGTTATATTCAGATCTATTTAGTGCTCTGTAAACCGCTGACTCCACCAGGGAACAGCAGGTGCTGTGTGATCACTCTCTTTGAGCATGCACAGAATATGAAACTTACCATATTTATCAGTGCCACTGAAAGATCTAGGATCTGAAAGCAAGATTGTTGCTCTTCATGAAGCACTGGATTATAACCTGCCCTTGGTCTATCTCAGGTTGATGCCAGGTATTGTGCATGTCTGCTGTCGCGTCCGTTACGTGCTAGGCACTTGAGAGGAGCTTGCCGTCTGAGAGGTCAGGGGAAGGGGAAATAACATATTGACAATTTACATACAGATTAGTAAGATGCGCTGTAGGCAGCACGGCAGAAAAGGGACCCTTTGCTTTCCTGCCAGAGTCCCTAACCTGTTTTCCACCCTGCTTTAACCTTTGACCGTGGTGCGGTCTCCAGCCTTTCAGGTGAGCCAAAGGCTCCTAGAGGGCATCATGTGAATCGTCACTTCCCCATCACTGCCCTACATGCACTCTCCATGTTACAAAGGAGGCTGATGAGTTCAGTGGCGGGCTCTCCAGCGAGCGCCAATTCCCATCTAGCTGCCTTGTGTTCCTCCAGAGTGAGCGCCCGGCCAGCTTTAGTGCTGAAGTAAAGGTCACTTGCGCTGCCCCTGTAAGCACACGAGACCATCCCTCCCCACCTGCTGTGTTTGGATGCAGCGTCTGGTTTTGCATAGGCCCGCGCTGTGGACTTGCATCTATATGTGCCAGAAACGTTGCCAAGGGAAGTCTCTGCATGTTGCTGCGGCCTATCCCATACGTGCAGAGGTGAGGGGACACAATTAGCAGCCTGGAATTTCCACGGTTGATCTGATGGCCTGTAAAAATTGCTTACAGTGTTTCTCTTTGCCCACAATGCCCTTTCTTGCTCTGGAGCATTCAGCTCTAGAGAGCTCTCCTTGCTAAGGTTCCAGATGTTCTTGTATTTGCATATGATGCCTTCCTCTTAATCGCTCATGGGTCCTAACCTAAGCCACCAGCTCACTTAAAGCTCCAAAGCTGCACAAAACTACCTCATCCACTTTTTATTTAGGATTTAAACAGTTCCAGTGGCTGCTGGTGAATGTCACTGTAGTTAGCTTGGATGGTACCTGCTGTATTCCTTGAGCTTAGAACGTCGGATGTCACGAATGCCATGGCAATGAGAATCTCAGCACAGTGGTAAATGTCAGGCTTGCCGGGGTGACTGCTGTGCAGTTGGACTAGTCAGTCGCTGGCTGTAGAATGTTGTCAGTAAGAAGACTAGAGAGGAGACTGCAATTAATTTTGGTTCAGGCCTTGGGATACGTCTACACTGCAATAAAAGAGAGCCTCGGTCAACTGGATCACACTACAGGGCTAAAACAGTAGTGTAGATGCTCCAGGTCTGGCTGGAGCCTGGGCTCTGAAATCTGGGAAGCGGGGTGGGGGTGTGAGTTGGGGTGTGGTTGTGAGTGGACAACTTGGGCACGAGTGCACGATCGGATGGGCTTGGGAGGGAGGGAGTTAGACAAAGGACACCCAGGCAAATCCCTCCTCTTGTGAAATCTTTAATGACCATTCGGCACAACCAGGAGCTTTGGATTTTGTCAGTTGTCTTCGAAAGAACCAAGTGCAGCAAACCACCTGAAAGTCAGATGAATCTACTTCAGAGAGGTGTGAGGTGTGTGAAACCTGTCTGGATTCCCCTTTCTCTCTTGGGAGTTCACTTATTTCAGGCCAGATGCTGGGTCCCCTCGAGAACACCATTCCTTGCCGACCCCGCACTGTGGCGGTTCAATCTCTACGGAGATGGGAGTATAGATCCCTCCCCTTCACAACACACTTCCCTCAGACCAACTCCTGACTGCAGCTTCAGCGAAGGCCCCCGCCATGAATGGAAACCTCATCCCTGCGGTGGAAGGGGGCGTTAATTTACAGCTGCATGACCAGGGGCAGTGGATATTCGCTATTGCTGGCTGCCGCAGGGCTGTTCCCACTCTGCACCTGGCGCTGGCAAGAAATCAGTGCATGTGTCTGGAGACCTGCTGACGCTCTCAACCAGTGCGTTGCTGTGTTCTTAGACAGACAAACCTAGGATGACGATGGGTTTGGGATCTTAGGGGGAGGCTGCATTTTGTGGTGGGTTAGAGCACCAGTCATTTCCCTTGGCAGTTGTGTCGGGGGTCACGAGTGAGTGGTTGATTGCAGAGCTTGGCTCCCAGACTGTTCTCAGGAGAGGCCTGGTGTTGCATTACAGGGCTGGGGAAGGAAGGTTGCAAATGGGGCTTGAGGTGCTGGCAGAACTCGAATGGCCCAGGGGGCAGCAGGTACTAGTGTGCAGGTTCTGGTGTATTAAGGATTACTGTTAAGGACCATTAGCGGAGTGTAATGGGACTAGCCCCAGGAGGTTTCTAGCCATAGATTGCAAGGCCAGAAGGGACCACTGTGGTCATCTAGTCTGACCTGCATATAACACAGGCCGGAGAACTGCCCTATAGAAATTCCTAGAGCAGATCTGTTAGAAAAGCATCCAGTCTTGATTTGGAAATTGTCAGTGACAGAGAATCCACCACGACCTTTGGGAAATTGTTCCAATGGTTACTCTCACTGTTAAAAAATGTGTGCCTTATTGCCAGTCCGAATTTGTCTCACTTCAACTTCGAGCCATCGGATCACGTTATCGCTGTCTCTGTTAGTTTGAAGAGCCCACTATAAAATATTGGTTCCTCATGTAGGTACTTACTGACTGTGATCAAGTCACCCCCCAGCGTTCTTTGTATTAAGCTAAATAGATTGTGCTCCTTGAGTCTGTCGCTGTAAGGCAGGTTTTCTAATCCTGGGAGCCCTTCGCTTATGGGAGAGAGTTTAGTTTAGTGGTGAGACTGGGCATCTAGGCCCAGAAAAGGGGAGAGGTATCGTGCTTAGATTGGGGGACTGGGTGTTGGGGCTAAAACCCAGGGATCTATTCTTGGCTTTGCTATGGACTTTTCAAGTGATGTTGGGGCAAGTCTCAGCCCCTCCATGCCTCAGTTTCCCCTTCTGCAAAAGGGGCTGCCATCTGTCTAACTTGCTCTGAGGGGATTGATGATTAGCAAGGCTGCAAGATCAAACCCAAAGGCAAACTGTAAGTAACATCTTGTTTTTAATTTCCCTTTCTTCTCTTTCAGAACATCTTTCAGATGGCCAGGTCACAGCAGAGGGACGCCGCCACTTAGCCCCTCCTGTCGTGAAAGAACGTAAACCCCCCCCAAAATTAACACTTAAAAAAAGAGAGAAAAAAAATCTGTTATTGTATTAAAAGCCCTTAAACTAAATATTATTAATAACAATACCATTTGTGAATTTCATGGTTATGGAATTAAGCAACTAGGAAAAAACCAGCAGGCTTATCAGAGTAACAAGAGG
Organism: Mesoclemmys tuberculata; assembly: GCA_007922155.1. Classification (NCBI taxonomy): domain Eukaryota; kingdom Metazoa; phylum Chordata; order Testudines; family Chelidae; genus Mesoclemmys; species Mesoclemmys tuberculata. Next base: position 2,589,440 of record ML675647.1, read on the forward strand.
GGAAAACTTTTCAACAACAGACAAAATCCACCCAAGGGTATTCTGTTTTTCTTTTTTTCGTTTCACTTGGGTCCTGCATTGGAAGATGGACTGTGCTTATATTATATTTTTTACAACTGGAAGTATAAATGCCATCCATTTGCACTGTTCAGACATATATATGTATGTATGTTTAAAAAAAAAAAAAAGAGAGAAGAAAAAAGAAAGTTATATATACAAAATACCACACACGTATATACATATATATATTTCTTTTAAAATTTCATATCCGCAGCAGTACCTTTTCTAAGCTTGCGTTTTTACATGCATCTTTCCTCCGAATCCATCGTGTTTTTTTAAAAACGAATTTTAATGGGGGGAAAAAAAGAAAAAAAGTAACATTACAGGGAAATACCTCTCCTCTCAAAGGACCTTTACACGTTTACAGGGTTTTAATTTTGGGGTTTTTCCCATTTTTTGCATTTAGCCTTTTTGAGACGTGTGTAAAGCAGCTGGCTTCAGAACTACAGGGCAAGGCAAGGGGGCGTTTTGTTTGCTGATGGTCCGATCCTGCACCCTAAGCTTGGGTAGCACGTAGCACTGTTAAAATCAATGGGGCTGCTCACAGAAGTAATTGTTCACAAAGGCTCTGATCATGGATTGATGGGACTCAGAAGGCCATGGACTCGGAGCTGAGCCCACTTGCATGGAGTGGTAGGATCCTGTTTGAGCTGGAGTCTTTCCATTGACCTCAGTGGACTTTGGATCTAAGCCCTTAGGAGTGAAATTATTTCTGTGCCAAAGAGCCAGATTCAGGGTTATTCTCAGTGTAAGGCCCACTGCAGCCAGCGTTTGAAGGGACCTGGGATGGTGCAGTGTCACCCCCAGAGCAAAGAGCCAGCCTAAGGCACCATGTACCATCCCAGGTCCACTTGGGCTGCTCTCTGCGCAGGGGGGTGACTTTCACCCAGGGCAGAGTATCAGGCCCTGAGGCAGAGGTGCGAAAAGGAGAGCTGAAAAGCAGAATCTGTCGCTGCCAAAGAGCCGGTGTCTTTCTGATGGGCTTTGCCTGCTCCTTGCAGCTTTCCGGGACAGAAGCAGCATTGTTTGTGTGCAGTGCTGACGTCTGTATTTCACCAGCAGTCAGTTGGCCCGGGGCAGGGTTGGGGAGATGAGGTCAGGCAGTGCTGGTGGCTCCCGTGAGCAGGGATGAGTTTTAAACAGCCCTGAATCTGTGACAATTTAAACTGTGTTAGGCAGCCAAGCAGCAGCCTGGGTAATCGCTCCCCTTTCCTGCATGTGCCCTTGGCCTGCCCTTGAGTCCACCTCAGCATGGTGCCGCTCCCCAGAGCGCTTTTCTGTAGAGGAGGGGGTTCTGGTCCTGTAAAGGCCAGAGTGTTATGAAATCCTCTTGCTTTCCTTCTTCCCCTCTCCCCCCCCAGTGTATGGTTCTAGGATGGGGCGCAGGCAGCCGACTGCAGCAGGGCGATGGGCCTGAGGAGAGCTGGAGCCTAGAGGAGGACACTTGAGTTAGTTTGCTGGTGGGTGGCCAGGTCCCCCTTGTGCTGTTCAGGTTGATTCATCACCTGGACTGGTGTCTTGGCAACTTGTGCCTCTGTTGATCTAGGCTGGGATCCCTGTGAATTATAAAGGTAACTCTTCACTCGCGTCCTAAGGAAACAACTGCCCGTTCCAGCTAATGGCAAAGGTGCCTTTCTCTGCTGTGCATGATGCCCAGCTGGCATGGTATCATGGTAGAGCTCTGCCCTGCTGTGGGAGTTGGGCAATGGAGGCCCCTGTCCTTGTCTTGCCTTCTGGACTGGCAGGGCCCACAGCCCCACCTCCGAGTCAGGAACATCAAAGGGAGCCTGGTGCCCTTTAAGGCAAGGGAGTGGAATGAATTAACAATCAGTTGTGAACAGGCAGGGAAGAGCAGAGGGAAATGGGAGCAATGAAACTGGCTTTCCAGCTTCAGAAAGAAGTCGAGGAGAATTGACAGCTTTTCTCTGTTCCCTGTGAATCTGAGAAGCTGCAAAATAAGACCCAAAGCTGAGGCATGGCTAGAGCTTCCTGTTTGCTCTAGCTCGGAGGCTTGGTAAACCCTAACCTTGAAGAATCCAACTCGGATCAGCCTTTTAAAAAAGCAGCACAACCCTTGAGGCTCGTGGTACCCAGCTCGCCACATGTGGGATCTGAGACTGCCTGTCACGGTATGAACCCCGTACGGCCTGCAAGTACCGTGCAAGAGGCGGCTTTAAAGTGCGGGCCAGGAAATGCTCTCTGCATCCTCTGGTTAATAACTTTGAAGCAGGAGCCATGTCAGTTTAGGACAGGGGTCGGCAACCTTTACTATCAAAAGAGCCACATGCGGCTCCGGAGCCACGGCTTACCGCGGCTGAAGAGCCTCATGCGGCTCCGGAGCCGCGGGTTGCCGACCCCTGGTTTAGGAGAAGGCTCGGCCTTGCAGTTAGAATCCGGTGTTCTGCTGGCCTCTATGTTTTTGCCTACGAACATTGTATTTCTGTCTGCGAATTAGGTAGTTGAGGTACGCCAGCCTGAGTGCAAAGAATTAAAGGCTGAGGTAGAAACTTTGGCTCTGAGCTTTAGATCTTGAATCAGTTATGTGTTACTTCTACAAAAAAACCCAACGAATTGAGCTGAGGAAGCTGGAGGCTTTGTAAGGGGCTTTAATCCGTTAACCCAGTGGAGGACTTGCTGCGCCAAAACCGGCCTCCTTTAATTTGGTGTTGCTGAACACACCTGGTCTCAGCTGGCAGGTTCTGCAAAGCAGCTTTTGCGCTCTGTGCACTGTGTGAGGAAAAGCACCTTTCTAGTTTTCCTGGTCAGAACTGGATTTGAAATGCATGTGGCTCACTCGAAGAAAGATGCTTATTAAAATAACAGACTTCGGGGGGGCAGGGCGGGGCAGTGCTTTTAAAAGCAGTTGAAGTCTAGATTCAGTACTGCTATGAAAGCTTGATCATTTATATGTACTTAACGGTTTTGCTTGCAATTATCCCTCTTTCCTGCCATCTCCTTTCCTGATCTGTGCCCTCTAGATGCCCCAAGGCTTAATTTCCTCACCCTTGAATCCTTTCATGTAACCCTGGTTCTAATACAAGTACTTCAACGCAGTCAACTTGTAGAACTCGTTGCCAGGGGATGTTGTGAAGACCAAAACTATAACTGGGTTACAAAAAGAATTGGATAAATTCATGGAGGATAGGTCCATCGATGGCTGTTAGCCCAGATGGCCAGGGATGCAACCCCATGTTTTGGGTGTCCCTAAACCTCCAATTGCCAGAAACTGCGACTGGGTGAGAGGGCCTGGATCACTTGAAATTGCTCTGTCCTGTTCATTCCCTCTGAAGTATCTGGCACCAGCCACTGTTGCAGACAGGACACGGGGCTAGATGAACCATTGGTCTGACCCAGTCTGACCCGTCTTATTTTCCAGCACTGTGTACAGAGACATTGCATGTGATGTAGGACCTAATTAGTGATGGAAGCACAAAATATTGGCAGGAACATGCAGCAAATTATTTGTACACAAACTTAAGAGCTAAGCTGGTCAGAAGCTAGAGAGGTTTGGGGAGCAATTTTAGTTTTTTTTCCCCGACAATCCCAAGCTGCTAGTGGCTCTTTTGGGCCACAGATTTATTCTTTGTTCATTTAAAAGACGCTTTTTGTGTAGCAACCGCTCCTCCGTGCAGAGAGGAACTTACCAATGTACAAACCACTGGCCATGGGCAGACTACACAAGATGTTTGTGTGTGTTCGAAACCCATTCAGATGTTGTGGTTGGGGGGGATGACAGGTGAGGGTGGGTTAAAAATGTATCTTTCCAGAGTTGCTCTCCCCTAAAGCACCTTCGTGCAGTGCAGTATTTTCCTGTAGATTTGCAGTTTGGGCTGGGAGGGGTGTGGAGTTTGGGGTATCTCTACCCACTTTCCTGCCCCTCATTGGAGTCAGGAGCAGCATTGGAAGATGATCAGAAAAACTGCCCACAAAGGACCATCCCCACCTTTTGTCAAATTCCTTGGAGCAGCCAGGGCAAGTTCTACGATAAACTAGCTTGCCTGTGTCCCTGGGTTAACCTTTCCTCTGCTTTCACTTGTCTCCCTCGCACCCGAGGGAGCCCTGGTCATGTGGGACTGTGGTAGTATCCCCTTTTGCTGCCCAATCAGAACACGGCACAGGCCGTTGCTGCTGGAACCTGCTGTTACCTTTCCAGGTGGCTCTACCAACCTCTGCTGGCATTTTTGTCCCTCCGTGCAGACAGCGAGGGCGGCACGGCGCTGGTGATTGCATCCCGCACTGCCAGTGCAGTAACGGGCAGATGGGCTGGCTCACTAGGGTGTGTATCTGTCAGCACAGGAGCCCTTCGGAGAACTTAAAGTTTGGAGAATCCCCTCCTGATGTCATTTGAGGTAGGCAACTTGTTCTAGTGGTTAGAGCAGGGACTGGGAGTCGGAACCTGTGTTCGATTTCTGACTCTGCCACTGACTTTCTGAGTGACCTTGGGCAAGTCACTTCCTCTCTCTCTGCCTCGGTTTCCTCGTCAGTAAACTGAGGCATTCGTACCCAACTGTGTAAAGCACTTTGAGGAGCCAACCGGGAGGCACTGTACAAGTGCACATTATTAGCTTCTCCCAACAAATTACCCAAAGGACTGAATAAGCTATTGACAATGTCTCTCCCGTGCATGGAGAGACGAGATTGTCTCTGAACCCCAGTATCATCAGCAATATGTTTCAGAACAAAGATGTGAAGAGCCCAGCAGCAGTGTTAAGATTCTCCCCCCCCCCCAACCTCCCCCCTCTGGTCTCTGTTCGTTAGGCTCAGCTTCTCAAGAGGACTCAAGTCAGAAGAGTTCGATGGGTTTGTGTGTCTCAGGAATAAGCGCTGAGTCTCATGTTCCAGCCGAGGTCTGTGTTAGAGGGGGAGGCTTGGATCCGGAGAACTCTGTATGCGCGGCCGGCTAACGTAGCTTTGCTTTGCTGACTGCTCTCAGCGTGTAGCCCAGCACTGGCGAGGGCTGAGAAGAGAGCCCTGAAACGCTGTTCGAGGGATGCTAAGCTAGGCAGTTTTTCGGGACCAGGCCCCTTGGTGCCCAGCGGAGTGGGCGGTGGCAGTTAGACTTGCTTGCCAGTGTTATGTGAGGAAAGCACATTCTGTGCAACTCATGTTCTCCCAGTGTTCGCTCCCATGGCACCCAGTGCAGTTGTGAGTGTCTGTTGGAGAGGGGTAGACAGTCTCCTGCTGGAAGGAAATCAGGGAGCCCCAGAGACCTGGGAGCCACGTTAGGGCCTGGAGGACCCATTACTGGGGTCATTAGGTGTAATGTGCTAGCCGTAGTGTTGGGCGGGAGCTGGTTTCCATGGGCAAGAGGCGGCCATTTTCACCACACTTGTTTCCCCGAAATGGGAGCCCTCACCCCACATGCTTAACTCTTTCTCCCTGGCCTGTAATGTATTGCAGCTGCCTGATTCAGCGCCAGATCTCCCCTCCCCCAGTGTTGGGGTGCATCTGGAGAAGGTTTAACTAGCTTCTGCTTATTCCCTAAAATCCTGGCGCGAGGAGATCCCCGTATTCCGCATGATCCTTTTCACATAGACACTAGCTCAGTAATCACCCATTGTTTTGCCAGGTTTCTCTCAGTCCACTAGATTTAGGGAAGGATTTATGCCAGTATTCTAATTTTCCATAGCTAAAAAGCCTGGAAATCCCTTTGCAGCTAGGAGTTCTGCAACAGGACCCATGTAAAACCCAAAATTGGAGAGGAATTTCACTGCCGATCGAAGTAGGTTGGTTTAAGAACTAATAACGTCCTCCAGTTGACTGTTTTTTCTTTACAGCCGTGATGCGCTGTTCTGTGCTGTGAGTTTTAAACCATGGTTAGCTATGTTACTCATTCTGTTTATATGGAGAGCTAGAAAGCAAACATCTTTGCTCACTGCCGAGTGTGGGACTTTGAGGCCTGAGGGGGGGAAGAACTGAAATTTCCATTCTCATAGGACTGGTCCTGAAATGCTGGAGTGGGTGCGTGTGTGCGGTTTTTTTTTTAAATTTGGAAAGAAACGGGTATCCCTGTCAACTTATCTTCCTTTTTTTTTTCCTCTTTTAAATCCTGTGCTGATTTAATTTGTCCTATTTCTGCTTCCATCAGAAACAAGCAGGCTGCTTGTATCTTAACACAGATCACTTTTTAAAAAGAGCTGCAGAGTATAAAGATGTCCTTCAATTTCCAGGTGCTTTAATTTTCAGATTTTTTTCCTAAATTGATAAGACTATTGTTGCTGCTCTGAGGCCAGATCTATAAGCTTGAGCACAAGTTAAATAGGTCAGGTTGAACTTGGTATAAGAACTGCTTTCCTCAAATGCTCTCTGAATTAAATAGGTAGAAGATGCAGCTGATGAGAAATAAAGTTTTCAGCTCCCCTTGCTCCCTTGATCCTGATGCTTTGCAGTAATGGCCAGAGCAAGGTAACGGCTTCTTTGCTGTCTTGCAAATTTTTCTTTTTTGCTCTGTCTTCTCCAGGTTTGTAGACACAAGAGGGGGGGAGGTAATATCTTTTATTGGATCAGCTTCTGTTGGTGAGAGAGACAAGCTTTCAAGCTTACACAGAATTCTTCTTCAGGGCTGGGAAGCTAACTTAAATCAGGTTAAGAGCCATAAATCTGGCTTTGAGTGGCTTAGGTGGCCAAGCGCTTTTGGGGAAAATGACATTTTTATTTGTGCAAAAGCTTTTCACCACCTGCAAACCAAAGCTGACGAGTGACGCATTTGTAAAAACGCAGTGGCTTACAGATTCCTCCCCCCCCCCACCACCACCTACCTGGTTTGGAGGTGAAGTGCATTTTATTAAAGCTCATGGAGACAGCTTTTCTATTTTTCTAAATAAATTTGTATAAAGCTCCCATAGCCCTCCCACTTGACCAAGGGATTCTGTATTCTGACTGCACAGCTCTGCAACTGTGCGCGGAGTTTGGCCACTGCTGCCGGAAAGGACTCCGAACAAAAGGTTGTTACGGGTTTACAGAGCACTGCCCCATCGCATCAGAGTCCGCTGCCCTCTGGCACGGGGCTGTGCACTGTGGCTGCGAACAGAATTTGTCCCTTTTTGAAATAACCAGTGGGGCTAGAACTGGGTATGTGGGGGAGTGGCAGGTGGACTGTTTCTCACCTGAGCAGGGTATCGGAGATGTAGTTGTCATTCAGCATGAAGCTCTTCGGCTTCCAGTTAACATGTCAGATTGCACTAAACCGGTTCAGCAAGCAGGTAGTTTGGACACACTTCAGTAGCTTCCCATTAACAGAAAGGCCCCTTACTTGCCCCTGCACAACCTTCTCCCTGCTCGTGTGCAGCTCCAGCCCCTCTTCTCTTGTTCATCCCTTTCATGCACACCCCTCCAGATAGAGAGGTGGAAATCCCACCTTTAAAAGGTAAAACAGCAGTGGCGCTGCAGCTCTGGAACCGTACTGCTCTCAGCCTTCGGAGAGTCCCCAAGCCCCAGTCTCCATGCGGGACAGAGGCTATCCTAACACCTTTCTCAAGGGAATTGCATTTAAATGCAGGTGGGAGAAGATCTAACACAGCTTCAGAATTCAGCTTAGAAAGCGTCAAGCTGCCTTGCCTGCTTTAGCTCTTGGCCCTCTCCAGCCCTCGTCCTTCCCCTCCCGACTTAGGTTCCAGCTGCAACAGTCCCATAGCTGTTGTGTTTGCCTAAGTAGGCTGTTGCATTGAGTTTTCGGGGGGGGGGAGGGAATCTGCATCTCAGTGTCCCCGTTCATCCCTTCCTCTGCATTTTATACCTCACCCTGTCCATCCCTCTTCCGCCCCGACCCTGGGTTTGAAGCATGTTATGCAGAGGCTCGTCTGTGGAAGGAAACCAACAGCTATAACAGCAATAATACATCAGTCAGAACTTTTGATGTAAGGGGTGGGGGTCTCCCCAGCTGGGGGAGAGATTGTACGGATGTCTGCTATTAAATTTACAGAAACTTTGTCTCAACCCCCCCTCTTTTTTTTTTTTTTTTTTTTTGAGCCAGTAAAATGACCCAGATTTCAATCCCATGCACATTCTTTTTAATTTATTTGAGAGAACTCTAATTGTATTTTCACGGCAGTATCTTGTATTTTTTATTTTTGTGATTCAGAAATGTGAAGAAGAAAACAAAACAAAAAAACCGATTGCTAACAGTGTTTCATTCCTTGTTCTATAGAGCTAACCACTCTAAAATTGTTTGGTAAAGTCACTTAGTGTAATTAATTGTAACATATTCTTTTAAATAAATTGATTTATTGATTAAACTACTAGTTAAACCTCTCTGACCCCCTTTGTCTCGTGGGGGAGGGGTTTGGGGCTGTTCTTTGACTTCTGGGTGATGAAGCTAGTTAGAGGGTGACTTTATTGTTTTAAGACAGAACGTCCTGCCTGCATCACGAATGACGCTTGGGAATAAAAGTAATTAACTCTGTCTAATATTCCCTGTTTGTGTCAAGTTCAGGGCCCCCATTCTGCTGGGTGCTGGAAAAATAAGACTTGTCCCTATCTTGAGGGCAGAGAAGAATTGTTATCCCTGTGTTACAGATGCGGAGCTGGGGCACGGAGAGACTGATTTGGCCAAGGCTGTAACAGAGCGAGGATTTCCCAAGTCCTAGTGCAGGGACCGTCCCATCCTCTCTCCTGCCTTGAATTGAGCATGTTCCGTTTCATTTCCTGGTTCCTCATGCTCTGGCGCAGTGGAGCCCAGGGGTTAGAACACTAGACTGGGGCTCAGGACACCTGGGTTCTCTTGCAGTCTCTGCCACTGACCTGCTGTGTGACCTTGGGCAAGTCCCTTCACGTTTCCATGCCTCAGTTTCCCCAGGGATACCTGTTGTTATCGAGCACTTTGAGACTTACATACGCTCATTAGCTCAATACTGTTGTGTGGTGGAGACTCCAGCAGGGAAATATTTCAATATAGAAAACCTCTTTGATTTGTAATTCATGGCATTTGATAACCCTCCTTTCAAACATCCTAAATACTGACCCGAACTAGACCTAGTGTCTCCTACAGCATAATTTCTTCTTCCCCTTTCCCCTCAGAGCCACGGGGGACATACGTCATTCCCTATTTGGATGCCCCTGAAATGCAATGCCAGGGCTGATCAGTCCTGTTGCCCCAGCTGTATCCATAGAGAGCTCCCTACTTTATTCCACAATCAGATGAAGGTGAGACCCAGGCCACTGTCCACCTGCCAGGACATCTACACAGAGCCCTCTTGATGTCAGTGGGACTCTGCCCACACAACTCAATGCAGGATCAGTCTTGACTGAGCGTTGGCGCGCTCCTTCATTTCCTCTGCTGCTGCTGTTGATACAATTGTAGGCTGCGTTCCACACCAGAGGTGGCTGCATTTCCATTCAAGGCTGGGCTATAATGGCAACTGGGCTATAATGCAGCAGCTTGAGGTGCAGCTATTGGGGTTGGATGATGTTGTTTCATGGCAGAGGTGGTGTTGGCCAAGAGCATAATGCTTGCAAAGAGCTTTTCTGGTTGTTTTTAGGCCAAACAGACATTTCTTTCCAGTTCCCCTCACTCAGACTAGGTTTAAAACAGATTTTTCCACCTCTGGGAAACCTTATTGATTTGACCCACATAATAATAAAACTGTAAGAAAAGCAGCCAGCCTGGCCTTTAGAACAAAAGCGAACTTCATTTCCACTCTGTGGCTGTCTGAAAGCGTCCACCGTCAAATCAAGAGGCTTCTTTTCCCTAATCAGTGTAGCTAGCTGCAATGCACTAAAAGAAGTGCCTGAAGAGATGAAATATCTGGCCAAACCCCTGCAGTGCCAAGAGCAAATGCAGTCAGCTTGCTTTATCCCAAGCCGCTTGACTTGTCGGTGTTTATTTCCTTCCGTGCTATCTGCCTTCTTGCTGGCATTTGCTAGAGTGACAAGTGAGTCTTAGGGGGAAAGTTGGGTGCTGTAAAGTGTGACTTCTGAAGCCCCTTTCTACAGGCCCTGACTGAGATCGATGCTGCAGTGCGCTCGGTGCTGTACATGCACATAGCAGGAGACTCCCCAGAAGCTAACAAGCTAAATAGACAAATGTATAATTCCCCTTTTACTGAGGAAGAGTGGTTATAGTACAGAGGGGAACGTAGCTCAGGGTCACACAGGGAGTTTGTGGCAGAGGCAGGAATTGGAACCCAGGTGTCCTGAGTCCCAGTCCGGAACCTGATCCATAAGTTCTTTCCTGCTGGATTCCCTGTTTGAGCTGAGGTAAGTCATTTTATCATGCCCTCAAATTCCCCATCTGTAAAATGGGGCCAGCTCTGACCTCTTCTAAGCTTCATTAGTAAATCCATCAAGTGCTGTGGGCTGTGGCCAAACTATCTGCTATTTTGACACCTTCCAGCATTCAAGAGCTTGCTGGTAGTTGAATACATCAACTCGGTGACTTCTTGTGAAGGGTTAGCATTCTCTCCCCTGTGCCCCCTCGCTCCTGGGGGGAAAAAAACCACCTGCCAGAGTGTAAGGGGAAATTGGAATTAGCTATTTAAAGAGCAGGAAATGCTGCATTGCTCTTGGGGAGGCAGGAGTGGAGCAAGCGTCTGGTCTGTGGCAGAGAACAGCACCGGCCTTGCATTCGTACATCTGCACTGACCCGCGTGCCACGGTCCCTGATAATTCCCTCATCGAGCTGTGATGGAGTCCCGGAGGAACCGTGCGGGGCGAAGCCAGTCAGGACTCTTGTGCGCGGAGTCTGCTCCCCCTGGGTGTCCACACACCAGTGCAGTCGCCTCCTGACCCTGGTCTTGTAGCGTTCAGCGCCCCGGCTCTGCCTGAGCTCCCCTGTGAGTCCCCCTGGTTGGGACCCCGGGGAGCCCTACGTGCCCCCAGGGGGCCAGGCACCCTGCCTTGCAGCCAGAAGCGATTCACAGCCGGTGCAGAACTCAGAAGGGTTTATTAGTTCTCAGGATCGCAGCCTAGAAAGACTTCGTTAGCAACTTAATTAGAAGTTACAGCAGCGACCAACTAGGGAGCCTCAGAGCCCATTCCCAGGCCCTTACAGGGGACCGCTTTCAGCCAGACACTCCCCACCTCCCTCCAGCCCCTTGCCCTCCCCAGGCCTTGCCTCCTTCCTGGCCAAGGGGTCTACCTCTCTTCTAACCTGCTGCAGCTGGTTGTCTCAGGGCAGGGGCTCCTGGCCATTGGGTACGTGTGGCAGTGCAAGGCCCATCCGCCCTCCAGTGGCCTCTGCGATGATCGCACACCCGGGCCCATCACCAAAATACACGAGTAACGGGGGAAACTGAGGCACACACGCAGCACTCCGAGGAAAAACCCAAGCGTATCTCCGCTTCAGCACACAAGCCCACGACTGCGTGGCTCAGCTATGGCGCAGGAGGCTCCGCTGTTGCTCAGCGCAGCGTACGTTAACCCCAGGGGCTAATGAGGATGGCCCGGCTGCTCCGAAGCACGAAATACCTTCGCTGATCTGGTGGCAACGTTCCCACTTTCCAAAGCTGTGTGCGAGCCTGGCCCCCTGGCTTCCGTTCGTGGCTCCAGTCCGCCGCCCGGGCACGCGAGGCTGCTGGGACACTCTGTAAAAAGCTGCTGCACGTCTGTTTCCAGGATCCATTTGGGGAGTGGGGAGCTGAGCAGCGGGGGAGCGTGCGCAGGGGCATGTTACGTATTCAGCAGGGCATGGGGGACACTGGCTCCAGTGAGCAGGCAAAACTTAGGCTGCCTCTTCTGTTCAGCCTGGCGCTGTCTGGGACAGGCCCATGTCAGTGCCGCACCTAGCCCAAGGGGGCCCTGAGCTCCCCTGGGCACTGGAGGGGCTGTGCGATGCCCTGGCTCCCAGGGGCAGGGCAACACGGGGCCGGCCACATGTTATAACTCCAGCTAAAGTTTCTGTCTGCTGCCTCTCGCCATAGCCTCCGGGCGCCTTCCACGTGGAATCGACAGCAAAAGCTGAGCCCGCCCTGGCAGAGGTGCAGGACATGGCCGATCGCTTCCAGGGCCGGCACGCTAAGGCCTCCGCCTGCGCCGCGGGGAAGTTCACAGCCACCGGCATCCACCAGCTCTGCCTGGCGGCCTTTAGCTTCGTCAGCATCTTCCGCACCCCGTCCATCCTCACGGCGGCACCCAGCTTTGTGGATTCCATCTCCATGGGGGCCCCTCTCCTCCTGCCCCCCTGGGCTCCAGCCATCTGTCCCTCCCGGCTTGTACCTCCCTCGACAGCACAGGGGGCTGGGGACACCACATAGCTGCTGCCACCTCTGCACCATTATAACTTCAGGAAACTTGCTCAGTTCCGCGTGCGCCGTCTCTGAGCCCATCTGCGAGGAGGAATGGTTGGACGAGATTCCCAAGAGCAAATTCCTCCGGCGTCGGCGGGTGCCCGGCCCTCCGGGGGTACTCGTGAACGCGCAGCTGCATTGCACGGAGTATCCTGTGCATACGGCCGACTCCAGACTGCCCAAGGCCGTATTTTACGGTGAGCGACAGCAGGGCCCCGTGTTCTCGTGGTGCTAGTACAAGCATGCCAGGGTCACCCTCGCAGCAGCCCGCCCTGGAGCAAAGGCACCCAAGCAAGGAGCAATTACGCCAGTCGGGACCCACGTGCACCTCCAGCAGCCTGCCACGATCTTGGCCAGTCTCGTCTGTGCCCCGTGGACCCGTGTCTGCCCCGCGTGCACTGCTCTGAGCTCGCATGGACGTGGTCACCGGGAGCCTTGGCTGCAGCCGCCTACATCCAACCAGCGACCTGAGGATCCCCCGTCCTGCACCCTCCGGCCTCCTCGTTTGCACACCCCGCTCGGGAGCCTGGCACGAAAATTGCCCTGCATTGCCATCTAGTGGAGTCACTTGGTACCGTGGCAGGGGGCCTGCCCTCCCGACTGCGCCCTCGCTCGGTTACCCTCGGCAGCCTGGGACACGGGGCCACCGGTGACTTTGGAAGGCGCAGCTGTGTCTATTCCAGCTGCAGCGTCATCTGGGGGCGTATGTGGCGTGCGAAACCCTCTCAGTTGAATGGCCTATGCCCCATACGGGCATCCACCCTCGGGCACAGCTCGGGACCCTCCAACCCAGGCAGGAGGGGCCGGGGTGGTTGTGGGAAATGTCCGTGTGCCTCGGGGGGGGCGCTGTCTTTCTGCTGCTTTCAGTGCGCTTTGCACAGGCGTCAGGTGTGAGCCCTGGGGGTCCTGGGCCAAAGCCCAGCTTGGCCAGTTAATTTCTGGCCCCTCCGATGCTCCTTCCGAAGCCAGCCGCCTTCGCTTCCTGGCCTCGCCCGCCAGCCGTCAACACGCCTTCTCACCCCTCCCGCCGCCGTGGCCTGAGCCCAGACAGCTCTTTAAAGAGCCTGTGGTTCCTGTGTGAGCAAACCGCAGCCAGAGGAGCGGGTTCCCGGGGGTTTCAGAGCTGCTGCCCGCCACAGCTGCTCCCTGCGCATTGCTGGCTCGGGGTGGGCAGGGCCCTTCATGCATCTGCCAGCCCCGCCCGCCCCCGGCAATCCCAGGCGGCTGCCTCTGGCTGGGAGCATTCCACAGCCAGCTCGTGCTATGCCAACAGCGGGCAGTGGCCTCGTGCTCTCAGCAGGCCCATTGGTGAGTGTGTGTGGCCAGGCCAGGACTTGGGGCGCCTCTGTGTGGAAACGGGGAGCCCCACAGCTGCGCCCTCCAGCTTTAATAAAGAAGCTTCCTAATACTGCGTCTTGCCTCTTGTGTACCCCCAGAAATGCTCCAGGCTGCTCTCATTCAAACTCCTCGTCCTCTGTTGATACCTGCCTTCGTGTCCTGATCTGTCGTCTAGGCAGGGAAAGTCGGGCAAGACCCAGAACGCAAGACCGAGAGGCTAGGCATGATTTTTGGGAGGTCTGCCGCTGGGTCAGAAGAGCCTGCTTGCCATTCCCAGGCAGCAGCGGGGCTGGAGAGGCAGGGTTAGAGCAGGAATCTCCAGGTGGTGCTGCCACACTGTCTTGCTAGTTCTTTGTGAGCGAGCGAGTGTTTAGTCTCAGGAGAAATGCTGCATCTCTTTGGAGAGCTGTTGCAAGCAGCGGGGAGGTTGCTTTCTGCTTGGGTGTCTCTGCCTCGAGCCAGTTCTCGGGGCAGCGTTGCTCCTTGCGACTGGGCTGTTGGTACACCAGCAGAGATTCCTGACGAATGGGATTGCCTGCCTGCTGCTTTATTGTTCTGGTGGCCTTCTAGACGTGGGGAGTTGGGGTATGACGCAGGGAGCTTTCAGCTGCTCGGTGCTCCGGGCAGGCGGTGGGATATTATTGGGAAGGGGGGTTGGCTTAACAGTGTGGGCGTGACAAATGAAGGAGGCATAGTCTGGTGGGCAGCGCAAGTACAGCAATTTAGAGGAAGCAGTGGCCTGGGGCTCCGGGGTCCTAGCTCTGCCACTGATCCAAGCTTGGACAAGTCACCTCCTCTCTCCGTGCCTCAGTTTCCTGTGCTGCCCTTTGTCTACTTAGATGGTGAGCTTTTTGAGGCAGGGCTTGACTCTCATGCTGTGGCTAGGCAGCATCAGATACGATCAGACCCTGAGCTCAGGTACGGTGTCTGGGCAGCACCCGGCCTACTAGGTCCCTGATCTCGGTTACTGTGTGTCTGTGCAGTGCCTGCGGTGCCCTGAATGCAGTTGCCCTGTGGCCATTGCCCTCGAGTCTTGAGGGGAGGCACTAGATACTCCTGTGGTTACCAAAAAAAAAAAAGCAACCAATAATATTAAAAAAAATCCAGCCACCGGGCGGCCTTGCTTTGATTTTACTTCTTTTATTTAGACAGAAAAAAAATTAAATTATTCCCAAAGTAAATTGCAATAAATAACAAATAAGTTAAGCATTGATATTGTCTGAAACATAGACTTTGACTTTTTTTTCTTTTTTCCCACTAAAAGTTGTATTTTTCCCCCTCTAAATAAAAGTACCAGGTAGTAAACCCCCTCCAACCCTCTCCCCCCCAAAAAAGAAAAGAAACAAACCAAAAAAAAACCCCATTAAAATTCTCTACAATTGGAGAGGAGAAAATGGCAGCAATTTGAATCCTTTTGGATTGCAGCTAATCTCAACGAAATTATTTACAATTACTGGATTAGCAGGAGACTGTAAACATAGTTTTTTTTTCTTCTCTTTCACGTGGTATAATCTTGATTTCAGAGCATGGGCGAGGCGAGAGGTGGTGCAGCTGGCGAAGATCACACTATTTTACAATCGCTGGGCGGGGAGGGTGGTAAAACAAAATGGCTGGTGAGGGAAACGAAGGCCCGGAGAAGCGTGATTTCTGAGAGCGGAGCCCGCGCAATGGGGCCCTGAGCTGTTATTCTGTGGGCCCTGATCTCGGTTGGGGGGGGTGAGGGGCAGCGCCTACCATAGCAGACGTGGCACGTCTGAGCACGCAGTTACTCCCAAGCATAAAGCATCGCAGGCTCCGGGGGCAGCGAGCCGGGTTTCCCATGGAAGGCTGGACTTTTCAGAGGGATAATGTGCAGACGGTGGGAACCGGGAAGTGAGCCCAAGCCAAACAGGGAGGTGATGCCGTGGCAGGGCAAGGGGCAGACAGCCACCATGGGGGGGGGGGGGCTCTTGGGTGCTGTGTCCGTATCCGGAACCGTTGCTCCCGAGGGTGCACGGAGAGTTTCTTTGCCTTCTCCCACCCAAGGGCAGCTGCGGCTGCTGATGACAGGGCGTGGAGGGTGGTGGAATCACCTCCTGGCTGCGCCAGGATTTGGAAAAAAACAAACCAACCAGCAAATTTTTAACCATAACGTATGAGGAAAATCCATGTGGTGGGAAAAACGGCGGAAACGAAGCAGCGGCCGTGGTGCGGCAATCCATGAATGGCGCCTTGTCTGTGCCGTGGAGTTTGGGGGGGGGGCTGATCATGTGGGGGCCATTGACAGGAGTGGGGAGGAATTAGCACATCTGAAACTTCCTGGCTTGATTGCCAGGGCCGTGGCGCTGGGACATTAGCCCTACAGATGCCAGGGGTGGCTGTCCCAGTCGCGCCATCCGCCCCCCCCCACTCCAGCCATTGGGTGTTAGGCGCCACACCCCTCCCATCCCAGCGGTGCCGGCTCCGTGCTGGGGTTTGCCCCTTGATGCCACATTGATCGAGGCGGGGGGTGCTGCTGGTGGGGGGCCCTTTCCTCTCCCAGCCAGTCCAGTGCTGCAGCGCTAGGGCGTGCCACAATGCTCTCCTCCGCGGTGCCATGGCGTTCCCCAGCAGCCAGGCGGGCCATCCGCACAGGCAAGCAGGGGGGCTTGGGGCAGGGCTCCAGGATGTCGGGAGAAACCAGCTTTACCCTCCTCAACCCAGCATTCCCGTCCAAGGCCGGGCAGGATCCTGCAGGCGCCGGGGTTGACCAGCTGCTTGGAGCAGGATGAACCAGGGCCTTGTCTGTAGTGGAGGAAAAAATACGATCCTCCCCACAAACCACGGTGCCCTCCGCTGCCTGTGCTCCCCCCCCCCTCCAGTGAATGTGCAGCCCCCCCATTTTGTCCGGCCCCCCCCCCCCCCGCATCCCCAAAGGCCTCAGGGTCTCAGAGCTGGTTTGGTCCTGTTTGGCGAGATGAAAGCTCTGAGGATGGACCCCCCCCCTCCCCACTCCCCCGGCCAGGCAAAGGGACAGGGCCCACCCCAGGGAATGGGCCCTGTCTGCCTAGCCCTCCCCTCACAACCAGGGCTACAGTG
>ML675647.1:2606125-2646540 GCA_007922155.1 Mesoclemmys tuberculata
GTCGGTGCCGCTGCGAGCAGAGATGATCTGCAATTTGGGGTGGGGGAAGGGGCGGGGGGGGCTGGCGGGGGCAAGCCAGGGGCTCTCTCTCCTCCCTGGACCTCCAGACCTGGGGGTGGGGGGGGTTGGGGAGAGAGAAAACGAGGGGAGTGTTAAAGGCGCCCCTGGCTGCACTGCTCCAACCCAGAGCGTCGAGGCGCAGGCTGAGACACACACAAATGGGCACCCACCAGCCGCCCTGAATCCTGGGTTCGAGTCTCCCCATGCCACAGAGAGAGTTCCATTTAGCCCCGGTTTGGGGGGTGGGGGGTGGGGGGGGCACCTGGCAACCAGCTACGTAAGGCGGGCTGAGACTACGGCACGTGGAAGCAAAGGTGGGTGGGTGGGCGGCAGAGCGGGGTGGGGCGAGGCGGGCTCTGGCTGGGTTACCTGGGGCTTTGGGTCAGGCATGAGGGGCAGCAGCAGAGCTGCACAGCCGGGGGTGGGGGGGCGAGTGGGGGTGGGGGGGTGCGCCCTGCCAATGGGGCTGCCAGGCTGCGAGGGGCCGGCTGGGTGTGGGTGCAGCCAGCTCACGCCTTCCCCGTCACCAAAGCGGCATCGTCCTGTGCAGTGAGAAAGCGGGCGTGGGGGGACCGGAGGTTGGGGGGGGGGGGGTGTTCAGCCGTGCCTGGCCTTCTGCCAGGCCTTTCAGCTGCTTGCTCAACGGGGCCTTGGCAGAACCGGGGAACGAGGGCCCCTCCCTCCCTGCTGCCAGGCGGCCCCTTCGTGCAGCATCGAGCCCAGTTCCTGCGCCTTTGGACCCACCCCCTGGCACCACAGGCCTGGGTTGTGGGGCCGCCCCACAGAGCTGAGACAGGCAAAGCTGTCAGACCTGCCCCCCCCCAACTAGCGCCCCACTGCGGGGGTGGGGGGGAGGCACAACCCTTTGCAGGGGCATAAAAGCCGATTCCCTGGAGCCCTCGCATGTGCTGGTTGGCTCACGTGGCCTCTGAGCTTGGCCCCCCCCGGGGTGTGTGTGTGTTTGTTTGGACTCACGCCTGTCCATCCCCCGTAGCCTGCACCGGATGGTGCCCCCCCCCTTGCCGCACTCCCAGCGAAACCCTGTGGGTCCCCGTGCCCAAAATGCCACCATGGCCCTGGGTCTGCCAATGGGCTTGAAACCCCTTCCACTGCTGGCATCACCCCCCCCCAATTTAACCCCCTGGGCTGGTCCAATTCCCAGACACAACCCCCCCCGCCCTCCCCCCAGCCTGCCCCAGTAGCAGATGCTCCCTGGGCACCTCTGGTTGCTAAGGAACAGCCAATCAGAATTCGCCTTCAGCCAGGCTGCCAAAGGGTTTTTTTGGGGGGGTTGGGAGCCGGGGGGGGGGCAGGTGGCACTGGCTCCCTGCCAGGGCTGGAAGGGCAAAGGGAGGGGGAATTTGCGGGGCACAGCTGGAGCTGAGCGGCTGTGTGTGTGTGTGTGTGTGGGGGGGGGGGGGATTAGCCGGGGGGGGGGGGCGGGGGGGGACATCTGACAAATCCCACCCGGGCCCCGGGGATGGGGGGGGGGGGAGGGGGGGCGACTCCTGCCTGCCCCTTGGCCAAGCAGGCAATGCACCAGCGGCTCCCGGGGCGGGTGTGTGTGAAGGTGGCCTGAGACTGCGGCGTATGGGGCCGGGGGTCGGTGCCAGTCACAGCTGGGTTCGGGGCGGGGGGGGCTCGTTGAACAGTTCTGGCACTGAGCTAACACGTGCCCCCTGGGTCTCACAGAGCCCCACCTCCCCCCAACCGGCCCTAGGGGGTGCTGGTTAAAAAGGGGCAGGGTGGGCATCGCACCCCATCTGTCTGGGGCTACAGAACCCCAGCTCTTCTCCCCAGGAGAGCCGAGCCTGCAGCGATGCATGGCCTCCAGCACATTCGCTGCTGCCCTTTCCCTGCCCCCTCGGGGGGGCAGTGTGACCCAGCTGTGCGTCCAGGAGGCCAGGCAAAGACCCCCCTCCCCGTCCCTGATAACACTCCACAGCCCTGGGATGGATCATCAGATGGATGGTGAGGAGCCACTATACAGAGCCTCGCCCCCCCCACTAAGCTGGGGCTAGAACCCAGGAGTCCTGGCTCCCTCCCCCCCCAGTCCCTACAATCTCCCCCTATGCCGCTCATTGCACGACACTGACCCGGTTTCCATTTGATTCTGCTGTCACCGTGGCCCTTGGACCTGAGACTTCCCCCCCCACCTCCTCCTCTAAATGCGGTGCAGCGTTGCTGTGCCTTTGTTACCCAGCCGCTGTGCCCCACCCCAGAGGTGGCTGCATTGTAATAGTGTGTGTGGGGGGGGTGACTTCTGTATAAACAGCTGCTGGGCCCCGCCTCAGAGGACATGTCCCACTCTCATACCCCTAGCCCCTGGACAGCAGCTAGGGGCCTGGGAGACAGGAGGGAGTGAGTGGATTTCCTACTGTGGCCCAGGGAGCCCCTAGGCCATGCTGCTGCCTTGAGAACCCAGGTGGCAAAGGGGGGGGAAGGAGGGGATCCTGGGCCTGGAAAGAGGGCACGCTCACCCCCCCCCAACAACACGCACGCACGCGCACACACGCACACACACACACACGGACACTGTGCAGATACAGGCACAACCCCAGGCCCGCTAAAGCCGACAACCAAACCAAACGGGACGCAAACATGACACAAGCAATGACCCAGCGACCAGCACGACACAAAATGTTCTAGGCGGGGGGGTGGGGGAAGGAACGACAAATCAGACCAGAAAAATAACAGAGGAGGGACAGAAATAGCGACAGCGGCCTTGTGCGCGGCTTTGGGTTTTGGGGAGGTGGAGGGGGGGCGTTATTGTTGGACCGTGGGATGTCACCGAACAAAAACGACTGTCCACTGCTACCATCATCAAGAGCAAAGACCTCACGGCACGTACAACCACCGCTACGGCACAGAGACGTCATGCACCCGTTCGCGCTGCTACATGACGTGTGTCTGGCCCAACACCACGACCCACGGGGGGCAAGACAGCAGAATATCACCAGCCAAGCCGAGCGCCACCACGCTCAGTCTGTCGGCTGCAACTTACAAGGGGGTGGCTTGGCTGCGGCTTGGGCGACAGCCAATGGTGGGTAGCGATAGAGGCGGCTCACGCTATGGTTGGCACCCTGCTGGGGTGGGGAGAACTGGGGGGGGGGTTAAGAAAGCAAAGGGGGTTTGGGGTTTTCAGTAAGAAAAGGGCAAAGGGCAAGTGAGCGCTGTGTGTAAATCACCGTGTTTCTTACACACTAAAAGAGACAAAATCGGGTTTGTTTTGGACAACGCCTCTTCCCCCCCCCCACGAGCCCCAGGGACCAGGAACATCACGCCGACACTGCCAGGAACTGCTGCGTTTTGGATCTGTCGCGCGTCTGGGAAAGTGCTAAGGCCCAGCCCGTGATTGGGGGAGGCTAGTTTTGGGACCCCCATCAGAGGCCTGGCTTGCCGGAGGGCCACAGCTCAGCGCGTTGGCTCTGGGTTCTGTTCCTGGGTTCACTGAGTTCACAAGCCATTGCCCCGCTCCGTGCCTCAGTTTCCCCTCCTGCCCTTTGTCTAGTCAGCGCTCTTTGGGCTGGGGCCCGTCTCTCCCTCTGGCTGTGCAGCGCCTGGGGGCGCTCTGGTTTGGAGCCTCCGTCTGGCACTTGGGTTTGTCCCGCTGCCCCTAAGGGGGTTTTGCCTCACCCCCAGAGGTACCAGACAGCTCTAGGAAGAGGTGGGATGCCAGGGCAGATGGGCCCATCGACCTGACCCACTGCGCCAGGAGCCAGATAGACCAACTCGTTTATCAGGTGCTGCAGGGACCATCAGTCATTGCTGGTCCAGCTCAATGGCCTGCCAATCTCCTCGCCCCAGTTTGCCTCCCAGCTGGCACCAGGACTGATGGGTAGACTGCGGGTGATGGGGACAGATGCTGTGAGCCTCCCCCCCCACCATTCATGCCCTAGCCTCCTTTTTCTCCAGCAAAGGAAGGGGAAAGAAAAAAGGCCGAAGAAAAGAAGAGAACGAGAAAAATAAACGGATCGGAAAGAAAGAACCGGCTGATGGGAAACTGGTGCCCTCATGCCACATGCAGCGGGCGTGCCTCGTGCCAGCTGGCTGGCTTGTTACCGCACCAGGTGGTTGGGGCGCACGGCTCTGTGGGGGGGGGCTGCGGCACTCCGGTGACAGCCCCTCCACGCCCGGGGCGCCGCTCCCTGCGACCAGGTTGCTCCGGCAGCTCCGGCGGGTGGAGGGAGAGAGACACAGAACACTGGAGTCAGGGACCCTGCTGGGAATGGCCTGGGATGAGCGGGACAGGATGCGGGGATGGGGGACGGGATCTCGGGATGGGGGGAGCGTGGCCAGGGAGGTCTCCATGCTAGGCCTGCTGGTCGGTGCCAGGAGATGGCTATCTGCCAGCCACCGGGTGTACGTTGGTGGCCTGATCTCACCCCAACGGCAGTGGGGTCGCGCCCTCCCTTTGCGCCCCAGGGGCCACTTTCTGCCCTGCGCTGGCTTCCCACCAGAGTAGCAGGGCTCCAGATCCAGCTCTAGTAAGCGAGGCCTTTGCCGGGGCTGAGCTAAGCCTGATGCTAACTGAGTGCCGGCTCCCCACCCGCACAGTCCTGCTGGTGCCCCTCAATCCCGACCTGCTGTCCCTGCTAGCCCAGCCTTGGGGTCCCCCCCAGCTCTGCTGCTGCCCTCTGTGGATTTCCTCTCCTCACCACACTCTGTACTCCACCCGCCCCCTGCTCCACACTCGGCTGCTCTGTCCCCGTCTCCAGTGACTAACTCAGAGCCCAAGTTCATCTCGGCAGCCAGGACACCCTGAGCCCGGCGTTTCCAAACACGAGGGCCCAGATGGAGGCGTGTGAGCGAGTTCGGCGGGGGCTGCGGGTTCTCACACTGGCCGTTCAATCAGGTGGCCGAGCCTGGAGCAGGTTTGTAAATTTCAGCCTTGATTCCCCCCCCACCCTTCCCCGGGACCTCCGAGACATCACCCAGCAAAGAAAACACCATCGGCTTGGTGCGCCAGGCTCTTTCAGCTCCCCGTCCTGCACCAGGCCTTTCGGGGGCAAGTGCCCAGCCACAAGAGAGCCCCTGGTCCCGTTCTAATCTGCCTCCTGGGTCATCCCTGACTGGCCCAGCCGTGCGCAGAGAATGCAGCACTCTCTGGGCACGGAGGAGCAAAGGATGGGTTTGCAGAGAAAGCCCTGGGCTGGGACCCAGAAGACCTGGGCTCAATTCCCTCCTCTACCACAGATTTCCTGAGTGATGTGGGCATGTCACTTTGTCGCTCTGCACCTCAGTCGCTCAGTTGTATAATGGGTTGATAATCCTGCATCTCCCCCAGCTCTTTGTCTGTTTAGACGGTGAGCTCTTTGGGGCAGGGCCTGTCTCTTGCTGCATCTGTGCAGCGCCTGGCACAGCGGGGCCCTGATCGCAGTGAGGGGGTCTGTGCAGCATTTGGCACAATGTGGCGTCGATCTTGGCTGGGTTCTAAGAGCTCCAGCGATACGGATTACAGTAAATCCCTAGAGAAAGGGAGCCTGCCTCTGCGACGCAGTGGAGACCCTTCCCAAGCTGAGGGCGATTGTGGATGTTCTGCCACTCTGTCTCTTTTACGTGCACAAAAGGAAACTAAGCTCAATGACACAGATGCCACGAAACGAATGAACGAGCAAAAACAACCACCCCAAAAATCAAACCCACGAAGGAAGCAAAACCAACCCGTGAAACGCGCAGGGGAAACAGTTACCAGAACAAAAGCAGGATACGGTCACGTGCTACAACACACACAGACACGCACAGATCCCCCCCGACCCCACGCTACGCCGCGCTGGGGGGCTTCACCTGCCTGAGAGCGGGCTCTGTGCAGCACAGCCGGAAAGAGCTGCTAGCGGGAGGTTATGCTCTTCTTTCTTAAAATACAGGGTGAAATGCTGTTACAGATTGCTGGGAGACACAGGGCGTCGGGCTACGTAAACTAAGAGGCCCTTTGGGCCTGACCAATGCTGGAGCGATGAAAATATGTCGCATTATTTGTGCATTTATTATTATCGGTATTTTAATGCTTAGTCAGCTGGGAATTCATGGTGGTGTGGGTTTTTTTCCCTTCCTTCCTGTAAGGCTGCAGGGTCATTTACTGCCCTGGCGATTTACACTGAGAGCTGTGGAGTGGGGGTTGTGGTTCATTCCACGGCTGTGCAGTGCCTGGCGCAACGAGGCCTGGAGCACACAATAACCCTGTGTGTGTGCGTTTACGGGTGAGGTGTGTGTTTCTGCCCTCTGCTGGGGGGAGCTGGAGCGGCTTGATTCTTTGAACGGCTCAAAAACCAGCCAGAGAAGGATGGGGTGAAAGTGACGGGCTACGGTTGGCCTGTTTTCTCGCTGAAGTGGGACCCGGCAGGGAAATCTGGCAAGCAAAATTTAAGTTGGGTCACAATTTCCTACCGTTGCCCACGTCCTCCAATTCCAGGCAGAGCTGGGCAGACAACTTGCATGCGTGTGTCTGTGTCTTTGGGTTCAGGTGTGTATATAAATATTTGTGTGCCCTTGTGTGTAGATGTGGGTGTGTGTGCATGTGTAATATGTATGTGCCTTTGAATGCATGTCTGTGTGTCTATATGTGGGCCTGTGTGCATGTGCATGTGTGTGTAGCTGTGTGTCCATGTGTCCATGTGTATGTGAGTGTATCCATTTGAGTGCATGTGTGCCCTTGTGTGTGTATGTGTATATGTGTGTGCGCGCCCGTGAGTGTGTGTATGAGCCCATGTGCGTGTGCCCACGCAGAGGGGAAATCACAAAAACGTCACTGAAATGTTTCCCTTTTGGAAATCAAACTGTGAAATTCCTGCCCCAATTCTGGGGTCCCTCGGCTCCGTCCAGCCCTGCCCAGGCTGGGGGCTGGCTGTTACCCTGAGAGCAGAGCCGCCCAGCATGGGGCCCTGACGGAGGCGTTACCCCTGGGTGGGGGCGGGAGGCAGCACAGCCAGGTCCTCACCCCCCCCCCCCCGTTACTCAGCAGTCCAGTCTGCTGTGCCCGCCGGCTGTGTTTGGGGGAGGCCCCTGTGCGCAGGGGGCAGGGCACCCACCTGGGGCCTCAGTATGGCCGGTTGGCATCTTTTGGTCGCTTGAGCTGCACTTTCAGGCGCTTCATGCCGATCTGGAAACCGTTCATGGCCTGGATTGCGGCCTGGGCGCTGGCGGGATTGTCAAAACTCACAAAGCCTGGGGAGGGGGCAGAGAAAGGGGGCGGGAAACGGGGGGGGGGGAGAGAGGCAGAAAAGGTTGAGTGGAACCAGCCCTTCGTTCATGTCTAAGGCAGAGCCCCCCTGCCCCAGGCCAGACTTTCCCCCGTGGGTGCCTGGCTCGGGGTGGGCCGCTCCGCACCCAGACTCTCAGCTTGGCACTGGGGCTGTGGAATACCCAGCCCCACCCCATCCCGTCTTTGGGGGCCGGGAGCCCAGGATCTGCTCCCCATGGCTCAAGGCTGGGGGCATCCATCAGCAGCATGTAGAGGGTGCCTGATGCAGGATCTGTTCCCTGGTGCTGGCCACTGTGGGTGACAGGAGCTGGGGCTAGAAGAGCCCTGGTCCGGGCAGATCCGTTGGAGAAGCCAGCTCAGTGTCAGGCCCTGTCTACACTAAGGGTTGCAACAATCCTTTGCCTGGGAGGTCGGCCCCTCGTCCTGGTGCCCATTGGCTGCATCTACTGCTCAGTGGGCTGGCCCCTGGCCCACAATGCAGTGGGAAGGGCCGGGAGAACCCATTGGCTGGCCTTACCAAAACATTTGCTCTGATTGGTCGCCCGATCCACGAAGACTTTGGCAGAGATGACGTTCCCAAAGGGCAGGAACATCTGCAGGATCTCAGAGTCGGTGAACTCCTGGGGCAGGTGGTAGATGAAGATGTTACAGCCCTCGGGGCCTGCAGGGAGGAGGCGGGTGAGAGCAGGCGGGTGCGCAGGACACTCCACACCCTGGGTTCCCGTAGATCCCCCCGCACTGCCCCCCATTCAAGATCCCCACACTGCCCCCCATTCTAGATCCCTACCCTGAGCCCCATTCTAGGTCCCCCATCATGGGTCCCCTATTCTAGACCCCTGTGCCAGGCCCCTATTCAAGACCCCCCACAGTGGTTCCCTTAGAGCCCTCTGCTCTAGGCCCCCCATTCTGGACCCCTTGACACCTCTTACTCTGGATGCCCCTTTCTGAATCCTCCCATTCTAGACTGTTCCAGATCCCTCTCTCTGGACTCCCTGTTCAAGACCACTCCATGTCCTCTCACTGTGGACCCCATATCGTTGACCCCTCTTGATCCCACTGCTCTGGACCCTGTACACCCCACAGCCTGGATCCCCATTCTAGACTCCCTGTTCTGGACCCCGTCTGGACCCCTCTACCCTCCCACAATGGATCCCCTGTTCTAGATCCCCCACTCTAGATCCTCTCATTCTGCCCCCTCCCCCGTTCTGGATCCCTATAGATCCCCCATGTTGGGGTCCTCAGGATAGATGTGGGAGGTCCTCGTGTGCAGCGAGGCAGGTCCCTGGAGACCCCTGGCCATGTCTGCCTCCCACGGACCCCTCCCTCCTGAGCGGCATTGGAGCAGGGCACACTGTGGGCGCTCCTTGCATTGAGATGGAATGCCAGGGCCCCAGGGGGCAGAGCTGGGCATGGTTTCAGGGGGCCAGTGTCTGGGGGAGTAATGCCTAGGGGGTGCTGGGGGATGGTGCTGGGAGCCAGTGTCAGGAGGACACTGCGGGGGGGCGGCGGCCCCACACCCCACTTACCTTCCCGTTGCTGCTGCTGCTGCGGGGGCGGCTGCTGCGTGATGATGGCCGGCTGCTGCGGGAACGCTGGACTCACCAGCCCGTAGGCCGCAGGGTAGGCGGCTGGTGCGGAGGCAAAGGCGAGCGTGAGTGACTCGTGGGCTGGGCTTACGCGCTCCCCAGCAGAGGATCGTGGCCCAGCCCTCAGGCTCCCTCCCACCATTGCTGGCTCATCCCCTACTGGCCCCCCAGGACCTATAGCCCCCCCGAGCTGCCCTCCACCCCATGGCTGCTCAGATCTGGAGCCAGCACCTGGGACGTCCCGCCAGGTGCCCGCCCACCCCTCCACCTGGGTCCCCTCCAGCCCCCCACTCCCAGAGACCTGTGTAGTGCTGCATCCCAGCGTAGGCCTGCTGCAGAGGGTCCACGGGGGCGGCCGGGCTCTGAGCTGAAAGGGGAGACGAGATGGGACAGAGAGTTAGCGGGGCGGCCCTTGACTGTGGGGCCCCGCTGCCAGCTGGGCTGGAGGGAGCAGGGCGGGGCGCGTACCTGGGTACGGGTGGACCCCGTTGGCGTAGATGGCCTCGGAGGTCGGCTGCCCCGTGGCCTGCGTGGGGACAGGGCTGTAACCGTTGACGCTGAGCGCGGCCGGGATGGCTGACACGGGGGTGGCGGCGATGGCCGGCGGCGTGTTGGTACCTGTGGGCGAGAGACACGTTGGGGAGGTGGGGGGGCAGCGGGACGAGTTCGGGGCCTTTTCCCCACCTGTGAGGAGAACCCAGCTGGCTGCCACCCCCTTCCACCCCAGTTTCCCACCCTCTCCCCCTTGCTGTCTGGCATCTTTCTCCACCCCGCGGCCCCACCTCGCCCGCCAGCTGGGGCTGGAGGTGGGGACTGACCCGGGTGCTGCTCCATCCCCTGGCCCCTGCCGGCTGTGGGGAGGAGGGGGCCGCGATGCCTACCTGAGGAGGGGGTGAGGGGCGTGAGGGGCGTGGCGATGATGCCGTTGGGGTTGATGGTGGCCATCTGCTGCATCTGGACGGCGGCCATGGTGGCCATGGGGTTGAGGTAGGCGGAGTGCGCAGCAACCAGGGCCGCCTGCTGCTGCATGAGCTGGGGGAGGGAGAGAAAGAAGGAGGGGGTCAGGGGGGGTCCGCTGGGCAGCTGGGGGGGAAGTCCGGTCGGCAAGGACCCCAGGACTGGTGGGGACACCCCCCTGCCCTCCCAGCTCTGCTGGTGCCCCTCAATCCCGACCCGGAGCCCCCTCCTCACCCCCCCGTCCCTGCTGAGAGCCCAGCGCCCGCGGCCGAGGGGCAGCCCCTTACTGCTTGGGTGTAGGCGCTGTAGGCCCCAAACTGCAGGGCGATGGGGCTGAACATGCCCAACTGGTTGGCCACCTGCTGCATCCGGCGCAGGCCCCGCTCCTTCTCCGTGTCGGCGAATTTCACCACCAGGCTGGAGGAGGCGCCCTGAGAATGCAACCCCACCACCCCCGGGAATCGAGTGAGCCAGGCAGAGACGGTGACACCTCCCCACCCCACTGCCTCAGTCAGCCGGGGCGACACACAGGCCCCGGGGGAAACCTGTCCGGTCCACTGCTGCCCCAGCCCCTCCTCCTGCAGCCAGCTGGGGAGCGTGTGGGATTCCTCTCCTGTGTCAGGCACCTGCTCCAACCCTCCCTGGGACATAGGGCCTAGCGGGCAGAGCCCTGGCCTTTGCTTCCAGACTCCAGGGTTCTCTTCCCGTCTCTGCTGCTCGACAAGCATGAGCAAGTCGCTGTCCCCATTCTGTGCCTCGGTTTCCCCAACCTGTCGAATGGGGCTAATGATCCTGCCCTCCTTTGCCAAGGGCTGTAGGGTCTATGCCTGAGCAGGATTCAGGGTCATGGTGACGTGGGACGGGCTGGGAAACACCTCGCCTCCGAGGACTGGAGTCCGTCACCGCAAACAGGCGGAATTGGGACCTTCCCATGCTTGCCAAATGGCGTTTGCCCCAGTTGAGAAACTGGTCCGAGCCCAGCCGTTCCCATGGCAATAACACCGTCCCATTGGCACTTTTAAACTAAAAAACGTTTTCGCCGAAAATTCCCCGTGGGCTCCGGGGGCCGCAGTGGCGAGCTCAGTCCATGGGGGGGCAGCAGAGCCTTGGGAAATATCCTGCCCCCGAGGCCGGGGCGGGGGGGAGGGAATCAGAGGCCCGGAGGCACGAAGGGAGAGGGGTGTTGGAGCAGGAGGGGTCTGGGGGATGTCTACATGCCCAGCCCGGGCAGGCAGGCTCGTGCTAGCCTGGTTCTAGCTGCAAAGGGAGCTTGCCGCTCGGGCAATGTTTCAGGCTCTCAAGCCCACCTGGGCCCCTGGCATCTCTGCCGGAGCCACAACCTCCACCTGGCTGGCATGAGTCCGTCTGCCCAGCTGCAGTGTAGACGGGCCCTGTGCGTTTCCAGGATGCTGCCAAGAAGCCCAGCCCCGTCCTTGCAGACAGACGGGCCTGGCGGTGTTCTCTGATGCCCCAGGCTGCCCTGGGCAGAGCCTCCTGGAGGGTGGGATGTGGTGGGGAAGGTGCTCAGAGGGGCCAGTGCCTGGATTCAACCCCACAGCGGGCAGGGGGTTGGTGAGTGCCCGGGGGGGGGTGCCCGCGTCTGCCCTGGGAGATGAGGGTCCGGGCAGGGGGCTGGGATCTGTTACACAGATCCCCACTGGTGCTAGGAATCGCCTCCTCTCAGCCACCCTCCCAGGGGCCAGCGTGCCCGGCCATGCCTTACCGGCAACGTCCGGCTGCCGTGCAGCGTGTTGATGGCGGCCTGGGCCTCGGCGTGGGTCTGGAACTTCACGAAGGCGCAGCCTGGGGGGGGGGGGGGGGGGCATGGCAGGGGGACAGGCCTGAGTGCACACAGCACCCCGAGCCGGGTATCCTTGCACACCCATGCCCTCCCCTGCCCCTACCCCTGCCACACACAGCCCCCACCCTTGCTGGCTCTGCCCATTGCTGGCAGGGCCCCTCTTAGCCCTGTGTGCCCGGTCCTGTCCGGCCCCCTTCTCCCACACAGCAGGGCCCAGCCGGCGACGGAGACAGGCCCAGTGATCCCCTGTGCAGCCCAGGCCAGCGGAGGGGACGGACACCAGCCATGCAACCCGGACAGCCGCAGCTTCCGGGGGCAGCTGCAGGGGATGGGGAGGGAGGGCGGGAGATGGGGAGAAATTACGCAGGAGAAGGGACCAGGAGCCCAAAGGGCGCCCAGCAGCCAAGCCATGTCCTCTGTGCAGCATGGGCCCCCTATGGCACCCCCATCCTGCCCCCTGCTGCATGGCGCCCCCTGTGGCTCCCCCTCTGTTCTGGGGGCAGGGCCAGCCGTGGTGCTCACCTTTGCTGGCACCGTCGGGCCCTCGCAGCACCGTGCACTCGTCAATAGTCCCGAAGGGCTCGAACATTTTCCTGACGTCCTCGTCCATCTGCTGCTTGCCCAGCATCCCCACAAACAGCTTCCGGTCTTCTGGAAGGGGAGAGGCAGCGCTGAAGGGGGGGGAAACCCTGCCCCGCCTGCGAGCACAGAGAGCCTCGGGGGGTGCCCCAGGCCAGCTGAACATCATGGATCAGGGGCTGAAGGCCAGACGCCTCTTCTCACCCCGTCCGCTCGGCCCGGGCTGGGATCACGGAGCTAGGGAGCCAGGAGCCAGCCAGTGGGTCTAAGCCTGGTGCTGTGATGGGAGGGGAGCCCTGGGGCAGGGGCTAGCTGGGGAGGTTAGGTTTGTAAAGGGTGCTGGAGAGCGTCATGTCTTTGCTTGGCTGGATCCGTCCATCCCTAGAGCCTAAACTGCTGATCTGTCTGCCTGTCCTTAGCACCGACCAGACCCTGCTCTGTCTGTCCGTCTGTCTGTATCCTTAAATGCTAGAACACCCATCCGTCTCTCTGTCTGTCTCCCTAGATCCTGGCTGATCTTTCTATCCATCCATCCCCTCCACACAAGTCATCATCTATCTATCTACCCCCACCCCCGTATTCAACTTATGTCACAAGAGACCCGGGAGGGGCGAAAGCCCTCGTGAGGAATCCTGAAAATGGGAAGGGGGAGATCTGCCCCCCACTCTGATTCAAGCTTTGTTCTGCAGACACCGGTTGGAAGGAGGGGGGTCTGTCGCGGCAGCAAACCACCCCTTAGTTCTGGTGGGTGGGGGGGCTTAAGCATAGATAGCTGGGGCCCCAGGGCAATCCTGCCCCCTCCCAATGCCCTGTGGGTACCTCCTCTGCTTTCGCTGTCTGCTGGCTTCACCTGGATCGGCCGGTTCATCTGCAAGGGGAAGAGAAGGGAGAGACATCGGGGAAATGTCCAGGTGGCCCCTGATACTCAAAGCGGCGTGGCCCCCCCTTTGGAGATGGGACCATCCACTGGTCAGATTCCTCCCCTCAACGACGAGACCACCCTGACAAGGGCATGAGCCCCTCTTAGAGAGCTTTACCCCATCATACAGAAGGGAAACTGAGGCACAGGGAATGGCTGTGACTTGGCCAGGGTTACCCGGGCAGGTCAGAACCTGGATTAGAGCCCGGAGTCCTGACTCCTAGCCCCACCACAACTCTAACCATTAGATAACACATCCCTCCCACAGCCAGGAATGGGAACCCAGGAGCCCTGGCTCTCACCTGCAGCTGGAATGGGAACCCAGAAGTTCTGGTTCTTGCCCACAGCCAGGAATGGGAACCCAGGAGCCCTGGCTCACCTTTATTTAGCGTGAACTTGATCCAGTGCGGGCGGCACGACTGACAGGCCTGGAGCGCCGGGACTGCACGGCACAGGGCCAGTTTCTTGATTCATCCCTGCCAGGGCGCCACAGCCCAACCCTGAAGGGTCAGACCCTGGGCCCCGGGGGCAGCTCGGTCTGTGGCCAGTTCAGGCCTTGGCCCCTCTGCGAGGGCTGCCAGCCAAGTGCCTGCCCCTGGCTCCTGACCTGAGACCCACCCAATAGCCAGGGTTGGAATTGAACTGGCAACGAATGGCATCGTGCCCCACTCCCCAAGGCACCCATTCCTGGATGCGGGGCCGGGTTGGAGCTGGAGCCCCGTGGAGCGGAAAGGCCCCGACTCCCATTCCTGGCCCTGCTAAGCCAGCCAGTGTCCCCACCCAGCACGGGAACGCTGGCGGCATTAACTGGGAGGGGGAGTGTCCCTTGTGGAACGCCCCAGCCTGCTCCCTGCAGCCCAGCGCCCCCAGAAGCACGCTGGAGAACCCCCCCCCCGAACCCCCCTGGCCTGCTCCCTTGTGGAGCAAAGCCAGCCAGCAAGGGGAGGGTTAAGGCCGAGCCCAGGCCCAGGATTAGGGCCGGTGGGATTATCTCAGCAGCCGCGGGGACGGTTTCTGTACGCACGTGTAATCATATTAAAGGAACACAGCAGCTCGGTGCAGAGAGAGGAGGGAAGGGAGGGGGGGGGGCGTCAAACGAGGCCTTATTTTGCCTCCAAGGTTTCAGCCGTCGGGGTGAGCCTCTGTTCAGCCAGGTGTCAGCCAGGGCTAGCCACCTGACTTCAGTGCTTCTGATCTGGGCCCCTCGCCATCGCGGCCTCACAATCTTTCCTGCACTTGTCCTCCTAGCCCCCGGCCGGGGAAGCAGGGCAGGGCTCTGATCCCCAATGTCCAGGTGGGGAAACTGAGGCCCAGAGAACCAAGGCCTTACCCCATTGATCTTGGAGAACCTGGCCCAAGGGCACACAGGGAGTGTGTGGGACAGCAGGGACCCGAGCCCAGGCTCGCAGGCACTCTAACCACGGGGCCATCCTTCCCCAAGTCATGGGGTTGGCTCCTCAGCTGCATCCACTGACTTCAATGCAGCGGCCACAGTGCACAACGGCTGAGGACTGGCCCCAGCTCCCCCTTTGCCTGGAACCACCTGCAGCCACAGTCCTGCCCCTCAAGGCCACCCAAGGCACCGGGGCCCCTGGAGAGTAGCGCCCGCCGGTACAGTGGTAGCCCAGGGGTGGCCAAAAAACAGCACAACTCAACCAGGGGATCAATAAGAAACAGGCCCCTGCTATTCAGAGGACCCGGCAGCATCTGTTCTTACAGAGCCCGCGCTCCCAGCCTGTCTGTGCCCAAGCTAGGCCAGGATGCCAGCCTGGCTATTTGGCCTCATGATGGATCTGGGGGATGCGGATGGGGTGACACTAGGCTCTGCAGCCTCCCAGCAACCCATGAAGCAGCCGGTGTTTCTGGCAGGACTTTGCTCGCCCACCCACTCAGCCTGCCTGCTCTTTGCACCTTGTCTCTCTCCAGGGGGGGACATGTATGGTGGGCGAGAGGCACGGATCCCACGCAATCAGTGTAATTAAAGCCCTGCTAATTGCCCGACTGATTGATTATTACTAAGCTACTGAGCTCTATTGATCAGGCAGAGACAGCGCAGGGCTCCTCTGTGTGCATCTTCCTCCCCCACGCCCTTGGTCAGCCTCCCCAGCAAAAGGACGCATCCCGCTCCAAAGCAAACACTGTCTCCCCGGCCAGCACCATGCAGGCCAGACACAACCTCATGCCCAGCCCCTTTCAGATTAGCCGGGCTATTTATCTGCCTGTTGGCTCTCACTGTCTGTGGGATCCACCTCTCCGTCATATCTGTCCAACTCGTCATCCATCCACCTGTCCTTCCAGCCAATCTATAGCTGGCCATCCAGCCACCAATCTAATCTTGCTAGCTATCTACCTTGCAAGCGCAGATCTCCTGGGGAACCATCTAGCCGGAGAAGCTGGCCCCCTTCCTAGACCGCCTGTTCAGACACTTCTTACAAGCAGCCCGTCGGTCACTGGTTTTAGGAGCAGATACACCCTTTGGATGGACCCCTGCTCCCTGCCCAGCAAAAGAAAACACACCCCAACCCGCAGGCCGCATGGATAGCCAGTTGCCATGGCTCTCTTGATCCTGCATCTTCTTCCACATCCCCCTCCTCCCGCCTTTGCTTTGTTGCTGGGTTATCTCCGGTTGCCACAGCAACCAGTGCAGCATGGGGACCGCTTTCTCACTGTAAAAAAAAAAAACAACAGGGCCTGGCAGCGCCCGAAGGAGCCGGGGATTTTCAGAGCAGCCTGGCACCCTGAGCCCGGCACACAGGCTGGCAAACGGGCCCAGGCCACAGCGGGGCAGCGTCCCCTGGTGTATTCAGCCCCTTTAAAGCATCAGGAATTTAGCGCTGGCTGTAGAGACCCAGAGATCAAAGGCCTCGCCTTACGCCTAGATCAGGGTGAGATTCCCAGACCCCCCCCCATTCTTGTTCCCCCTTGAGGGGGCAAGAGGGCAGATCAGCACCCCCCAAATGTGCATGACGATAGCATCTGGAGGTCCCAGCCGTGCACAGCGTGAATAGACAAGGGGCCGGAGTGGAAACTGAGGCACCGAGAGTGGAAGGGACACGCCCCCCGTCACTCAGCAGAGGTGGGAGTAGTACCCAGCTCTCCAAAGCTCCTGGGAGAAACGGTCGGGCTGTTGCTATCCCTCAGGCTGGGTTTGGGGCCTCTGGAGCTGGGCGGCTTTTTATACAGAGAGCACAGGGTCCAGAAACGAGATGCCACCGCCTCTAGGGCAAGGCATTTGTTTAGACAGGGATCTCTCACCCCAGTGCCCAGGCCACCGTGCGTGTGCAACTCACCGGCCCCCAGCCAAGTCCTACCGCCGTACCGGAGGCCCACCACCGGAAAGCTGCTGACTGGGGCTGTGCCCAGGGGAGCCACGCCCTGCACCTGGGGCTGGATCGGGGCTGTACATCTGGGGCAGCGAGCCAAGGGCCTGGGGAATCACGCCCCGTCCCAGCGGCTCAGCCGTGCTGTTTTTTGGCCTTCAGAAGGGCGCACCTCCCCTCATGACCAGGCCAGCAGTGTGGGGTGCCCCTAAATAGGGTGTGGGGGGACAGGGCCATGTGGGGTGCAGCTAAACATGGCAGGGCTCTGTGGGGGGTAGCTAACTGGGGGCAGCAGGGCAATGGGGGGGGGGAAGAGGTGCATGACTCAGCTGATTAGCCAGGGGTTTTAACAACGAGCCAGGAGCTCGGGTGCTGACGAGGAAGGAGAATTAATTTCAGTAACCAGGGACGCCGCTGTTCGTCATGGAGAAGGCTCCTGGCCCAGGTTGGGGTTATTGGGCACCTCTCTGCCCCCGCCACCCCCACTCCACGCACCACGCCGCTTTCTCTGTCCATGACAAAGTCATCGCAACCTCACCTCGCCGGGCTGTCACGTCGGGGGGGAAGGAGCAGATGCCCAGTAACCACGGCAACCAGAGAATATGAACCATGGCAACCGCCCACTCATCCCCAATTTACCCACTGTGTTACCTAGTAACCACACTGACATAATCATTTATCTCTATAAACACCGCTGGGGCCGGGGGGATGGTTTGAGCAAAGGGGAAGAAAAATAAAGGGCGGCGAGGGGGCCGGGGTTAACAGGCACAAAATGTTCAAACGGGGGCAGAGCGGGAGGCCCGAGGGGAAAAGGCAGAAATACCCCCCAGGCCTGCTCAGTGGCCTTTCCCTGGCGGCTGTTGATCCAGGACTCCCTCACCTGGTGCCGAGAAGCAGCCACGCCTGGGGAGGGTTGCAGGGGCTGTTTATGTTAATACAAGGATCCCTTGCCCAGCACGGAGATGCGGCAACCTCTGGGGTGGGGCAGCTGTTTATACAGGGATAACTCACCCAGCTCTGACAGATGTCCCCGGAGCTAGGTGCCCTTCACCTGCTGCTGAGATGCAGCTGGCTCTAGGGCGTGGCATGTACTTAACACTGCAACAGCCTGCCACGTAGCACGCTATTGCGCCTGTGGCTGGCGCTGGGCCCAGCCCCTCCCGAGGGTCACTCGGCTGCACTTTGTGCCTCTACTGGGGCGCTGGGGTGTCCAGGCAGCCGGAGCCCTCCTGTACTGCAGAGACCATTAGCAGAGACCCCCAGCTGCTGGACTCAACAGCAGAGCAAAAACAACCTGGCCCGGTTGTGCCTCTTTCCTGCCCCTCCCCGGACTCAGGGCCTTTCAGACCCTGCCAGCACCGCTTGCTCGGTGGGGATTTTGCCACGATTACCCCGTGAGGGTTAATTTCCATTGGCTCCCTGCTAGCAGGAAAGAGGCTGGAGGGCCCAGGTTCAAATCCCAGGGGGAGGCGGCTGGCCTAGGCCTGAACGCGACCCCCCCTGAGGTTTGAGGAAGTCTCTCATAGGACCAGGCAGCAGCTCGGACTAGCCCGGCAAACGGTTCCCTCTGCTCTTAGCAGCTAGCCCAGGTGAGGGGCTTCTCTCTCGCTAAGGGATTCCTCTGCAGCCGGGAGCGGCAGTGGTCGCTGCTCGTGGGCTTAGCCACGGCTCAGACCACCCAGGGCAGATCCCACCCAGCCACGCCTTGGAGATCCAGGACCCCCCCAGCTCCACATGGCATCGATCCACCGTCCTAACAGATCAACAGCAGCTGCCACCAGCTGCAGCGGAGTCTCCCTGGAGTGGCTAGCACCTGGGACGAGGGAGAAGCTGGGAGACGCTAAAGGGCCTAGTTGGGGGGTGGGGGCTACGAGCAGGACGCCTGGGTTCAATTCCAGGACTGCCACTGACCACAGCAAATCATTTCTCCTCTCTGGCCTTTAGTCTCCCCTCCCATGCGGGTCTATTCAACCTGAGAGCTCCCTGTCTGGGCAGCGCCTGGCCCAACGGGGCCCCCATCTGTGTCGCGCTTCCTGGCAGATGCTAAACACCTGAACGGAGACTCGCAGGCGGGAGTTGTTGCTATGTTGCTAAGACCATCCCCTCTGCAACTGGGGCAACAGGCCCAGGGGCAGTTGCCATGGTAATAAATACCCTCCCAGGAGCCAGAGCTTGGCACAAGAGTCAGAGGCGGCGGCTGGGGTCGAGAAAGGGCAGGGCAGTTTCACAGGCATTAGCAACGTTGCTAGCTTCCAGCTCTCCCGCACGGGGGGGACTGTGACCCCACCTCTGCTGGGGCCCGGTGGGAAACATGCTAACCTCCGACCACCCCCAACAGCCCTCAGAAGCGGCAAGTGGGACAGGTGCTTTGTGGGCCGGTGGGAGAATTGCCAGGAATCCGAGAGAAGAGAATATCCCCGTTCCCTTATTCAGCAGAGAGGAGAGTGCAATTATTGCACTGAACAAAAGCCCTCCTGGCTGTTAGAAATGAATACCTCCAAGGTGCTAAGTACCCCAAGGAGGCGAAATGAGTTAGGGACCATCCCTCGGGGAGACGGGGGCTTCTGCTTTCAGCTTGTCCCACCCCGAGCCCCCAAAGGGCTTGCATGGCCCCAAGCCTGTGGCACTGTGGGGTGCCCCCCTGCTCTGTCTCCAATGGCCTAGGAGCCCTCAGGTGCCATTTGCCATTGGAAGGAAGGCGTGGGGCAATCTTTGGTCCCCCCCCATTTGCACAGCACCTTTTCCAGCAGCCAGCAGGACCCAGCCTCATGGCCTGGAGGCGGAAGGCTCTGAGCTGCTAGCGGCCCAAAAGCCAGGATCATCCATCCTGGGGGAGCCTGGAGGCCCCAGGCACTGGGTAACCCCAGGAGCTGCCTTGCTGGCTCTGAGTGAAGGGTGTAGCCAGGTGACTTGGGCTTCCTAGTGGGGGGCAGCTTTTGGCTGGCTCAGGCCAGGGTGAGGACGTGCCAGTGACTTGATCCCCCTGCCCCAGATCAGAAGGCAGCCGTCTGGGAGCTGCCAGCTCTAATCCCACCCTCCAAATCCCACCTCCCCCTCCCGCCTCGCCTCGGATTTAGCAGGCCTAAATCCCGGGATTATCCAATCAAATCTAAAGCGCCTTAAATCCCAGCATGCAGTGCGAGGCTCCGGGCGAGATGGCTGCGTTACTGCCGTCTGGCCGCGGGGGTTCAGGAGCCCGGCTTTGAGCCAGGAGCCAGAGCGCCCGCCACGCGTCCCAGGAGCAAGGGATGCTGCGGGCAAAGCTCCCAGCCCGGACCCTAGAACCATCACCCTGGGCTCCCTTCCACTCTGACCTGCAGCCCCCTGATATCCCTGCCCTGGGCTCCCCTCCACCTCGACCCGCAGCCCACTGATATCCCTGCCCTGGGCTCCCCTCCACCCCGACCCGCAGCCCACTGATATCCCCGCCCTGGGCTCTCCTCCACCCCTCAATCCTGCCCAGCCCCCTCCCACTCACTCCAGGCCTCCCCTGAGCAGAGGTTGCCCAATCGCTCACAAGGGCACCATGGAGCCAGAGAGCTGGATCGGGAGGGTCCCTTCCTCCCCCCCCCCAATCAGATAGGGTCCCTCGGAGTAGACTGGTGTCTGACCCGAGCTCCCTAGGTCCGGCCCTACAGCTTCCCCCTCCTTGGGGGAGCAGACAGGGAGGGGGCACAGGGCCCTCAGCTCGTGCTGGTTGCAGGAACTGGCCATGGGGAGGAACCCCAGCACAGCTGCCGGGCCCCACACCAGCAGCCGGTGCATTAATGGAAAGGGCTGCAATGAGCCCATGCGGCCACAGCCCCCATCACACACTCGACAGGAATGGACTTGGTTTAAGGTTCAAGGTCCCATGGCTCCCCCCCCATCACAGGCAAGCTGTACTGGGACCCACCCCTGCGTCCCCCCACCCAGGCTCCTACAGTGCTGTGGGGGGAAGGGGCCTTTGAGTCAAGGGGGGAGTTGGGAGCGTGGAAAGGGGGACAGGGGTTTGGGGGGCGCTAGCAGGGGGTTCAGGGGTTGCACAGGGGAGAGGCTGTCTGTCTGTGGGGAGGTGGAGACTGGGGAAGCATATTAGAGGAGCGGGAGGGCATCTGGAGGTTCAGAGTTTGGGGCCCCCAGAGGCCACTGGGGTCAGAAGTCAGCAGGGTTTGGCTGTGGGGGGGGGGTCAGAGCTGTACCTTCGCCCCTACCGGTGTTCTCTGCCCCCTCTCCCTGGCCCTATTGCTCAATGGGGGGCAGCGGGTCTGCAAGGGACCAG
Source organism: Mesoclemmys tuberculata (assembly GCA_007922155.1). Taxonomy (NCBI): domain Eukaryota; kingdom Metazoa; phylum Chordata; order Testudines; family Chelidae; genus Mesoclemmys; species Mesoclemmys tuberculata. Next base: position 2,626,810 of record ML675647.1, read on the forward strand.
CCCCGGAGCTGGAGAAGGAGGGGCCAGGGCAAGGGGGGGGTAGGATAGGGTAGGGGTGGGGACCTGCTGCTGCAATCCTCACAGTTCCCTCTGACAAGGGGGTCAGCTGCACCCCCCCTTAGCCCAGCTGTGGGGGAGGGGAGCAGAGGCCCCGGTTCCCCATTAGAGTGAAGGAGCCCAGAGTCAGTGCTCGGGGGGGGGAGGGGGACACTACAGATCCCTGTGTCTGTCCTAAAGCAAGGGGCTGGGAGCCAGGACTCCTGGGTTCTAGTCCCAGCTCTGCCCGTGCCCAGACTGGCTGGCGTCGCTGCTCCCAGATGTCGCTGGCAAGTCCCCTCCGCCCTCCCTACAAGCCCTCGGCTTTGTTAGCTCAGCCGCCCCCTGCCCCCAGCGCAGCTGCCCCGCAGCCCATGTTTACCTGGCAATGAGTCATTATCTGCCTGCTCGTTACCTAGCTACCAGGCTCCTGGCATCCCCACCCTGCCAGGAACAGAAGGGGCTATTTATAACCCAGCTGGGCATCCATGGCCTCCCCGAACAAAAGGGAACCTGCCAGCGCCAGGTCCCTTCACCCACCGCTCCCATGGGCCCAGAGGCTGCGGTGACGGGCACATTCGCCACCCATGGATCAGCTGAGACAGGGCTCTGCCTAGCAGGTGGCCCTGGGATATGACTGTTTCAATGCCCCTCAGCCAGGGATGCCAACCAGGGGGCCAGTCGGTGCCCAAGTAGGTGTGGAAGATGAGGGACCCGGCCCCCCAGCTAGGATGTGGGCTAAGACCCAACAAACTCATTTCAAGCGGATAAGGGGGAGTGCAACCAGCAAGCGGGAGGGGACAGACCCGGCATGATGCTCCGGTCCCCAGAGTTGGCCACCCCCAAAGGACCAGCTTTCCAAGCTCCATAGCCTACCCCGCTGGCTGGGGGGGTCTCATCCCGCTGACGGCGAGAACTGACACAGCCGATGGGGGCGTTGCCTCTCCGGTGCACCCCGAGGGGACCCTTGAAGGGACCTGCCCAGTTTCTGGTTTCAGAGCCACGGAGCTGAGGGGCAACGCTCTAGCTATCATAGACAGCTACCTGTGACCCTTCCTGAGGGCCTGGCGCACCCGCATCTAAGTGCCCTTTGCACGGCATCACAGGAAATGCTGCGCCCAGGGCTATTTGCTTCTCCCAGCCTTAGCAGCAGCCCCAGACATTGCTTTGAAAAACCAGGGAAACAAGAAATTGAATAACAAGAAGCCAACAGCCTGGCCTGCCGGAACCAGTGCATCAGTGGGCCTGTGTGAACTGGCATCTCCAGGACAGCTCAGCCCTGGAGGGTTACATGAAAATCCACACGCATCTGCTTGCATATATGTGCAAATGCACACGTGTCCCCAGCCCGCACAAACAGACACACATGCATCCCTCTGCAAACGCACAGGCATCTCCCGCACCCACACGCAAATGCACACGCAGGCACACTTCCTCCCGCACAGACATGCCCATGTCCTGCATAGGCCAACACAGGCCTCTTCTTGTATGCAGCTGTGTGGCATCCCTTTGCACACGTGTGACGCCCCCCGCATACCTGTGCACATGTTCACAGCTGTACCCCTGCATGTGTGTGCAGCCTTACATGGGCACAGCTTGCTTGTGGAAGAAGTGGCTATAGAGACTCCCTGCAAGGACTGAAAATTCAAGGCCCGCCCTTCCCCAGACAGACAGTGCACAGCCTCTCACTTACCAACACCCAGATCCGGGACCACCTGCCCTGGAAGAGGGGGTGGTGCCAGGCCCCCTGACCCCACAGCAACAATCGCTGAGCAAAGGGGGGAGCACCTTTAAATCAACCCAAGAGACAGAGAGAGAGACAGGAACAACAAAGCTGAAGTGATGGGGAAAAGGACAGGCTGGAAAAGGGGATGGGGAACAGAACGGGGGGACAGCAGAGCAGGGCCCTGCAAATGGACACACACACACACCCCGCCACCCCCAGCCCTTGCCAGGGAAAAATCCAGCGAGAAGATGCCACATGGGATCCTATGGGTTAGAGCAGGTTGGTGGGTGGGGCTGGGAGTCAGGACTCCTGTGTCCCTTCTGTCCCCAGCTCCGGAAGCAGAGTGAGGTTGAGGAGTTACAGATGAAGGAAATGGGAGTCAGGACTCCTGGAGTCCCTTCTTAACCATGGGAAGGGAGCGGCGTCTAGTGGTTAGAGCGAGGGGGTGGAGGAAGAGTCAGGATGGCTGGGTCCTAATCCGGTCCATGGGCCTAAACCCAGTTTTCAGAAGCCACCTCCGCAAGCAGGAGCTGGGGGGGCTGATCCCTCGCATTGTCCCCGATTCCTCGCTACGGGGTATTTCACAACCCAACCTTCCAGGATCTCAGCCTCCCTCCCCTCCCTCACAAGAAGATGTCCTGGCCAATGAGGTTTGCAGGGGGTTAGCGACCCTGAGAATCCCACCCACACCACGCCTCCGCAGAAAACAGACACACAAAGCCTTAAAGCTGTAGGCAAAAGACACACAGATTGACAAACGCACAGACCCCTGCTAAAAACACGCACGCCTTGCATTAGGCCCAGGCATTTACCCCACATGGGTGTAACACACGGTGTTTCATGCCTACTGTACACAGGTGTTCACACCCAATACAGGGCAAAATTGGTTTAGGAATGTTATAAACACAGGCGTCTACACACAGACACCCGTACGTGGCCACAGAGAACCATGTCCACACCAGATACATGCAAGCTACAAATCACAAACTCGTGCTAAACACACACACACACAAACACACAAACGCTGAGCTCCCAGCTCCAAACACAGCCAGACACAGGCGCACGCAACAATCCACCGGCGCATAAAGGGCCGGGGAAGAAAAGCAGGTGGTGAAAGGGATGGAAAAAGCGGAAGAAAGGGACTCTCCCAAGACAAAGCCCCTGCTTCAAACATTCAGAAGGGCGGAGGCGAGAAACCAAGTATCTGCCTCTGGTCCCCTCTCTCCCCAGCCAAAATACGCTTGGATTCTGTGTTTGCGCATTAGGGGGGATGATGGAGAGCTAGTGTGTGTGTGGGGGGGGCCCAGCGACGTCGCCCTCTCTTTCGAATGGGGTGGGAAGATGGGGAGGGAGCAAATCCACCCTCGGTGGAGCCGTTGTTTCGGGGGGAGATGCCCGGGAGGGTTGCTATGGGGATGCCAAGGCAGCCTCTCCTCCCAGCCTGTCACCACGGTTCCATCCGGCTGGTTTTTCCCCATCCGGAGGCACGAAGGGGCTTCATTATTTGCCCTTGCTGTTCTACGAGGAACGGGAGAGCCTGCCCTGCCGCGTCCTGCCCTCCCGCCCCGAGCATACTGGCCGCTTGCTCAGGCTGGGGGGAGACCTTCGGCCTTTGTGGGTTTTCACGAATAGATCCTCCGGTTGCTCCGCCAAGGCAACTCGACACGATCAGCTGCGGTCCCGGGCCCGGCTCTTCCCCATTGCAGGGCTGCAGGATGTCAGGGCTCTGCTCACCGCCCGCCTCGGGCTGGGGAGGGTCCCCTCAGCGGGAATCCAGGACTCCTGGGTTCTATCCTTGGCCCTGGGAGCATGGCCTAGTGGGAGTCCACTTTCACGGCTAGATGTCGCTGGTTCATATCTGGCCCTGCTCAGCGCAGACTGGCTGGCGGTGCTGTCTGTCAGCAGCTTGGTGGCCTCGGAGTGAAATTAGTTTGTTGAACCTCAGCACCGGCCTCTGTCCTCTAGAAGAGGGGTCCCTGGAGTGCAGGGGTGTGGCCCAAGGGTGGCGGGGTAGGTCTCCCTACTTCTGTGCCTGGAGCCACACACACAGGACTTTGCTGCCTACGGCTGCCAGCCTGGCACCAAAAATGCTCCAAAGCCATTTCAAACCAACTGGCAGAGCCGGGGTACAGGCCCCCGCCCAGCGCCGCACCACCACCCACCAGCCAGCACCCGGCACCCTGAAACCGCCCCACCGGCAGCATGCGAAGAAGAAACTGCCTTCAAAAGCAAGTCACCTGGGGTGCAGAAGATGGCATAAGCAGAGCGCCAACTATGCTAGCAGGCGACCAGCACCCCTAGATCTGTGCCATCCCCCCTCTTCTTTCAAGGCCCTTTGTTTCCGCCCCCCCCTCGCCTGAACCAGGCGGAGTGGATGCCATGGGAAATAGACCACTCCCAGCTCCCTGGCCTTGCCCCATGCCAGTGGCAGGGCCCAAATCGTCCCGCTTGTCATGGCCAACCCGGACTCCAATTCAACCCTTCTTACGCGTGTGGTGGGAGCCCCTCTACGAGATTTTCGGGCGCCCTGCTCCCTCACCACTGCTAATGATGGGGGGGGCAGGGAAACAACACACACAATAAAACTGGCGCCGGGTGTTTGCAGCGATGTTTGGGCCTTAGTTGCCAGAGCTCATGGAGACACTCCCCTGTCCAAGACGCCTCTCCCTCCCCCCCCCGCCAACCCTCCCGGCACACCCCTTTATCGCCCTGTGAGGACTCACCCCCGGGAGCGTTTTCTGCTCGTGCAGCGCGCTCTGCGCCTTGAGGGCCGATTCCCGGGCGCAGTAGGTCAGGAACGCGCATCCTGCAGCAGAGAGAAAGCAGAGGGGAAGGGTCACGGGAGCCGTGGTCCCTCGGATTCCTGCCCCCCCAACATGACAACCCGCCACCTCTAATATCATCCCTTCACTTTAAAGGGCTCCTGGGACAAAGGGACAGTAGCAAGGAGTGCGCCACGGACCAAAGGTGGAACCGTGAACTTCCTGAAGTTTCCCAGATTTTCCCAGGGAGGGGAAAGGAAAGGGGATAAGCCACTAGGCCAGCATTCAGGAGATCTAGGATTAATTCCCAGCTCTGCCACTGACTCCTGCATGTCCCTGGTCAACTTACTTTGGGCCAGATCCACAAAAGGACTTAGGTGATGGCTGTCCATGGGAGTCAGGAACCTAATACCCTTTGAGGATCTGGGCCCTCATCTCTCTCTGAGCCGCCGTGCGCACAAAGAGGCTTATACTTTTTCTTATCTATTTTGATTGTGAGCTCTCCGGGCCAGGGACCGTCTCCCGCTCAGTGTTTGCACAGCCCCCAACGCTGTGGGGCACCCTGGACTCGCTCAGGCTGCTACTTGCAATGCAGATTATAAACAGCCTGACAGCTACGGAGCAAGGCGCCAACAGAGAAAGGAACTGAAAGGGACAAACAGAAAAGACAGAGCGATGTCAGATGGCCCATCAGAGCGCAGTAATCGAATGACACGGATGCAGCCGGGAGGAAATCAAATCAGGGAAAGAAATGGTTGCTCTGTTTGAGTGTTAGACTTTCTATTACTAGAGAGTCCGGCAAACCCAGACAGGAGCCCTCCTCTGGTGCTTTGAAACGAAAGACAGACTCTGCCCCATGGAGCTTACATGGCACATTTCCCTACCCACATCTTCCACCCCGCAGCTGTCCATTTTTTTCACAACATTTTTGTTATTTCACAACAGGGCAGAGAACATGCAGAGTTTTGCTCTCTACCCTCCTGCAACTTTTAGCACAGTGCTGGATGTTCTCCCTCAAAGTCCCAGCTCCTGGATTCATGGGACAAGGGGAAAATCTCACCTTCCATTTAAAAAAAAATCCCTGTAAGTTTCTAGCTCTTCCAGGTCTGGTGAGAATCTGGAAAATGTGAGCTGGGGGCAACCGAAGAACTGGGAGACAAAGCCAACAAGCCCCCACATTTATCATGTTCAGAACAAATCTCCTGATTTTGAAGCCGATCTCATGACTTCTTGTGGTCTGACTTGTGATTCTGAGTGGCTTGGGGTTGCGATATTGCTCCTGACATTCAGGCCCAGATCCCGGACCACATTTAGGTGCCTCACTCGCATGGATGAGATGGGCCGAGGTTCCTTTGATTAGGGCAAGCCAACTATGAGCGTTCAGAGAGTGGTTTTGACGTCAAGTGGCTGGTCTGGGACTCAAAGCATCTGGCTTCAATTCTGAGCTATGCCACAGACGTCCCAAATAACCCGGGGCAAGTCACGCAAGGCCAGATTTTATGGCATCAGGTCCACCAAGGCCAGATTTTCAAGCGCTTGGCTCTCTTGAGGGGCTCAGGTCGCTCAACATCCAGCAGCTCCTAACTTGGCAATAATTGTTCTTGATTTGTTCTTTGTAACATCTAGATCCCCCAGTTCTGGGCCACCATCCCGCCTGGTGCTAGGCACTGGGCAAGCAGAGAAAAGAAGCTAACACCTGTTCTGTGGCCATTTTGAAAAGCTGTCACACACCGGTCGTGGGTGGAAAGCTCTGCCCTTTCTCTCTCTGGGCTCCCTGCCAGTAGCACTGTAGGGGACTCAGATACTGCGGGTGAGAGGGGATGGAATAATTCTACAAAATCCAGAGGCGATCCTGGCAATTACAGGCTGGTAAACCTAATTTCAGTACCAGACGAATGGGTTGAAACTATAGTAAAGAGCAGAATTATCAGACACATAGATGAATACGATTTGTTGGGGAAGAGCCAATATGGTTTTGGTAAAGGAAAATCATGTCTCACTAATCTACTAGAATTCTTTGAGGGGGTCAACAAGCATGTGGACAAGGGTGATCCAGTGGATACAGTGTACTTAGATGTTCTGAAAGCCTTTGACAAGGTCACCCACTACAGGCTCTTAAGCAAGTAAGCGGTCATGGGATAAAAGGGAAGGGCCTCTCCTGGATCAATAACTGGTTAAAAGATAGGAAACAAAGAGTAGGAATAAATGGTCAGTTTTCAGAATGGAGAGAGATAAATAGTGGTGTCCCCCAGGGATCAGGTACTGGGGCCAGTGCTGTTCAGCATATTCATAAATGATCTGGAAAAAGGGGTAAACAGTGAGGTGGCTAATTTGCAGCTGATACAAAACTACTCAAGATAGTTAAGTCCAAATCAAACCGCAAAGCGTTGCAAAGGGATCTCACAAAACTGAGTGACTGGGCAACAAAATGGCAGATGGAAGTCAGTGTTGATAAATGCAAAGTAAATGCACACTGGAAAACATAACCCCAACTATACATACAAAATGATGGGGTCTATATCAGCTGTTACCACTCACGAAAGAGATCTTGGATTCATCGTGGATAGTTCTCTGAAAATATCCACTCAATGTATAGCGGCAGCCAAAAAAGCTGACAGAATGTTGGGAATCATTAGGAAAAGGATAGATAACAAGACAGAAAATATCGTATTGCCTCTTTATAAACCCATGGCACACCCATATCTTAAAAACTGCGTGCAGATCTGGTCGCCCCATCTCAAAAAAGATATATTGGAATTGGAAAAGGTACAGAAAAGGGCAACTAAAATGATTTGAGGTATGGAAAAGCTTCCATATGAATAGAGATTAATAAGACTGGGACTTTTCAGTTTGGAAAAGAGATAACTAAGAGGGTGATATGATAGAGGCCTATAAAATCATGACTGATAAGGAGAAAGCAAATAAGGAAGTGTTATTTACTCCTCATAACACAAAAACTAGGGGTCACCAAATGAAATTAATAAGCAGAGGTTTAAAATGAACAAAAGGAAATATTTCTTCACACAACGCACAGTCAATCTGTGGAACTCCTTGCCAGAGGATGTTGTGAAGGCCAAGACTATAAAGGGGTTCAAAAAAGAATTAGATAAATTCTAGATAAATTCATAAAAACTAGATACATTTATCCCCAAAGGCTCACCCCTCAGTGAGGCAGGGCAGGGCTTCTCTCCCTATTGTACAGATGGGGAAACTGAGGCACAGACAGGCCAAGTAACTCGGGAGTCTTCAGCAGAGCAGGGCAGCCAAGTGAGGGTGTCACCGAAACCGCCAGCCCATCATTCTCTAGAATTACCCTGCCTGCTCTGCCCCCACCTGGCTGTGGGCCATTCTCCTTGTCAATGGAAAACAAGTTTAACACGACTAAGAAACTCTGCTCCCTCCCCACCCCCACCCCGCCCCAGTCTCATAGTCCCTGGCTGGGCCTTGCAGCTCCCCCAAAGCAAGAGACAAGCAGAGATGGCTGATTTAACCTCCGGTGAAACCAAGAACCCGTGGCATCCCCAGAGCCCATGTTTTGGGCAGGAAGGGACCCGCCTGGATGTCACCGCTCTCGTGCCCATTGGCTGGAGCATCAGTGGAAAGCAGCAAATGCCAGCACTACGGCGCAAAGCCTGCGCTGAGTGGCAACAGGTGAGAGTCGCGCCCTCACACCATTGACAAGAATGAAGTCACTCTGGATTTACACCAGAACTGAGATCAGGGTCTGGCCCGAGTGTCATTGATGACTTCGCGGTAGTCGCTCCCGATTTAGCCGAGAGCAGGATCTGGGCCTGGCAAATTGGAGCTGGGAAAATGAAAATAGGATCAGTCAAAGGGCCCCCCACCCAGATCTCAGCCCCCCGTCCATTCCCGCCCCCGACTGCCTCCCTCTCCAGTGCAGCCTCCGCTCGCAGCAACCGCTCCCGATCTGATCTGCCCCTTTGTCCTAACACCTCCAGGCAGAACATCAATGTCCCTGCCAGCCTAGCTGTTTACCTGATTCTCACAGCAAGTGGCACAGTCAGGGCTGGGGTCAAAGGATCTGTAATGACGATTTACTGTCCCAGATAAGGGTGGCTGGGGAGACTCGGAGATCTGCACCCCCACCCGAGCCTGCCCTCACGATTGCTGGACAGACGGAGCTGGGCTGAGCCCCCCTGCAACTCATTTCATAGTGGCTGATCTGGGCTCGTCCGAGAACCCAGCTCCTTGGTGCTGCGTGGACCGACACAGCGCCTGTCCCTGCTTGGCTTGGAGGCTCTGGATTCCCACAAGGCGAGGCTGGTGGGGAGGACCCTGGGACGGTTGTTCTCAAGCCCACCTCACAGATGCAAGTGTATTCCAGCACTTGTGCACATCTGGCCCTTGCTGACATGGGGGGGATGCACACCCCAGATCCTCCTGGCAATCCCTGTACTAGCATTGATTTCCTAGCGCTCTGTATACCTTCACCCTGGACAGACAAAGCAGGAATCCGCCACAGACAGAGAAAGGAGAACAGGGCATCCCGCATTTAGTATCCAGCTTTGATGAACCCCCGCAGCTCCTGGGGAGGCAGGGAAGACGAGGTCTGGAGAGTGCAGGGGAACTTCCAGGGCCACCGTTAAGGCGATGGGAGCTGGGAGCAGCAGGAGAAGGGGTGCAATCCTGGGGAGAGGGGGGCAGTGGTTGCGAGGGTGAGGCACGCCCCATGCCGGGCCAGGCTTTGGAACCGGCTGCTCATCTCCTTTGAAGCCCGGCTCCCCATCTTGGCCCAGTTGCTTAGAGCGATCGGCCTCCAAGCAGATTGGCGAGGGAGCCGAGGTCACGGGGTGGGGTGCCCGGAAAGGCTGGTCGCACCAGTGTCACACGCATGGAAGTGCCCAGTTCGTGCACAGCCCCCCCCGGGGTGCGGGAAGCAGGGTGGGAGGTGCAGTGAGCAAGAAGGCCCGGGCTCCACACCCAGCTCCCACTTCCCAGAGGCCCTGTGGCAGAGTGTTTGGTCTGGGCCTTAGCATAAGGGAGTGGACAGAGGGGTGCGTCCCTGGGCTCCATCCAGAATGACCCAGCCCCTCCAATCGGCCCCACTGCATGAGATCAGAAAGTCAGCAGCAGATCCTGGACACGTCCCCTGTCAGTTACTGTTTGCAATCCAAGCTGGGGCAGGGTGGGGTGGAAGGGGAAGAGAGAGGACAGTGGAGGCGCTAAGCACTGTCAAAAGTGGGCGGCGTGTGTGCAATGAGTTTGGCAGGACTCAGCCCAGATCCTGAAGAGACCAGGACCCTGCAGCACAAAACCCCTGCTACAGCAAGCACACCCTGGCCCTGGGCTGGCGCCCTGAGCAGAGGAGGCGAGGATGGATAGGGGTGAGGGTGACCTGAGGGCAAGCGTGAAAAGTCAGGACCAGAGGGTGGGGCATAATAGGCGACTGTGTAAGAAAAAGCCACAACTCGCGGGACTATCCCTATAAAACTGGGACATCTGGTCACTCTAGAACGGGCTAACTCCACCTCATGCTCCCCCCAAAAACGTCCTCTTTGCCGGACCCCGCAGCCCATCGGCAGGGGAAAGCTTGCCCTAGCGTAGACAAGGGTCAGTGTCTGCCACCGTCCAGACAGTCCAGCCCGTGGGCGTTCTGCAGAGCGTTCGGCAAGGAGCGATCCTGCCCTGGGGGCTGCGTGCCCCTAAGGGCAGGGCCTGCCCATTTTTACGGTCCCCAAGCGTAGGGAACCTTGCCTGCAGGGCTGCAATACAAACAAAGCAGAGCAACAGGTAGGAGAATAGGCCTGGTTGGCAGTTCAACTCCCTCAACAATAAATAATGTGCCTTCCCCAAGACATGTGCACACACACGCCCCTCTCCCGTCCCCTCCCTCCTTGTTCTTTGGGCTCAGTGCAACACACCTAAGAAATACAAATGTCTTTTAGAATAGCCTCTCGCACCCACGCTTGATCCACTTAACAGTTTCCACTGGCAAAGAAAGAAAGCAAGCTAAAAATATCTACAATGCCCAGCGAGAGTGAATCGCCACAAAGACGCAGCAGAGGAGGAGTCGGGGGTGACGGAACAAACCCCAGGTTTTCAGATCTCGTGGGCAAAATACAGATTCTGAGTTTGTTTGTTTTTAAGGCAGGGGCCACGATCATCATCTGGTCAGCTCTCCTTGGTCACCCAGGCCAGAGAACCGCCCCCTGCATCTCCTAGGTCAAGTCCATAATTTCTGGCTGAGCTACAGCTCGGCTTTCTAGCCAGTCAGGCTTGATTTACAGCCTTCTAGGGATGGAGAAATCACCCCAGCCCTCGGTGAGCTGGTTAACCGCCCTCCCTGCTAAACATGTGCACTGAGTTTGTCCGGCTTCACCTTCCAATCACGCCCCTGGGTTTTGCCTTTTGCTGCTAGATTAAAGAGCACCTAGAAATCATATAGACCCCCCTTAACCATCTCTTGGATGTCTGAGCAGCTCCGGGTTTCCAGACCCTAAATCAGGGCCAGTTTCCCAACGGCGCTCAGCAGCTGGTAGCTCCCGCTGCCAGGCTAAGCTTTGCTCTTGTGAAAGTTGTTTAGATGCCCGAGCAGGAGCTGACCCTGTGGGTCACTCAGAAATCTGGCCCTGAAAGGCTGAGACACCAACACTCAGCCAGGCGTGCGAGTGCCATGCTCCGTTCGCCCCTTTGTCCAGGGATCGCAAGCCACTTGAGGAAGGGAAATTAATTCGCCCGGCCAGTCAGTGTTCGCCTCATCCTCGTGTTACAGAAGGGGAAACCGAGGCACAGAAAGGGAACTGACGTGCCCAAAGTCGTGCTGGGCAAAGCCGCAGAACTGAGAACAGAACCCAGGAGTCCTGACTCCCCCAATCCTCTGACAGCTGTCTCCCAACAAGCCTGCTGGCGAGCTCAGAGCAAGCTTGTGGCTTCTGAGTGAGCTCAGAGGGAGCGACAAAAATGCGGGTCGCCGTGTGAAGCGGGTGCAAAGCGTGTGTGCCAGCACTAGCCTTAGCGGCCCTTGGCTGGTGCTGTGCGGAGCACTTGGGCCTGGGAAGACCAGCTCTTTAAAATATGCATGAGCAAAATACGCGCTTTTCCTTCCTAGCCGGAGCCTAAATTTAGCTCTCTGCCAGGGGGAGAGCTGCGGAGAGCAGCGAGGTGGAAAAGCCGTTTTGCTCCAGCCGTTCCTCCTGGAGGTGCCCCGTTGCTGGCAGCTGGAGGAGTCAGCTTGGCTCTTCCAGCAGCTTCTGACCAAAGCTGGGCACGCAAGGGCCCCGATCCTCAGCCCCGCCTCTCTATCGCCCCTTCCTGCCAGTGGGAGAGCTGCCCCTGCACGGGCACCAAACACGCCTGCTTGAGGGCGGAACCAGGGCATGTGCGTCTGTTGTGTGACTCCCCTGCTTGTGGCAGCGACCCAGCCCAGGGGTCTCTTCCCTAGCTGTAGCTCCCTGGGCTCCCAACTGCCAAACCCTTCCCAGACCGCCATGGATCCACTCTTACACCACAACCCCCACTTCTAGGGAAGCCTTATCTCCCTTGTGTGGATGGGGAAACTGAGGCACAGAGCGAGGCATCCCTCAACTCATGTCTGCATCCCAAGTCACCCTACTGAGCATGGTGGGCAGCTCCTAGAGGAAGGATTTACTCAGTGCTGGTCAAGGGGCAACAGACAGTTCCTTGATGCCAGCTCTCCTGCATCCCAGCTCAGTGCCTTAGCCCCAGGCTGTTCTCCCTCCCCACGGGGCTACCCAAGGGACGGCAGCAGCCTGCCCCTCTTTTGCTAACAACTCACTTAGAAACCTCCTCGGCAAAGGGCCAGCGGGGCCCCGAAGAAAGATTCGTGACATTGTCTAGGGGTCGCCATGGGGGGGACTGAACCCTGGGGCCCGGCAGCACCGGTAGGACCATGCCTATACCACTCGAACTGAAAGAGAAGCCCCCCCAGTGGGTAGCTATAGTAGACTCTTATCCTCTGAAGGAACACAAGACACCCCTCCTTGAGCCATTTGTATCCGGCTCCCAGCTGGGGCAGGCTGCACTGCTGCCCCTTCCAGAGCTGGGCTGCGGGGACCGCCAGCCCCTCCACTCCCCCCCGGGGCCAACCTGCATCCAAGCCGAGAGAAATCCACCCCCGGGCGCCAGGCCCGACCCAAGAGCTGGGCCCTCGTCGAGCCACGGGCTTGTACAGGCCCAGCAGTGAGCGTCACGTCCGTGCTGAGCGCACAGGGCCACCTTGCAATGCGGAGGGCCCCCGGTGGCGTGGACACGGGAGATCTTGGCCCCTGGCGTGGCTGGAAAGGGCCGGGCTGCTAGTGTAACAAGCGGGGACCAAGCAGAGGGTAAAACCTGCTTCACTCAGACTTGATTTTTCAGGGGGCTGGGGGAATCACACCTCGTTATCCCACAGTAACGACCCCAGCCCCTGGCCTGGCCCCCTACAGGGCTTTGGGTGCCCGAGCACACAACAGCTTCAGAAAGGGGTTGGCTCTGGGCAGATCTGCCAGGGCCTCGCCCAAGAGGCTCCTTTCTGCCTCAGTTCCCGAGGGATGATGCAGCGGCCTTCTTCCCAGCAGCAACGGCAGCCGACCCTGTGTAGGTGCGGAGCACCCAGCCCGCCCTGAAGTCACGGGGACGATAGCGGGTGTTCAGCACGGCACAGGATTGGACCCTAATTGCTCACCTCAGTGAGTCAGGGGCCGGGTTGAGTGCAGAGTCCCTGGGCAAAGCTGGTCGTACTAGGCGATTGGAAATCTGCCCTGTGCTAAGCCCCTTGAAGTCGGAGGGACTCCCAGGACCGGAACGTAAACATGAAGCTGGGTCAAGCCCTTCAAGTTGCTATATTTTACCTGCCACCCTTTGCTTGACAAGCTGCATCCCCCCTCCCCATCTCTCCTCTTAAGGGAGCAGCATTTATTGGGGTTAAAAATCATTACCACTTTTTTGAAAACATCCCCTTTTGAGAAACTGAGTTTCCCTCCTTGGTTTTTTGGCCCTAAATCCAGAGCAGGAGCCTTACAAAAAATACTGGCATAAAAAAAATAATCAAAGGCTTTTATCATGAAGCCTCAAAACTGATTCAACTGGGCTGCCCGGATTTTTCGCATTCAGATTCAGTGGCCACTGGAAATCAGGATTTTTCTCTTTTCTTCCCTGGCCATTTCAATTTATGTTGAAAACAAAACCTCAGCCCAGCAGCTGGGATTACAGCAAAGCTTTTCAATGCCATCCTTCCCGAGGACTGTAATTATTTCGGACTTGATCTGGCAAACTCTTTGCTAACAGGTGTAGGGCTTACTAGCCCATTGGCTTCCACAGCATTGCTTGTGGTAGGAAGTGCTACACCTGGTCGTCCGCTGGGCTGGGCCGGGCCTTAGCTCACGGTAAACTCTTGGAGGCAAGGGCCTTACCTTCATCCCTAAAGCACCTAGCGCTGTCTGTGCCATAGAAATAAAGAATAATCTAGTCCACAGTGGCCCATTCAGGGTCTCCTCTGGTGCTGGCTATTAGAATCAGAAACTCTCACACCCTTGGAAAACTCAGGATTCGTAATTGCACTGGCTTCCTCAGCTCCCACTGATGCTCCATTTTGATTCCCTGAATTTATCAGCTTGGACAAACCCCTCCATGTATTTCAGCCCCCTGATTGTAACTGGCGCTGGAGAGCCGGTTAAAACAAACAGCACAGAATTTGTGTCACATCATACAGTTCCACCCTCCTACATCTTCACCCGCTGGGACTTCCTGGAAATGGAAGCTTATTTCGCACCTTTAATAATTTAAATATCTTTGTTATGGAAGGAGGGTTGGGTTTGGGATTTTTTTTAAAGCACAAAACTCTTGCCTTGGAGCATTCTCTGTTTTACTTCTTGCATTTAAATCATTTGCATTTTTGTTTGATAAAATAATTATTTGCACCTAAAGGGCCCTTTCGGTTTTATAATAACCTGAGCGACGGTTTATCTGTGGTTTGTTTGTCATGTTCAAACCTTCCTGCCTCCCAGTCCTATACACACTCTCACTTTGGGGTTAAAACTGAAGTTTTAAACCCACTGAGCAATAAAGCGAGCCCAAAGCCAGCTTTGAAGTCAGAGCTAGGTTGTTATTGTTGATGTTTTCCACATGCCCCAGCTATAAAAAATATGTTAAGGGCCACATTCTCAGCTGAGATGAATTGGCATTGTGTCCACTGAAGTCAATGGAGCTATTACTTTGCTTTACACCAGTGCCGGATCTTTCTCTCATCCGTTTATAAAAATAGCGCCCGATGTGTTTGATTTATAAACGGGTCCAATTCCCCTTTCCTATGCTTTGATCTCGTCTCTTTTGGTCACTGCTTGAAATCAAGAAAGTAAACATTGGCCCGAAATAGCAAACGCACCACACCACACATTACGAACCTTTGCCAGCCAGCCTCCTTTCCCGGGGCTGAATTCCTAAATCCAGCTTGAAATACACTCCAGTAAAAATAGGTTTCTTCCAGTTCCCTCAATTGCTTTAATTCTGGGCTTGTAAAAGTTGAACATTATCCAGTTCTAGAAAATGATCGTGTGTGAATCACCCCCTTACCTGACCCTGACCTGCCTTCGCTTTTGTTTTAATTCATTTTCCCAAAGCAGGATTTTTAAAAATTCCACTAACAACTTTATTTCAAATGAAGAAATTGGCATTTAAGATGCCCATCCATCTATTTAACCTTCTGAGCTGCAAACCCTGTCTGTTTGTCAAAGGCCACTCGCTCCCATTCTAACTAATAAAGAGGGGAAATTGGTTTAAAAAAAAAAAAAAAGAAAAGAAATGAACCAGAAGAGACAAATTTAGCTCTGACCTACAGGCTTCAGTCTGGAGACAGGCCTCCTTCAGAAAGAGAGAAGGTTCTGCCATTTGGCAAGACCACAGAAGCACGATGAGGGCGAAAGGGGGGGAAGACCCTCTCTTTATATAGGAGGAAAGAAATCCTGAGGGATCTGTCAAAGCCCAGCTAGGGTATTTAGGATCAGAACTCCCAACTTTCACCTCTGCTTCCCCTGATCCAGGGTTACACCAGAGGCGAATATTCCCTGGGTTTGGGAATAAAGTGATAACTCAATCAAAGGGAGACTAAAAGGTGTCCGGCTGCAGTCGGAAATGGGGCCGCAAACACTCCCCACCCCACAGGGCCTGATTCCTCTCTCTCCCCAGTGCAAATCTGGAACTACCCCAGGGGAGTCAGGGTGGGTGAAGGAGAACTGTCCCTTCCT
Organism: Mesoclemmys tuberculata; assembly: GCA_007922155.1. Lineage (NCBI taxonomy): Eukaryota > Metazoa > Chordata > Testudines > Chelidae > Mesoclemmys > Mesoclemmys tuberculata. The sequence continues at coordinate 2,642,535 of ML675647.1, forward strand.
CCCCCTCCGACTCCACATCTCCACCATCCCCTAAACCCATTGCGTATACAGTTAAACACCCAGCCTCTATTCATGATGCCTTTTATCTTCTTGTACCTCCTGCCATCTGTTACCACCCTGCTTTCTCTGCAACCGGCTTATTGTTGCATCGCACTCTCTAAGCCCTATATTTAAATATGCATGGCCATTTCGTACTGCCCCGACTTTCTCTGCTCTCCTTGCCACAGATGATTTGATCTCATCCGACATCCCCAAGTCTCTTTTTTCCTCAGGCTGCTCTTGCTTTGTCATTTCATATTCAGTTTTCTCCTCCTTCCCCCCCCCCACATCCAGCCCATTGTTGGGAGCTCCTTTATTGTTCTAGCAGCGCCAGCCTGGTTTCTTTACCTTTGTGCATGCCAGTGTATTTATCCTTAATCACTGTCAGTTCGTAGATTTTCCCAAATTGCTCGAAAATTGGCTTGAGGTCCTTCTCTTCCAAATTCCGTGGGATCTGCCCAATAAAAAGTTTAATAGCGTCGGGTTCCTTCATTGGTCCAAAGGGGTGTATTTGGGGTGAGCTTCGAATTCCGTATCGGACCCAGCTGAAGACGCAAGAATAGAATCCCAACCCTAACTACAGTCCCAACACTTTCCAGTGGCGAAACAAACAAAGAGATGAGAGGCTGCTGGCTCTCAAGGCTTGAACCAAGAAAGAGAGATTTTCCCCAAATCTTTTTTTTTTTTTTAAATTTTCCTGGCAAATCTTCCTCACGGTCTCCGCTTCGTTGGCTCTGATTTTTTTTACCTTCCTCGGCTTTCTTTTTTCTTTTTAAAAAAAATAAGAATAAAAATAAAAATCCCGATTTTTTTTTGGTGCAAAAAAAAAAAAAATCAAATGAAATTAAAAAAAATATTTCAAATAAAGAGTCTTACAATTCAGCCTCCTTGGAAACAAGCTGTTGGTCTGAGCTCTTTGCAATTGCAGATCCCTGGTGCTAATACTTTTGATCTATTAATTTCAGAGCTTGCAAAGCAGTTAATTAGTTTATTGATTAACTTTCCTTGAAGAGGTTGAGACCAGTTTAAATTCTTGGGTGGTTGTTGGATTTGGGTTTGGTTTTTTTTTTAAATTATCGATTCATTTCTTTCTCCTCCTTTTCCCCACCCCTTTTCCAAGCTGGATTTCAGCTGCTTTTGCTGGATTTCTCCCTTTAATGGATCTTGAGCTCTGATTCAAATCTTTTCTTTACCAACAAAAACCTCCTCCCCAGCCCGCCCTCCTTCCCTGACAAATAATGATGTCAGATTTAGGGGCTGGGAGCAAACTCCCAGCCCTGGGAGAGACGCACACAGGCAGGGAGGGTCAGTGTCACAGAAAATGACAGAATCAGGTCAACCGATGCAAATAAATACAGGCCTGTAGAGAAAAAGAGAGACCCCGGCTTGTATCCAGCACCGCTTGTGCTGTTCTTATCAGCTTCTTCTAAGGGCCACTTCCGGAGAAGCTGATAGAGACGTTCCCTATAATGAAATACTGCACTGAAGAGGTTCAGATCATACAACGTAGACTATCAACTGATGTTCTAGCTTGAGTGGATCGGGTGTTTCGCAGGCTCACATATAGGCCAAGGTTTTCAAAAGTGGCCAGCGGTTTTGGATGCCACAGCACCTGTGAGGGTCGGGGCTCAGACATATTTAAGCCAGTAATTGAGGCCCTCACAATCACTGGTCTCCTTCGAAAATCTTGGCTTCTCTATCGATTCATAGATCATAAAGCCGGAAGAGGCCATTGTCATCACCTAGTCTGACCTCCTGCACAACGCAGCCCAGAGACCTGCCCTGAATAAATTCCTGGTTTCAACTAGAGCAGATCTCTTAGAAAAAACAGCCAAGCTCTATTTAAAAGTGGCCAGGAAACTCCACCCCATAAATTGTTCCCAGGGTTAATTACCTGGACTATTAAAAATGTGGACCTTATTTCGAGTCTGAATTTGTCTAGCTTCAACTTCCAGCCATTGGGTCCGGTTGTCCCTTTGTCTGCTGGATTGAAGAACCCTTTCTTATCAAATTTCCATCCCCCATGTAGATACTTACAGACTGATCAAGTAACCCTTTAACGTTCTCTTTGTTAAGCTAACCAAATTGAGCTCTTTGGGCCTATCATTATAAGGCAGGTTTTCTAATGTTTTAATGATTGTCAGGGCTCTTCTCTGACTCCTCTCCAATGTCTCAACAACCTTCTTGAATTCTGACCAACCGAACTAGACACAGGATTCCAGCAGCCGTTCCACTAGTGCCGTGTGTGCGTGCATTAATAAATAATGTAACACACTACAATACAATTCACACTTTTCCATCTCTCGCGTCCCTTTAGTACTGAACTGCCTCACCACTCCGCACACACAGCACTAGTGAAGTGCAGCCGCCTCTGGGGTGGGGGTGCAGCAGCAACTTGCTGTACATCAGGGGAAGAGGAGAGTTTGGCTAAGTACCCCAGGAGCAGCCTCTGCTCTTAGGTAGGCCGGCACTGCTGCAACACAGATAATTCACGGTGGATCACAGGAGAAAAGGGGATGAGGCCGACCAAAGGAGGGAGTTGGTAAAGGGAAGTTGATGTCTTTTTTGTTTGGGGGATACGCTGCACAAAAATGGTTTGAGAAATTACTAGAGAAGTCAATTTTATTATTAGGTGAACCATTCACCAAAGCGAATGCTATCTGATGGCGCTCGGGGGGGGGCACAAAGGGGGCCAACACAGGACACAGCCATAAGCATCACCCTGAAAAAGCGTCCCCCTTGTACCATTTGGCATTGACATAACTCCATCCATCCCCAGGCCGCGGAGAAGTGGGTAAGTCTAGTTAACCCAGTTTGACAGAAGTGGAAACTGAGTCAAGGCCACATGTCGGAGCTGAGGGTTGAACCCAGGGCTCCTGACCGCCTCACCCCATGGCCCAAAATACTAAACAACACTCCCAGAGCCAGCCATAGAACCCAGGGATCCTGAGACCCAGTGCCCGGCTCTAAGCACTGGTCCACACTTCCCCGTGGCAGGACAGAAACCCACATGACCTCCTTTCCCCGAGCCCTGTTCCTCCCACTAGGCCATGCTGCCTCCTTAGAGCTCGCTGCAACCTCAAGCGTGGAGCTGCCTCCTCGTGCAGATCCGGGCTGGGAATTTGGCGAGCGTCCCTAAGCCGGTCCCAGCGCACTCCCCATTGTTCGTAGAGCTGTCCGCGGTGCTGAAGCCCAGCTGGGCCTCCATGGAGCAAACCGGGCCCGGGCCCGGGCCCGGGCCCGGGCGGGACAGGCCCCTCGCTTGGCTGGCCCTGCAAACACACCCCCCCCCCAGACCCACACCTAAAGGAGATGCACACACACACAGACAGCCCCAGACCCACACCCCCCCCAGACCCACATCTTAAGGAGATGCACACACACACAGAGACAGACCCAGACCCACATCTAAAGGAGATGCACACACACACAGACACACAGACAGCCCCAGACCCACACCCCCCCCCCAGACCCACATCTTAAGGAGATGCACACACACAGAGACAGACCCAGACCCACATCTAAAGGAGATGCACACACACACACCCAGACACACACACACAGCCAGACCCACATCTAAAGGAGATGCACACAAACACACACACCCAGACATCTAAAGGAGATGCACACAAACACACTCACACACACAGACACACAACCCCAGACACATCTAAAGGAGATGCACACACACACAAACAACCCCAGACACAGACACACACAGCCCCAGACCCACACACACATCTAAAGGAGATGCATACACACACACACACACACACACACACACACCTCTGAAGGAGATGCACACACCCCCAGACACACACACACACACACACATCTAAAGGAGGAGATGCACACAAACACACACACAAAGGAGATGCACGCGCACACACACACAAAGGAGATGCACACAAACACACACACACACAGACACACATCCACAGGAGACGCACACAAACACACACACAGA
>ML675647.1:2646550-2693662 GCA_007922155.1 Mesoclemmys tuberculata
CACACAGACACACATCCACAGGAGACGCACACAAACACACACACAGATATGCATGCACACAGATACAGACGCCGTGACACACAAAACACACACTCATACAGACACCTGGTAAAAACACACACACACGCACGCACAGATAATGCACATATTCAGAGATACACAGTGATACAGTCACATGGCAACACACATATAAAGAAAATATGCACAAATGCACACAGATATGCGTGCGCACGCGCACACGCACACACACACACACACACACAGAGAGTTTAAATCCTAATCAAATCCTAATACCGGAGAGGGAGAAGTGGCCAGCTGGCAGTTGTGGGAAGTGGGTTTCAGAGAAATGCTCTGGGGTTGGCCGCCCTCCCTCACCGGTTGCTAAAAATAAAAAGAAAGGGCCCTTTGGAAACCCAAGCAAAAAACCAACCAACCAAAAATATCCCCAGATCTTTTATTTTAATGGGTCAAAGCTCTCAGTTTAGCTGCACTAAGTGATATCATATAAGCCATCCCCATACACACCCCGCTAGCCAGCCATCCGTCCCCACCCTCCCCCTGGCTCTGGCTACCTGTCTACATGCATTAGACACAAATACACATCTGTGTACCTGGCTATACACATACATGCACCCTGGAAACCACATCGCTGCCTCGGCCCCCTGCTGCTCTCTTCACAAACACAATTTTTGCCCTTTAAACGCTTTGTGGCACCAGCCGAGTCTCAAACACAAAGAGGAGGCAACATCTATGCCATCTACCCAGCCCAGTGTTTGCTGCAGATGAGGGTCTGGAGGGGGGATCCTGGCAGGCCATACAGGGCTGCGTTACCCCTTTTTAATTTCATTTGGGCTTTCAAAGAATTGTTTTGCTGTTGCCATTTTTCCCCCCAAGGGTTTTGAAATCAGGGCATGTTTCCTTTGCCAGATTCCTTCCAGCCTCCCCACCCCATTTCTTTAACCAGAGACAATGGACTGGCCCCAGAGAGGCAGCCTGAGCTGGGAGAGGAGCGGGTTATTATGAATGTTATTGCCTTAGGCCTAGAAATATGTGACTGTGGAGAGCAGAAATTGGCTCTGGCTAGGGGCTGGCCTGGCAGCTGGGGATGGGCAGGGGGTGGCTAAGCAGTGGGAGGAGACTATTCTGGTTAATATCCTCGAGCAAATTCTGGTCATGGAGCCTTGGCTTTTCTGGAGTGAAACAAGCCGCTGCCTTGCTGCGCACATAGGCGTGTCGGCAGCGCCTCAGGCCTCTGGCTGGCTGTCTCCTGCATCCAGAGCTGGAGGAATGTGCCAGAGGGCTGGGATGGTTGCGCTTCCTGGGGGTGAGACCTTCGTTCGTCAAGACCTTTCATTACGAGAGCGCCGCTTCTCTTTCCACAGGGGGTAGCGACTGGAGGGGGCATGGTGACGAGGCTGTCAGGGGGTTCTGGGAGATCGTACACAGAGAGGTGCGTGTGTCTGTGCGTGTGAGAGAGAGACACATCACCCATGCTCCTGCACCTGTTGTGAGATCATTTTAATCCCATTACGCTTTCCGACCAAGAATAAGGCAGGCATTTGGGGGAAAAAACCATGTCAAGGAAAAGCTTTTCTTACAGGCCTGCTCCTGTGTCCACTGCTGTCCACAACACAGGGCCCGTGGCAGTACCACGATCCTTGATTCTGCGGTAGGCAGTTACCAAGCTGCTAGACGAAAGACGAGTGGAGAAGATGCTGGATTGGGCATCAGTTCTGCCCCCTGCCACAGACTTCCTGGGTGACCTTCTGCCAATTACTTAATCCGACAGCTGTAAAATTTTGTCAGCCTGGTGTATTTAGACTGTAGACTGGGAGGGGTGGGGGAATTTATTTCCCTGTACACACCCAGGCCCATGATCTCAGATGTGGCCTCTAGATATTATTGTAGCATAAATAACAACAATTCTGCCCTGACTATAAAAAGATTGGGTTGGCTGGCCCTTTAAATTGGGTGCTGCCGGGCCTGCAACCTACCAGTTCCCCCTCAGCTTGGCCCATGATCTACTCAGCTAGGAGCAGCGAGTGGTCCCATCCCGGTCGGGTGCAATGGGACCCCACCTGCGGAGGACTCAGCCTAAGGGAAGAGAGTACAGAGAAGGCAGGCGTCTCCAGCAGGAGGAAACCCCACAGGGAGCGGGGTAAGATCCTGTGGCAGTCAGCCAGTAGGAGGTGCCAGACACAAGAACCCCCTTTGAGCATTGCACCTTACCACAAAGGGGCGCTTCGATATGGTGGCTCATGCCCCTGATCAAGTCAGAGCATTGTGCGTTGAGACTCGGCTCCCTGAGGAAGGGTAGCCGTTTAAAGAAAGGTTTTGATTTATGATTTTTTTTAAACATGCTGAACATATTTTTCGCTTTTTCCCCCCCGACCACGTTTCCATTTCCATAGAATCTCATTAATAAAATAACCAGGCCGGCTCGTCTGCTCATGGAGTTTGCGGAGGCGTACCAGCCGGAAATCTGGCCCTAATAACATGACCTTGAGAGAGTTTTTTGAAAAGGACTTCTCCATACGACCATCTCGTGGGGAATCATATTTATTATTCACATGAATCACTATGGCGAATTAGATATAGATCGTATAGCGGTAGCATCTAGGAGTTCCAGGCATGAACCAACAACTCCTGGTGCTAGATGCTGTACAAACCTGGCAAACAAAGATAGTCCCTGCCCCAAAAGAGCTGACAATCCAGATATTTTTTGTCAATGGCTAATAATAATAATGCATGCAGCGGTGTCCAATCCAAAGGATTTAAAAGAAAACACACAATAAAACAACAACAGGATTCCTTTCCATGTAAACTCACCTATGCAGATTCCAAGCGGGGGCTATAGATTGTTTGCTATAATTTGTATTGCAGCACTGCCTAGAAGTCCTAGCTGAGACTGGGACCCCATTGTGCCAGGTGCTGCACAGACACAGAGTGACCGAGATCAGAGGCCCGTCCTGCCAGGTGCTGCATGGATACAGAGTGAGAGACAGTCTCTACCCCGTAGAATTTACAGTCTTAATACGCAAGAACTGTTACTAGCCTCCTGGTACAGCTGAGGAACAGAGGTACTGCCAGGTTAAGTGCTATTTCCCCTTTCCTGCAATACAAGAGCCATGGGCAGCAGGTTTAATACAGACAAGAGGAAGTATGTTCGTGCACGACACACAGTTAACCCGTGGAACTCATTGCCTCGGGATGTTGTGATGGCCAAGGGTATAACTGCATTCAGAGAAGAACTAGATAAGTTCCTGGAGGATAGGCCCATCAATAGCTATAAGCCAAGATGGTCAGGGATGCAACCCCTGCTCTGGGGTAACCCTGAACTCTGACTGCCAGAAGCCAGGCGGGGATGACAGGGGTGGCTCACTCCAGACTTGCCTTGTTCTGTTCACTCCCTCTGAAGTTCTGGTATCTGTCAGAGACAGGATACGGGGCTAGATGGATCCAGTCTGGCAGCTCTTATGTTCTTAAGAGACGGGGAGTCAGTAGCAGAGCCAGGGAATGCCCCTAGATCTCCCAAGTCCTGCTCATGGCCTTAGCCATAGGACCAGCTGTTGTCCCTCTCCAGCTAAGGCCACATGTGGAGATTGCTCCTGTTCAGATATTGGTAAGCCCAGCTGACATGTTCAAACGTAGGCACCTAGAGCTAGGCCCCCAGCTGTATGCCCGCACCTCAGGGATTGGGCTCGATCCAACTATTCCTGTTAACTTCCAGGAGAGCCACGTGAGTGCTGGAAATTCGGCCACAAATCCGGGGGCCTAAACATGGCCTGAGTTTTGGCACCAATATTGGCCTGGGATCCCAAAGCATTTTTCAGATGGAGGCTGCAAACACTGGGAGGCTGGCTAGAGAGGAGTTTGTTCTCTCTCACATTTGCACTCACAAACACACAGTTGTGGGTGCCTTCATCCACCACAGACATTAGCTGCCCCAGCTGCTGGATGCTCCAGGTAACACTGCACAAGAGCCGCCCAAGACCAGGACAAGGCATCCTGGAGTTTCACCTCTGTCTCCCTGATAAGCCACGTTAGCACCAGCTGGCTACCTGCACTGAAACCCTGTCTCCCAAGCTGCATCGGCGGCTGCTATTTCTGGAGGCTGGCAAAGCCAGCCGGGGAAGTGGTGGAAGCTATGTTGCTCTAGTCATTTCCAGGCAACCCCGACAGAGCCCTGGAGACTAGACAATCCCACGCTGGCCCTGTTAGGTCTCTGCAGACTCCTGGGCTTGATCAAAACCCACCGGGGTTTCCCTGTGGATTCAGCCCAGCCAAATTGGCCAGGCTTCCCTCATCTCTCCAAATTTAAAACCAGCCACTCCAAGGTCCCTTCCCCATCCATCAGAAACCACCAGGCATTTGCAGCAAAGCCTGGGATGTAGACGGTGGGGTCAAGTCTGAATGTCAAGTTCCCTGCTAGCTGGAAGCCACCACTCCACCACCCTTCTCTCACAAAGGTGCTCACTCCAGGGACTGTCTCTTTAAGGGGGCACGCCAGCTGCAACAGGTTAAGTTCCCCGCTGCCAACAATCATCCTAGAAGTCTCTCATTATTAATCCCACAGACTAACCTGACCTGCAGCGAGTCCTCTAAGATGTTTGCAAATGAGCAACATTCTGCTTGTCTTTTAAGCCGTGCCACGCACAGAGGAATATTTCCCTTTGCCTCCTTGTGCCACTAAAACCAGGGAGGTGGTGGAATTTCCATCCTTAGAGGTTTTAAGGCCTAGCTTGACAAAGCCCTAGCTGGGATGATTTAGTTGGGGTTGGTCCTGCTTTGAGCAGGGGGGTTGGACTAGACGACCTCCTGAGGTCCCTTCCAACCCTAAGCGTCTAGGATTCTATGAAAGGCTCTGCAGTCACGCCTGGCTGCGGGGCCCAGAGCGCTAGCCCGAGCTCAGAACCGGAGAGAGAAAAGTTTAGACAATCAGCAAAGATCTGCACCAACTCCTTCAGGGGGAGCAGGTTTGATGGCTGCAGACCCGGAGGAAAATGACTTTCTGTTTGTCCTTCTCTACACGCTCATCTGCGAGGAAATCGCAGCCCAGCCTTTCAACACACTGCAGCTGTTCCTCACTCTGCAATGAACTGTCTCCATTTTCCCCTCAGTTGCGGTTCTAATGGTTTTCCACATCCCCAGTTTTGCAAAGGGACCTCTGCACAGCTCCCCGCACAAGAAACACTCTACTTACCTGCCTGCAGGCTGGAGACACACTGCTTTATTTAGCTACCGGGTAAGTGCTGGGGAGGAGAGAGTCCCACTAAAGTTAGGGAAGGGTGGGGCATGGCTCCATCCCATAATACTCAGAGTAACCTGGTTAACCCCTTGATGGCCACTTAATGCACTATCCTTCCTTGAAATTGCCCTGAGCACGTTCTGTGACCCACACAGAACGTGTGCTGCTGTGGGTAATGGCTGGAGACGGGGGACCAGCTGGAATTACAGCCCGATACGGATTTGAAATTCTTTGGGGCAGGGTCTGGGGGAGGAGGGGTCTCATTACGTTTTGTACATGATGAGCCTGTTGTTCGGGCCTTGATTTTAAAGCACCCCCAGGCTTGGGTGAGAGAGTCTTATGTGTGGACAGGAGATAGGGTTAGGGCCAGCCCCTGAGTGAACTTGGCAATGAAGACAGACCTCTAAGACTGTGAGCTCTCTGGGACAGGGACAGTTTCTTACCCAGTGTCTGTGCAGTGCCCGGTACAGCAGGGCCTTGGTCTCAGTCAGTGTCTCCAGAAGCTACCAGAATACATGGAGGAAATAAGGCCCCCAGCGGGCTGAGGCTAGCACAATATATGTGGTAAATAATAACCGTAGCTCTAATAAGCCAGGTTATAGATTCCCTTGGAAGCAGCTGAGAGTTAAGCAGGAGATGGGGGCATTACTGGCCCTGATGTTCTTTGGTGACCTTTGAATCGAATGAGCACTGGGGAAAGGCACTGGACTGAGAGCAGGAGAGGAGTCCAAGTCCTCTTGATCTGGGGATTGGGGACCAGGCAATATTCCTCCCTCCACCCCTCCATACCACCCTCTGCCAAAGTGCACGTCAGCCAGGCTTCCCCTGCTGGAGAAAACGTACAGTACAACACTGAGCGCACACACAGGGGCCAGGGGGAAGGATGCCTCGGTGGGGTGAAATCCTCCCTCTGCAGCGAGCCTACCAGGGAACACAGGTTCCCCTCTGTACCGGCCCACAGAAGGCAGGAGCTGTTACAGCCCTAGCTAGAGAGTGATTTACCGGTAGCCACTCCTTGTTTAGCGTGGGAAGCCCCTGGTGTGTTGGACGAGATGGCAGATGTCACGGCCCCCCAACACCTGGGCACTGCCCCGTGCCCAGCGTGTTTTTCACTCCGAACACTAGCAGAAGCCTAGCTGTTGGACGGGCGCTTTTCTGGCTATCCTGCTTTTCCAGCATGCTGTGTGGCTGGTTTAGCAGGCAAGGCTCTTTGGACCCAGCCAGCGTCGCAGGCTGGGTGATGTTATCACTCTACGTGCACTGCCTGGGCACTCACAGCACTTTATAACCATTCATTCCACTTCCCCAGCTCCAGCAGGGAATGATTATCTCCATTTTACAAAGGAGGGAAACTGAGGCAAAGACTGGGGAGCGGGGGAAGTGATTTGGCCCCAGAGTAATCAGCAATGGACTGCAGCAGTCCTGGCTCCCAGGGGTCTCACCACTAGCCCGCACCTGCTTTCTAGAGCCGGGAACAGAACCCAGGAGTCCTGACTCCTAGTCCCCAGCTCTAGTCACAAGATGACGCTCCAGTGCCCAAATGTCTATATTGCCCATTTGTGGACACCACCTATGATTTTTCCCACTCGGGGGGGGGGCCTGGCCCCAAAGAGAGGCCTGTGCCCCTCTGGTGACGGAGCTGGCTGTGCAAAGCAGCTTGCCCCCGAGCTGGCGTTTGCTCTGGGAAAGAAGGGCTGAGGAAAGTGGGTCAGAAAGCGCCCGATGGGCTAAAAGAAGAAACATCTGCTGTAGCCATGAGTGACTTAGCACTGGGGGTGGGGTTAGCTGCAGGACAGAGCTCTGCTGGGTTAGGACCATGGGAGTTAGGAGCTTGGGGGGCTGCACTCACTGACTGACATCTGTCCAGAGAGCAGGATGCATCTCAGCTCCGCAGAGGGAGGGTCCTCCCAGAGCTGGGGATAAAACCCAGGTGTCCTGACTCCCATGCCCCATCCCACTCTCACCCTAAACCTCATTCCCCTCCCAGACTTGGGGATGGAAACCAGGAATCCTCACTCCCTGCCCCCACCCACTCTAACCATTACACCCAATTACCCTCCCAGCGGGGGACAGAACCCAGGAGTCCTGACTCCCATGCCTCTCTCTCACCCCACTCTAACTCCTAGACAGCACTTCCCTTCCAGATCTGGGAACAGAACCCAGGAGTCCCGACTTCTCATCCTCCTTGCTTTAACCACTAACTCCCACTCCCCTCCCATCGAGACTAGTTCATAATGCTAACAATGGATTTCTAATTAGAGCCGAGGGTCCCTGAGATTCCCTAAAAGCCCCTTGGTTTGGCACCATTGCTGGGCTAGCGAGGGATGGGGACCGACCCTTCTGTCCAGATGGATTTGGCCCCTGATGTCAGTGCCACTAGCCTGATGCTGGAGAACTCCTACAACACGCTGGGTTCAGTGCAGCGTGCTGCTCCCCAAGGCACCCTGAGATTGGGCCCAGCTGGCAGATGTGCCCAGTGCCAGCTGCCCGAGGCTTTGTGCGATACTAGGGGAGCTGGCAAACAGGAGCTGCTAGCTTATTAGCAGCATGGCAAAGCCTTGGTGGCTGGGGGGGCTTTCCCTGCTCTGGAGAAATATGCGTTCCAGGGGTGATGGAGAGACACAAGAGGGCTGGTTATCCAGGCCTCCAGTGCTCAGGGTGGGAAGAAAGAAAGACCAATTAAGATAAACAGAGAAAGGAAAAAAAAGCCTAGGTAAAGATAGAAAGAATGAAATAGAGAAAGAGAAACAACTTGAAGGACAGAAAGACAAGCTGAGAACTATGGAAAGCCAAGGAGCTGGAGAGAGAAACAGAGACAGGGAAAGGTTACAATAAGCAGTGGAACTGGGCAAACATTTCCCATCAAATCCCTCCCACCCCCTTTTATTTTTTGGACTGAAAGTGGCTTTTTGACGAAAAGAAAAATTTCCCCAACAGCTTTTTTTGCGCATCAAAAACGTCCAACTTTCATCAAACACTCCAAATATTTCAAAATTGAAGGGAGAGAAAAATGTCAAGGGCTAAGAACTAGAAAACAATAGAAGAGAAGCGCCCCCAAATTTAGTTACAAAATGAAAAATTTTAGTTTCTGTTGAAATTTTCCAGGGAGTGGGGGAATCATTTCCTGGCCCACTTGAAAAACAAGAGAGAGAGAGACTGAAAGCTGAAAAGAAGAAACCAGGGAAAGGGAGGGACAAAAAAGGGGTGAAGAAGAGATCAAAAGACAAAGGAAGATGGCAGGGAGGAGGGGGCGCCCACATTCTGTCGCCTGTTTCACCCTCTTTGTTCCCAGAGATTTGGTATCTCTGAGCAGCCCTGCCAAACGTTACTGACTGTGCTAAAGGCCCTCTGGTATTGCGCGGGGGACGACACATTAGCCCAATGTGGAGACATTCTTGAACAAAGGGGGAGCTGCACCCCCCCTCCCCCCGAAGCTCTCTAGCTGCCACCTTAATTGGTAAGGTTTTTAAATTGCAAACTCCCGGGCATTCATTACACTCCTTCCAGAGCTCCGGGGTCCCCTGGGGTCACCATCTGTCTGCTTCAGCCTGGGACGGAGAGGACCGGTGGCTCAGCGGGGGGCTCTGAACCGACTGCGAGCGAGTGCAGGCTCCTTCTTTTATCCCAGCTCCCGGCCTGCTCCCAGCAAGGGAGATGGGGGAAGGGAGCCCAAAGCGCACTGCTCTGCCACGCCAGCTGGCTTAGCATCACACTCGCCCTTCACTAAAGGGCGGCGAAGGGCCATGGGGCAGAGAAACCAGCTGGGGCATGGGGAGGTTGGGGACAAATGGGCAGCTGATAGATTGACCCTGGCATGAGAACATTATAACCCAAGCAGCTGCATGTGGAGGTGACAGAGTAGCAAGGATGGGCCTGCCTACCCACCTCACTTGGGGCAAAGAAGGCTCTCCATTCACTGTTGGGATAGAAGGGCTATGACCCACAGGTGACCAGTTCGATCCCACGTAGCACAGGGCCCGTAGATGGAAGTTGCTATATGCCAAGCCACCCTGATTGATGGCAGCACTGAGGCACGGCACCAGGGGACGCCAGACAAAGGCTGAGAAAGGGCTGGAGATCCCATGGAAGGGGCCACAGGGCTGGGGGAGCAGGGCAAGGGCAGATCCTACGCTGCGCAGGCTGTCACAAGGCTGGTGCAGCAGCTCAGACATGACGCTGAGAAGAGCTATAGAAAAACCAGCTAGCGGGAGAGAGGGGTGTAACTAGGGCTAGACAGAGGGCTGTTTAGGGGGCTGGACAGACAGAGGGGCGAGTAGGGGGATGGATACACAGATGTGAATGGGGCTAGACAGTGGGGTGTGTTGGGGGGGTGGGTCGCTAGAGGGGTGCGAATGGGGCTAGACAGAGGGCTGTATAGATAGATACCCTTTCCTTGTGGGTGACTCTGTCTCTCCTCGCCATATATCCAGTGCAGTTGGGAGCGTTGGACCGGAAAGTGCTGGGGAGATAAACTGGGTGCTGTCTTTTCCATGTTGGAGAATGAGCTCCCATCTTTCCCCTGCACCCCGCCCATAACCACACATGCTTCGTGGCAGGGGACCCTGCAACCCTTCCACCTCAGAGGTAGCTGCATTTCAGGGTTGGGTGAGCAATTCTTGTATGAACAGCTGCCACCAACTGTCCCAGAGGTGGCTGCATTTCAGTGCTGGGTGAGAGCGCCCTCTTTAAACCATGCATAGACCTCTTTGGGCTGAACAGCACTGGAAAATGTAAACCAGCTTCCTACCGTGTAATTTGGAGACATGCATTTCTGCCTTTGAGCTTGAAATTTATCCAGGCACCAGCGCCCAGCCCAGTGGGACTCTGTTCCGTGACGGAGGCTCCTAGGTGCGACAGCAACACAGACACTAAATAATAATAAAGCCTAACGCTCGCACTTTGGGACGCAAGGATGGCTGATCTGAATCTGAGTCTCCAATCCAAATGAGTATGCACAGAATTTTTTCCTCGTTATTTCTTGGCTAATTAAAACCTACCCAGCTGCTTCCTTGAAGACTTGGGATCTAAAAACAGCTGGTTAAAAGAAGTTAACTGTCTCTAGTCCTCACCTGGCGCCCATCGCTATAATACCAGTGCACCGCACCATCTTTAATGTCTTTAGCCTCAGACACTCTTGACTGGCAGATCAGGGCTATTATCCCCATTACAGATGGGGAAACTGAGGCACAGAGTGATTGCAGGTAATCATTGCAGGTATTTTCAAAAGCTACTATGGGCAGACCCCCCCACGGCAGTGAGTCTCAGCCCAAATCTTACCAGGTCTCAGAGCCCAGGCTCCTGCTCGAGCTTGAACAGCTGCACGGCTATTTTTAGTCACGAGTCAGTCGAGCTGGGCTCTGAGACTCGCTTCCATGTGGGTTTTTTTGCTGTGTAGATGGACCTTCAGTGCCTCAGGAGTCAAACGTCTGCACTGCACGCTAGGCTCAGGTCTCTGGGAGCCAGGCTGGTGGACTTGGGGTTTCCAAGCCTGCTCTTGAGCATCCACACTGCATCATAAACCTGGGCTTAGCATTGCTGGACCCGGGTCTCTCAGCCAGGCTAACGTGTCCACACCGCACTGCACAGACCTTCTGACTCAGATCTGTGGCTCCAGCTGTGTCCACACTGCAAAGTGACAGGGCTTGGACCCGACTCACCGCGGGACTTGGGCTCTGACCCACCCCCCCAGCCGGGTCTTAGGACTCGGGTTCCAAAAGCGCTTGCTGCCAGAAGCTGGCCCTGGTCTGAGCACCGTGCTCGCCAGCATGGATACAGGGACGCAGTCATGCCACTGGCTGAGACCCGGGTGAGATCTTGTCGGGTACCCTGGGTCCAGCTCCGGGCACCTGTGTTCTTTCTGGAGCAGAGACGTGCTAGGGGGATGATCAGAAAACGGCGGGCTAGTCTCAGGAGAGGAGAGTGAAACAGCTTGCTGAGGGGTGAGCTGATGCTGGCTATACCCACGTAATTGGGGGAATCCCCACGCCGGGATAGAAGAGGTTGAAGCTAAAGGACAGCGTTGGCTTAGGAACAAATGGGGATAAACTGGCCAGGAGTCCACTGGGGTTTCTAACCATGAGAGGAGGGAGGGTCTGGACCAGCCTCTCATCATCAGTTCGGGCACACGGCCGAGTTTGAAAACAGAACTTGATCCGTAGCAGGGACTGGACCTGACAAACCAGGCCTATGTTCCTAATAACCATGGGGCTTCCCCCCCATCCCAGCAGCTGCTCCTAGGTCACGCGGTGAGTCGGAACCTTCTTCCTATCCTCTGAGGCTGATCAGCGGGCAGATCTGCGGGAGGCGGTGGAGGGAGCTTCTCTGCCCGGGCTTACAGCAGAAGGGTCTAGGGCAAAGCCGTGGAACCTGCAGCGGCTTCTCTGCCCATTAGGTGCTGCCGCATTCTCCACACGTGGCAAGTTGGACGAGCAGGTGGGATGCAACTCTAGCTCCTGCTGGAGGGAATCGGCGTGTGTCAGTTTGCTTGGCAGGCTCAAGGAACGAGCTGTTTGGTATCTGTTACGCTGTCTGCTCTGGGCCTGATCCACGGAGGGCGTGAGCTTGCCACAGCTCTGAGCTGGGAGATGGCGCATCGATATGTCAGTGTCCAGTCCCTGCTGCTGGCCAAGATGACAGCCCACGATATGCAGATGGGATTCGCAGGCAGGCCGGGAGGGACCCAGCCGCGTGACCCCGCAGTAACCGGGAGAGCAGACGCCAAGAGGTGGCTGGCACCCAGTCACACAGGAGAAGAGCTAGTTCAGAGCGTGAGCCCACGCTGGCCAGTACACTAGAAATGCGAAGAGGGAGGCTTTATTCAAAGCATTTCTACTGCCACCTCGCCTGGCTCTTGGATCCTTCAGTGCCTCTCCGGCAGGAGAAAAGGCCTGGCTTTCATGGGCTACGTTATGTCTATTTCTTTTTAAATGTGCTGTTAAGTTTCATGCCAGGTCAGAGCAACGGCAGGAGGGTGTCATCGCCAGCAACCCTGAAAGAGCTGATGCGTAGGAGGGAATAAGGTCTAATGGTTAGAGTGGGGAGGGCTGGGAGCCAGGACTCCTGAGTTCTATTTCTTGCTGTGGAAGAGAGTGTGGTCTAGGGGTTAGAACATGGGTCGTGCCAGACAAGGGGGGGTAAACTGAGGCACAGTAAGGAGCAAGGTCACCCATCTTCCCTGAGTCCCAGTCCAGTCCTGTAGCTAATGGGCCATGCTGCCCCTCTGGTGAAGCTATGCCGGCCCAGAGATTGTCTCACTAAGCCCAGGAGAGCAGCTCCCCAGTAAGCCTGTAGGATCCTCTGCCCCCATTCCCTGACCTCAGACGCCCTCAGCAGCTGCTGCTCCGCACTCCTGGCTGCTGATCCCCACGGAGGGCGTGTGCAGCTGGGAGCCCCCCACAGTCAGTGCTGACAGCCTGGCTTTGTCCCCGTGCCCTGCTCTTCCTCCCCCCGCCCCCACTCGAGAGCTGGAGAAGGGGGTGTGAAATGCCACCGGGGGGGAGGGCCCTTTGTCCTCCCTGGGCCAGTGGATCGAATCCCACGCAGCCCAGCCAGAGCCCCACAGGCCGTGTGGGGAGGCGCTTACCCTCAGGAGCTAGCAGAACCCCCAGCTTCAGGCCTACGGTTCAGGAGGGTGGGAAGCTGGGATTTCCATCTCTCCCTTGCCCTCTGCAGCTCCTTGCTCCCTTCCACAGCCTCCTCCCTGATCCTCGGGATGCCTAGTCCTGCTGCATCCCGTGTCACCCCCCCCCCCCCGGCCCAGAGGGCAGGACCCATGGGTTCTGGCTGGGGTCAGAGCAAGAGCTGGCAGGCATCCTCAGATCACCAAGGCCGGAGCCCGCTCCCAGCAAAGTCAGCAGGAAAACACCCCTGGGCTCCATCTTCCCAGAGGTTGCACAGAGCCTCAGCGCACCCCCCGCTCAGGGCAGGCTCAGCCTCTGGGCTCTATTCAGTCCCTGGCCTCTCTGTTGCTAGAACCAGCGTGCTGGTGGGACGCAGGGACCCAGCCGCTGGAAAAGATCCCGGCATAGCGGGGAGGAGAGCAGGGGAGGGAGGTGCCCAAGGAAAGCTGAGGATGGGAAGGGGAGCAGGGAAGGAATGGGGAAGCACAAACCACAGCCCTGGTAGGACGCTCCCCCGCCAGTTAAAAAAAGGCAGCGGAAACTGCAGCCAGAGAACACAGAGCACGTCGGCTTCTCCCCCAGGCCGGCAGCAGAGATCTCGGAACAAGCCCTTGGCCATGGGGTCTGGCCACAGCAGGCCAGAGTGCACCTGGGGTCTAGGAGTGCTGGGGGCTGACTGACAGATTGACTGACAGCCCCGTTGTAGACAAAAACCAGTGCTGTGTCAGTACTCAAGCGGAGGGGGGGCTCTCTCACCAAGACAGGCTGGGGGGGAGCAAAACCAGCCAGGGCTAGGATGGAGACATCCCCCTGGGGCTCCCCCTTTCTTTAACCCCTGAGTGGTGTCAGTTCTCCCCATCCATAGGCAAGAGGCGTCCAGTCTCCGGGGCCCATGGACCTTCAGCTAAGCCTGGCAAAAAGGCAGTTGGGCTCGGGCCGGCTGTCTGGGAGGAGCTGAGGCACACTCACCTCATCACATGTAGGCCACTGAGCCCCACCAGGAAGGCAGAGAGCTTGATCCTCCTTTGCCACTACCCCCCAGCCCTCCGCTCCCCCTGGCTTTTGCTCTCAGCCACAGTCAGGCCTGGGCAGGGATTCTCTGGCAGGGCTGCAGCCCATGTGGCTGTATGGCCTACTGCACTGGGACTCAGGAGACCTTGGGCAAGTCCCTTCCCTGGCCTGTGCCTCAGTTTCCCCACCTCCCCCCCCATCTACTTTGCAAAAATTATTTCAGCCTGATGGATAAAAAGCACTACATAAGAGCCATTATTATGATGACTCTTAAGGAAACTGGGGGGCTGTATTTCAGGAACCCTGGTGAAATGACCCTAAATTAGGCTTGTTAACCCTACTCCGTATCCCCCTGGGGCACAGCCAATTTCAAAGCAATCCCAGTAACGGGTGGATTTTAGACCACTTACAAGGGTTGAGCTTTAAACAGAAAGAGGGTCTGTACCTTCACTAGAGCCGCCCCGGCAGCCCGCTATAATTTCAAACCCCAACGATTCAAGATCTGGCTGATCCCATTGCTTTTAACTTCCCTCTGCCCCCACCCCTGGACCGCGGACCTGTGGGCCTTTGTCTCCTCTCACGTACACCAGCGCAGCTACCGTGGATTGCCAGCACTGAGACCTAGACCCAGATTTGGACCCCTTCCCTTCTGGACTGAAAGGCCCCGGTCTGTAGCAATGCCAGGGGGTGGTATCCGCCCCAAACCCTGCTTCCCGCTCGCTGCCAGCGCCAACCAAAACCTCGCTAGAGCGCAGCTGGGCACCACCTGCCGTCATCACTAGCTGAACGCCCCCCATCCCCCAGTGCCATTGTGTGAGAGGTAGAAAGCACCTGGCTCAGCCAGGATCTGGCATGCTGGGCCTCTGCATTTCAGCACTTAGGAAGGGACCATCTGCCTGCTTTGCTCCGCTGCTCTGACCCTCTCCCTGTGTTCTCTTGAGCCAAGGGAGGCCGTATTTCTCAGTGATTAGAGCAGGGGGGGAATGGAGCAAAGACACCTGGGTCTAGCCCCTGCTCTGGGAGGGGAGCGTGATGGAGTGGTTGTAAGGAGGAATCGAGGGAGGAGGGCAGGACGCCTGGGCTTTATTCCCTGCTCTGGGAAGGGAGTGTGATCGAGTGGGTAGAGCGTCTGGGGAATTGTAAGGGGCCAGGATTCCTGGATTTCAATTCCCAGCTCTGGAAGAGGAGAGTTTCCTAGGCCTAGTGATTACAGTGTTGGGGGGTTAAGACTCTTGGGGTCTTTTGTCACTCTACTGCGCACTCAAGGTGTGATTTTGGGCAAGTCCCTTCCCTTCCAGGAAAGGACGCATCGCCTACCTTTTGCCTTCAATCGACTGCCCCAGGTCACAGCCGTCTCCCTAGGCTCATTGCCCAGCAAAGGAAAGGGACAGATTTTGGGGAGAAGAATGACAGTCTCTCTAATTTCCCAAACCAGGTGAGATCCGGGGGGCCGCCCACCTCTCCTTCGCCAGTGCTCCCTTCCATCCCAGGAAAGACCCCCTGGGGCCAGCCCCAGATCACACCACTCTGTGAAGGAAGTGATGGGGGATGTTGCTAAGAGGCCATGCCCCCTGGATGACCTGTGACACCTGAGCTAGCAAAGGAGCTCAGCCAGACAACTGCAAGGGATGGTTAAAGTTGCCCGCAGCCTGCGCTGCAGTAAATCGGGGGCTGATCATCTTTCACAGACCAGGTGCAATTGCATGTCCCATCCCAGCCAGATTCTGCTCTCAGCTGCGCTGGTGCAAAGGTGGAACAACCCCACTGAAGTTCCTTCCTCCAGCTTTTACAGCAGCTTCTCGCTCTTCCTGGCAGGCTCAGATTTGAGTCACAATGGGGGTAAACCACCCTCAGCATTGTCCCAGAGCTGCTTTATGCCAGCTGAGGTGGCACAAAGGGGCAATAGGGCAGACATCAGGGCCCCCTCCCCTGAGAGGACACCCCGGCAGCGGGGGTCCCTACCCCAGCACAGAGTCATCTTCACCCGCTCTGCACTGTGGCCCCCGAATCCCCTGGCACAGTGGGGCGTGCTGGGCATGGCTGGGGCAGATCTCCACCCCGACAGCTCCACATTCCTGCAAAGCTCTGTTGGGCGTCATAGCAGGGGGGGGGGGGACCCACACATTAGCTCCTGCAGTTGTTTAAAAGGAGGACCAAATAGCCAGCCTCTGTCCCAGGCCTTGCAGCATCACATAACTGAGTCTCTCATTGATTTCAGCAGATCCCCTCTAGATTTACACCGCGTCCAACAACACCCAGAGCCAGGCTGCGCTTTCGTTCTGTGCGCCATTGTCCCTCACCTCTCTAGCAGTTTCTTTTAGAAAATGGAGAGAAAAAAATTGCTCCCCAGCTGTTAATACGTCCCCTCTGCTATTGTCTCCCGCATGCTGAAGGTCATCGTCACACAAGATCTCAGCTGGAGTGTAATCTTGGTAAAAGTATTGACTAGCTGAGCACCTGACCTTTCCTGGGAGCTATTTTGGGCATTCTTGTTTTACATCTTTCTTCCTTTTTAATTAGAGCTTCATAAGACAGACCTTGGGAGAAAAAAAAAAAGTTTTCACTCTAAAGAAAAACTCCCTTCAGATGGCGGGGGAATGAGCAAACGCAACTAAAACAGCAGCAAAATTCGCTCATAGGCTGGTTCTTTCTACTCAGAGGTCTGGGCATTTTCCTTGCAAGACCTGAGAGCTGACAGCATCTTCAACTGAGGCAGCACCATCTCCCGTTGAGACACTACCTTCCATCCACCACAGATGCCAATGGGCGGTACCGCCAAGATCTTTTTGCACACAAGGATCTCAAGACGAATTTCTCCCTCATGAGGAAAGTGCACCCACTGCTGGGGCAAAAGGAAACCACTGTCACAACTAGGACCTGGGCAGTCTGGCCTAGCAGGTAGGTCCAGGAGTCAGAATAGGAATAGGGTAGAGTGGTTGGTGCAGGAGTTGGAGCCAGGGGGAAAAGCCAGTGTCAGAGACCAGGGGTCACAGCTGGATTTGGGGTGAAGCCTGGAAACAGAGTCCGACTCCAGAACAGGCCTTGTTTTGGTGACAGCTTCCTAGAAGGTCTTCCATGCTTAAATAGTGAGCCTGGACCAATCAGGGGCAGCACTTCCTGTGGTGCTTAGTCTCCCAGGGTTTATCAAGGCTGGAGCAGGGCTCTGCCATGGCTGCCAGGTGATGGCATGCAAGTGTCAGGCCCCTGGAGCCCTGCAGACCCGGGTTTCAGGCCGCCAGATTCTTACACCAGCTGTTTCACAATGTATTCGACCCTGCCATAGTGCTGAGAGGAGAGAGGGGTCCAGGGTCATGAGCTAAAATGCTCTGAGCCCTTCCTGGAGGGATGCACCCAAAGAATAGCGATGGGACGCTGCACCTCTATCACTAGTCCCTTCCCCAGGGGAGCTCCACAAAGACCAGCTCTCTCTCTCTCCAGTCCTATTCTACAAGCAGCCACTGGGTGAACTGGCCAGCCAATGTGAAAACATGGGCCAGCAATGTGCAGATGACCCGTAGCCCTACCTCTCCTTCTCTACAGGCTACCACCAAGATGGCCTATTGCTTAGAGATCAGCTTCTGGGTAAAGAACAGCTGGTGGAAGCTGAATGCGAGCAAGACAGAGGTGACGCTGGTGGGTGGAGGATTCACAGCCATGGTGCAGTCTTCTGTGGTCGAAGGTTCACGCCCACAACACGCCAGCTCATTGTAGGAGTGCTCTCGGAGTCCTTGCTGAGCTCGCGCATCGCGCTATCCATGTGTAATGCTTCCTGCTCTCGCTGTTCGGAGAGGAGACGCCATCAACCCGGCCTCAGTGACTCAGGCCTATGTGGCCTCTCAGCTGGATTACAACAGACCTGGGCATGAAGCTTTCTGCACTCAGCTAGTTCCAAACACGACATGGGTCTCCTTAGCACCACAGGGCTACTGCAAGCATTGCTCTCTACCCTGGTATCCCAGGGAATAGCGAATCCACGTCAACATCTCGGTCCTGATCTTCAAAGGGCTCCAGGGCCGAGGCCCAACGTATCTCAAAGTGTCAAAAGCTCTGGGGGCAAAAACTGTGGTTGACGACTTCTCTTTATACAGGGGAAAGCTGTACAAAAAGGGTAAAACCCATCTTAGGGAGTGGGGACTAGTGGTTAGAGCAGAGAGGGAGGGGAGCGAGTAGAAAAGGATGAAACTCTCCTTTCACCAAGCGGGAGTTGGGAAATGGTAACAGAATGTGCTTGTCTAAGTTAAAAATATCTGTCTACAATTAAAAAACGGAAGCATCTGCCATATCACAAGGTGCCCAGGTTTTGCTAGTTTTGCATCCTGGATTGTATCGCTACGGCACTCGGCTCTACCAACTCCAACGGTGCGGTATAAAAGGGAAATTGCATTTACCCGGTGAAGCAAACGGGAAGCAAGTCTCTTGGGAGGTGAAGGGCTGCCTTGCAGATTGGTGCCCACTGCTGGTCACTCCATGGATCCAAAACAACTGCCTCTGGCAAAAGCAAGGAAACCAGCGGCTGAGCAAGGAGGAAAAAGAATCCGTTGAAGGTTGCAGGGATGTACAGAGACCATGCACTGGAGCTAACGAAGCAGTGTTGGGATGCAGCCAGCACAAGAAAAACTCTCTCAGAAGCACTCTCGTTTGTGCACCATTGCCCTCTACTGGATGGAAACAGAACTACACAGCAATGTGTCATAAGTCCTCTACTGCTAACAGCTAAAGGAGCCTGTCCATTAAGTCAAGAGGCTTTCAGAGCAGGGATATTTGAGTTCTCTCCTTGCTGTTGAGCCATACTGTGCAGCACAGCTATAGCTGTGACACTTCTATGATTGTAATGTAACAAATTCATGACTACTTAGAGCAGGGGGCCGGCTGGTCTGGGACAATTTAGCTGGATGATAAAACTGATGGCCTGACTCAGATCTTCAACTTAATACCACAGCACATAGCCTCTTTCATTCCTGGATCTTAAAGTATCGTTAACCCCACTGTACAGATGGGGGAAACCGGCACAGACCCATGTGACTTGACTGCTGTCACGTAGCACAGTAGTGACAGAGACGGGAAGAGGACTGAGGAATCCCACTTCTCAGCTAGGACACAAAATCCTTCCGTAACTACCGGATCACACTCCTCCGCATTGTCAAGAATAAAATTGCCAGGTCCTATCTCACAGCTAACTGCTCTTGCCACTAGCCTTCACTCCCCATACCAGTGCCAAGATAGAACCCAGTCCTCCTGCGTTAGCCCATGCGCCTTCCTAGAGTCCAGAAGTGAATCCAGGAGTCCGGTCTCCCAGCCGTATGCTAAACCCACAACACCCCAACTGCTCCCATGCTCTTTGTGCAATCCTCTCCCCCCCTCCCTTTTATTAACACAGACTTGTCAGCTGTTCACCCGATGCCCTGTGTGGACAGACTGCTGGATCTCACAGAGAACTCCACGTTTTCCCTGTGAAATGCTCGAGTCTTAACCTTTCCATGTCCCTGATTTCGCCTGAAGTAGCTTTTGTCATTCTCCACACTCTGACATTTTGAAAAGGCATGCGGCGCAGAAAGCTATTTATAAAATGGGTTGGCTGAGCAGAGGGATCCGATTGGACCAGGAGGGTTGAGAGAGCCATAGAGGGACCCAGCTGTCAGCTCATGGGTCAGGGACTCTCTAACCAGATTTTTCTCATTTGATATGAAAACGACTCCCCTCTGCACCCCCCGAATCTCTGCTATAGGCAAGACACAAGCTGTGCTCCTCAAATGGTTAAGGATCAACTGATTTTCACCCTAGTTACACCTCATATGGTAATGAGGAGTTTTATTCTGCGGTTAGAGCAGTGGCAGGGCACCAGGACTCCTGAGGTCTACTGCCAGCTCCAGAAAGGAGTGTGGTTTAGTGGTTAGAGCAGGGCAGTAGGATTCTAGTTCCATCTGTTGACGGGAGTATAGTTGAGTGGTTAAAGCAGGAAGTCAGGACTCCTGGGGGCTAATCGGATTAGCACAGTGTGTGAGGAGGAGGTTGGATCAGGCTATGACTTTATTGCCATGACACCAGCTGGGATCCGAGTGATGGCAGGTCCTAGTGCCAGGGGAGAGCTCACCTCAATGCCGGGCTGTCATGGGACAGAGCTTTCTCGCTCAGCTAATGGCTCTATCTAACCCCCATTACCCTCATATCTCATCACCTGAAACCCAGGTCTCCCAAGTTCTAGGTCAGTGTTCTAACCACTGGACCATGCTTCCCCCTCCACCTGGTAGACGTAAGGGGTAGTGGACTAGTCAGACCATTTGGCATCTCCATGTAGAGAAATGCTGATCTTTCATAACAGACCTGGGTGACCAGGCAAGTCTCACCTGCATTTCTCCTTTACTACAGACCCCAAACCTGGGCCAGGTTCGCAGAGCTGAGCAAGCTTGGGGAGAAACCAAAGCAAGTTCCTTTTCTCCTGCTTTGATCTGAGCCAAACCCTTCCATCCTAGCCACTCTGTGGTAGCAGTCCAACCAGATCCGACTCTCTCTTTTGCAATAGCCCTCTCATGGGCTGAACCAAAACCCCAGCTCCAACCATGCCAAGATATTCAGCAGAGAAGACCCATGACTGGAAATCTGAATGTGAATCTTGTACCTTGATTGCACACGTCAGCCGGACACTCATCCAAAGTCAATACAGTCTCACTCTAAACGTTGGGGCCTGGGTCTAAAACTCAAAGCAAGTTTCCAACTCCCAGCATAGAACTAAAATCAAAGCAAAGTTCAGCCTATGATCTTCTGGTTGGCCACAGCTCTGGAAGCTCCTAACTCCTGATATAAAACTGTCCCTTTGTCCCAGTGGTGTGAAACCAGCCCTAACTTTCCTGACAGCCAGTAAAATATTTCCTCCCCCAGTAAAAGAAGTCACCATTGGTAAATTATGGGCCCTGACATGTAGTTACATTTTAATATAACTCTCTATATAAAAATCCTTTTATGGGAATCTTTAATACTCAGACGGGCATATTAAATCTTTAAACAAAAAAGAGTTTTAGCTGAACAACAGGCTTTTCAAAATCCCATCCCAGCAGAGAGTTCTCTGCCTGGTGTCAGTCAAATATGGGTGGAGTCAACACAAACTGCCCCATGTCGGTCAGTTTGCTTACTGGGTGGCCGGCAGCTGTAATTTCAGTTTAGTGTTAGTTGCTTTAGCTCCTTATGGACTGACGCAGAGCAAAGTGCCTGGCTTGGGGGCTAGGTGGACTTGCCCATGGCAGGCCAAGGAGATCTTGGTGCCATGTACCCCAGGGCAAAGCGAGCACCGAGACCTATCAGAACGCCAGTGTCATGCACTCACCTTGAATGGCATAAGAAACACAGTGCAACGATGGATCGGGCCCTCGCTGTCTGGACTCCCTATCCATTTTATGCTGGTGTAACTACAGTCCCCCCAGCAACACACCACACCTGCCCTTCTTACTCTTCTCCCCTGCCCTGGCCCCCACTCTCTTCCCTCTTCAGTCCGTGGAGCAGATCCCCTCTGAACTAAACCCACCCCCAATAAAAAGATCATGGCTCTAACATGCCATTTGCCCCCACTGCATTGGTCACTCCACTGGCATGTTCCACCCCCTCCCCCACCCTGTGCTGTCTGGTCAGGTTGCAAATAGGGGCAGGGACTGTGTACTGCTCTGTCTGTACAGCACCTAGCACAATGGTATCCCATGCTTGGTTGGCTCTTAGGTACCACCCTAATAAACTTGATTAATAATAATAATACATTGGCATCAATAGAGCTACTCCTGATTTACCCCAGTGGAAGCGGAGAATCAGGGCTATTGATGTGTATCCATAGGACACAGGCTGGGCAAATATCCCTCCCATCTGACTGCCTTAGCCTTAAATGTGGAAAGGGAGTCCCTCATCTCTATGAGACCTCTTCTTAGACTTCCACCAAGGTCCCAGTTAGTGACGAGGCCATTTACCACATGGAACTTTACCATGACCCCACAAACTCATCACACAGGCCACTGCGTTGTCAAAACCATCAGTCCTCCTTCCTCCTCTTCCTCAAAAGCAGAGACAGACCCAGCAATAGACAGGTATCTATTTCTTTTTCCTTCCTGCCATGGCATGGGAACCCCCTGCCAAGGAAAGTAGCAGGTTCTGGATGCACATACATTCTCTTTTCCCTTAGCTCTTTGCAGCACAATCCATAGGAAAACACTTCGGGGGCAGGAATGGATAAGTGTCAGAGGCAGAAATAGACTGTTGGTTGCTTGTTTTTTTTTTTTTTTTAATATAACCAGCGGCTCTCATGGTTCTGGAGTTCACAATGCTACACAGCTCCATAGAGGGCTCTGAGACAGCACATGCACTCTTCCTGTCAAAGGGCAGATACGTGGCTGGCTTGTTATGTAAAATTTACAATAAACCCCAAATCTTGCAACATTTGAGACAGAGGCAGTTTTACAATTATATAACTGCATTCTTTCAAAGTGGAAATGATAATAGGAAGTGGAGTCTAGTGGTTAAAGCAGGCGACAAGGATTCAGGACTCCTGGGCTCTCTTCTAGGCTCTACCACTGAGTCCCTGTATGACCTTGGGCAAATCACTTAATTGTTGTTCTTTGTATTGTGGTGGCATGTAAAGGCCCCAATCAGGGAACAGCACCCCTGGTTGTTCTAGGCACTGCACACACCTATTGAAAAGGTGGCCCTTGCCCACTTGTTTTTGTGTAAGACAAGAGACAGCAGACAGATAACAGATGAGGGTGCACAAGATCTTTCTGCCTCAGTTTCCCCAACTGTAGACTGAGGGTATTAACATTCCAAGGGTTAATTAAATGCTTGCAAAGTCCTTTAAGATTCTGAAGTAAGTAAAAATGGTACCTTCTTTTTGCACATCATAACATGGCATGGGTCTTCAGGTTAAGTTTCCCGGTTTTACAGCTCATCAAAACGGTCAACTCTACAGCCTAACTGCAGGATCTTCATCTGTGCCAGTAACGCGAGAGACAAGAGACCCCAAAGGTTTTCTGGAGCCTATGGAGGGTTCTCTGCAAGGTAAGAAGGCAAAAAACTAGGTGAGAAGAATCTATGATTAAATGATGATTAAGGCAGGATGCTCACAGTGTGGTTTTCTTGCAAAACTGCTTTTCTGATTATAAACACTCTTTAAAGCAGGGATTTGCAACCTAAACAAAGGGCCGTGTCCAATCCCCCCCCCTCCCCTTAGCCCTTCTCCAGGTGCTGGCAGCAGTGCCCATGGCAAGGGCAATCCGGAGCCCGTTCTGGTGGCAGTGAACACAGAGCAGGGTGCCACATGCCACTCAAAGTCGGCGTGCATGCCATTTTTGGCATGGGTGCCACAGGTTGCTGACCCCTGCTTTAAAGGAATCCAACCTGGTTTGCTTTAAAGCTTCAGGGTTGTTCTGTGCTAGAGACGCAGCCCAGGGGGAAAAAAAAAAAAAAAAAAAACAGACAAGCACGGCTTTATACCACCTTGGCGCTGAGCATTCTCCAAGCAGCCATGGACATAAAAGGGAGCATTCTCGGGGCCCCTCTAGATTTGCAATGGCCTCTTCAGAGCTGCCTGTTAGCTGGGCTGCTGCCCAGACTCCCCACATGGCTACGTCTACCATACTGCCAACCCCACGTGTCCAAAATATCATAAGTCAAGAGATCTTAAAGATAATATATTTAAATTCTTTCTCTGTGCTTCAAAGGCTCTGAGCCTTTGGGGTCATGTTTTTAAATTTTCTCTACAGCCACCAAACCTAGAAACCTACTGTGGGGCGGGGGGGAAAAAGCCGAGATTCTCATTTAATCACATGGCTCCGGGAGCTGAGGTTTAACTTCAAATATCACGAGACTTGTGGTAAAATCATGAGAGTGGACAATGCTGACTGCTTCCCCCTCCCACTCTCTATCCCTGTGCCCCTATCCCCTACGCTGGGGTTTGGGTAACGGGGACAGCAGAGGGGTGCTTTTGCCAGCCTTCACATGGGAATTGTTCCCCGACCCTTTGCAGCTTATTTATGGCTCCTGTATGCCACCAGAGCATCACATGAGAACTAGAATGCATGTCAGATCTGGCTTCTAACATTTTTTCTATCTCTTCATGTGTAAATTAACATCTGATTAACACACATTCTGTCCGGTATCTGCTTGATTATATCACAGGGGTGGCTAATGGAAGCCAATGCTTTATCCTTCCATTCCTTTCATGAGAAATAATGAGATGAAGAGCCAAATTAGATAAAATCCTTCACCTGGAGATAAGCTTAGTTTAGCCATCTCTGATTTAGGCTTAGTTTTCACTCCACCTACCATCTGTGCTTAGAGAAAACAGACACCCAGCTTTTGAAAAAGGCAGCATTTTAATTCAAACCCTAATTTGTAGCGCTCCTGGTCACTCGGAAAAAAGCTTGAAAATGGGACCTGTAAAAAATAAATAAAAACCCCTCCCCAAATTTTATTTTTCACAACTCACAGTCATTGGATGCTGGGGGTTGCGCACACTGCACACGTCCAAGTCAGCCCCAAATTTGGGTTTTGTAATCCAATCCAATCTCAAGGCCAAACAAAACATTTCTATGGGTTAGAATGACTTCTTTTCAAGTTCTGATGGAACCAGATTCTTAACAAAAAAATAAATATAGATTGGTATTGGTGGCTGGATGAATCCATATATCATCAACGCCCCTACCAAAAAATCATGAGATTATCTTTAAAAAAACATTCTATTTTCAAGAAAATAATGAGATGTGGGTTCTGTGTATTTGCTTCCTGGTTTCTGAGGCTTTAGGGGGCCATTTCGGTCACATTTTTTAAACTTTTTCTCTGCAACACTGGGGGCAAAAAAAATGCACGCTCTCTTTATGTGGAGGTAGAGATTCTTGACATTCACGTGACTCCAACAGCTGGGGCTTTAAATAAAAAAAACCAACAGCACCCACACCGGAATATCATGGGAGTTGGCCATAGCGATAACCCCACAGCGGTCTGCAGCCCCAACACCGCACCCTGGGGCTAGTGCATGAGAACCAGAGGGTACGACTGGCCAGGGACCATGCCTAGACAAGTGGGCTAATTTCCTGGGCGAAGCACCTGTGATCTTTGGACGGGTGCCATCCTGCATGCTGGGTTGAGGGCATCGGCCCTCCATCTGGGCATGATTTTGGGGCGAGGGGGTATGTCCCCAGTTCTGCCAGCGCAAATTCCCCCGCTGCTGGGGAACGGGAGGCCCCCCCACAGCCTCCAGCTCCACCCCAGGGCTGGGGGGAGGACCCGGATTCAGAACAATGCCAGGCCTGCTGGAGCCTGTCCCCATAGCAACCCCAGCAGCTTGCCCGAGCAAACAAAATGGCTGATGTAGCCTCCGGCTTGGAGGGGCTGGATCTGGGGGCCCTGAGCCCAGAGCAGCAATCGCAGCTCATGGAGTTCAAGGTGTGTGTGGGTGGGGGGGGGGGCTCCAGAGTTGGAGGGGGAATCCTCCCTCCCCCATGCAAAATAGGGAGATCGCAGCTGGGGTACCCCTTAAAGTGGGGGGGCTGGGTGCAAGAGAAACATCCCCCCCACTGGGGAAATCCCACCCTAAAACGGGAGGGGGCGGAGAAAGGTTCCCCTCTGCCCCACGCCTCCCCCAAAAGGAGCGGCTGCTCCCAAAAAAACTTTTCAGTCCAGGAGGCATCCCTCCACCTCTTCTCCCCCCACCTCAAAAATCAGGGTGCAGGCGGAGGCGTCTCCAGGACCCCTTAACTGCAAACGTTAAGGGTTAGTTCTACACCCCTATGTCCCTCTCCTGACGCAGCGGGAGGATTGGCTTTCTTACTTGGTCGTTTTGTTTAAGCTGTTTCTTGATCCGATTCGGGCGATTGGCAAGACAGCGGTGGCATGATAGAGGCACAGGGAGGGGGACACAGAGTCCGCTCGAGTCCTGGTTTCACTCCCTGAATTGGCACCCGAGGGAGTTAGTTTTCACCCTGCTCTAAATAAGAACAGCCCTACAGGGTCAGACCAATGGTACCACTAGCCCCGTGTCCCGTCCTCCGACCACGACCAAAGCGAGACGCTCCAAAGGGAATGAGCTGAACAGAGCAATATCAAGTGATCATCCCCCTCTTGTCCAGTCCCAGCATCTATTTTCCAAAGAAACATTTTTGGTCAGAAATGCAGACCCAGCGTCACTGAAACGTGTTATGAATGTGTGGCAGGTTTGCCGAATTGTTTTAGTTAAAAAAAAAACAAATCCTTAAAAATGTCCAAAAATAATCAAAATGGTTTAAGTTTAAAGCGACTTTTTGTTTCGATGTTTCCTTTAATTCTATCAATCAACAATCAAAAGTGTTTAAAAACTCTCAAAATCAAATCAAAATCTTTCACTTCGATGTGAATGAAACGTTTCACTGGACTCAAAATATCTTTTTTTCTTTGATTTGCCAAAAGTTTTGGGAAAAAAACCCTCACTTTCAGTTTGACCCAAAATAAACGTTTTCCAATTTTTTGGAATTGCCAGCAAGCGAAAAGCCCATTATCTGCACAGCTCTGTGTTGAGCTGGAATGGTCTGAAGGACGGATCAGAGATCCCCGATTTCAAGCTATGTGCTGGAGGGCTGGCAATCCAATTTACTAATAAACAACCAGAAAACCCAGCGGATGTGCTTTTAACCCTACCCAGCCAGCGCACATTGCTCCTTTGCGCATAAGCTGTCGCTGCTATGTTTTGCCATCTGCAGAGTCAATGCATTTAGGATTTCAAAAGACATTTGATCAGTCTTTAGTGCATTTCAATCATGCCTCCAATTTAGGGAGAATATTCTCATCAAGGTGATAATTACCCATTCAACTTCCCCGGGGCTCGATTTAAATTAAACCTTAGATCTAGAAGTATGTCAGTGAATAAAGTCTAATATGTTTATTAGGGCATAGACTGCAAAATCAGGAAAGCCAAGTTTTATTCCCAACTTTGCTACTAAGCTGCTTGATGCTATTTTTCTCAGCCTCTCTGTCCCCTTCCAAATCAGTCTGTAAACTCTTCAGGACAGGGACAGTTTCTAATATGTACAGTACCTAGCACACCAGGACTCTAATCCCAGCTGGGGATCTAAACACAAAAATAAGAGGCAGGTATTAAGCAGAAAATAATTGTTATGAAGCACAGCTGTGGTGGTTTATAGGTATTGCTTTACCTTAGACCCATAGAGAAAACATTTTCATGCAACCCCCCCCCCCCCCGCACAAAAAACCAGTGATCCTTTGGCAATTTCTATTAGATTGAAAAAGGGAATCAAGTGAGAATCCTGCAAATTTGTTTAGTCCTTGCAGGGATGAGAGATTTCTCACCAGGATTATTTATCAAACAGGACCTTCTTAGAATCCTTCGTAAAATGCTTTCCTTATACACCCCCTGTAAACCCAACTGTGGCACATGTTTGTTTTCTGGGCATTGCAGGGGCGTGGAGGAGAGGCAGTAGGCCTGGTTCTTGGATTGACACTGACCCAAGCCAGGAGAAACTCTGTTGAAGTCAGTAAAGTTACACTGGTGTAATACAGAGTACAGTCAAGCCCAGATCTAGTGGTTAGAGCTGAACCTAATAAGAACATACTGCAAAAAGTTACTTTTGATTTACACCACTGTAACCAATAGCCCCATTCTTCATTCAGTTACACTAGTCTACTTCCACTGCAAACTAAAGAGAACAGTCTTGGATCGGACTCTGGGCGTCAGGATTCCTGGCTCTACCACTGGTGCCTAGTAGAAGCAGCGACCTTTCTGTGCCTCAGTTTCACCATCAATGCAATGGGCATAAACAACAATGTACATGATCATCCCTTACTTGGAGAATTGTGAAGATTATCTAGCATTTGCTTAGCACTTTGCAGACATAAAAGGCTACATAATTGCTATGTAGTAGTGCTGCTTCAGCAAAGCGCTACTGGACTAATGAAATGGGGTTATTTCCAGTTCAGAGCCACATCTCTTAAATGTACCTTAGCAGTTGTGTTTCTGTTTCTAGATTAACACTCGAATTGCCAATGAGAAGTACCTGAGGTCTCACAAAGAAGTTGAGCTGCTGCTATCAGGATTTCTCAGGTGATTTCATCTTCCCCACACAGACACTTGGTACTAATTGGAGTCTTGAAAACATACCTCCAACATCAGACATGCAGCTATTGCCTCAATTTCCTCTCCTCAGGATATGCTCTTCCCCAGTCCAGCGCAAACAGAAAGCAACTCTTTCCCCTTGCTCACAGGCTCTCAGTTCATTCTCTCCTCCCTGGGCTCAGGGCTTCCTCTGTGGTCAAAGAGAATTTTGCAGTCCCTTTCCCCCAGATGAATCTTTCCCCTCCAAGTTTGGTAGCTCCCTCTCTCTCAGAGGAGGAACAGAGTCCATTTAATCACACTCTGTCAGCCCTAAGCTTAGTGCCCCCACTCCCCCCAGCACATGGCTTCTGCACCACCAAGGGGTCAACCCAGCCCTAGAGGGCCCTCTCACCCCACTGTTGCTTTCTTCTGATCTCTCCATAATAGCTGTAGGAATAGCTTTTTATATGCTGTTTCTACCTTCCCAGCAGGCCTTGCTCACTTTCAGTCACATGTTTCCTGGACTACAATTCCCATGGTCTGGGAGGGAGTGAAGCACAGGTGCCAGCCCGGCCTGAGCTCCTTTTAAAGAACCAGCTCGCTGTGTGCCAGACCCTGCTGTGAACAATTAGCCAGAGATGAGATGATCCAGTGAATATCTCCCCCGTGGCAGTTAGCAAGTGCACTGTAACCCCCAGACATCTATTCTGATTATTGCAGGAGCAGCCATTCCATGCAGCTGGCCCAACAGGAATTTATCAGGGAGAAGCAGAACCACATGTAGAAACTGTTAAGAGCTTTAAACTCATCCATGCCCAGCAGGAATTGGCAAGAGTTCACTCAGGCCCCTTCTTCCATACTGGAGGGACTCCCAGGGATTCTACGGGCATGCAAGAGGTGCAGAGCGCTGTCAGGGAGAGGAGGAAGCTGGTCAACCAGAAGCTAGGCCTTAGTGTGTATATCTGGAGGACAGTTTGTAGGAGGAAATGTCACTGGGAGGGAGAAGGAAAAGGAGGGTCAGGAATAACATTGTTAGGCTGGGGGACACT
The DNA here is from genome assembly GCA_007922155.1 of Mesoclemmys tuberculata. NCBI lineage: Eukaryota > Metazoa > Chordata > Testudines > Chelidae > Mesoclemmys > Mesoclemmys tuberculata. Next base: position 2,675,528 of record ML675647.1, read on the forward strand.
AGATGAAGCCACTAAACCTAGTCTTACAAGTTCGCTTTCTGAGCTGGCGAACAATGTTCAGTCTCTGAAGAAATGCTGGGTTGTTGTTAGTTTTGTAATGTCCCGTTCTTCGGGGGAGCTCTTGCAAGCAGCTGGGGCCTTTGCTGTCTGCCTTTATCCCCTTAACTAGCGTCGATTTCTGGGGCGGAGTTTCTCCCTATGAACCAGGCCTTGGTATCAGGGCTGAAATTTGCTGACAGGAGGCACTGCTGCATGCTATTGGTGACCCCCTCTGTTCAAGGACTAGTGTTTAAAGTGTAAATAAAAGAAGCTACACTAAGACTAGACCCATACTCCGCATCACTGATTTCTCCTCCTATGGGAAAGCAATGCCGCAGTAGCCCACTATCAGCGACCTCTTGGGAGGGAGGTGAGCGTAGGCTAGGAAAGAACTCCCTGGTCTCATCTAGACTAAAGGGAAGTAGGGTCCTCAGCGGCATAGCTTGCAAAGGGGCTGAGCACTTGCAGCTCACGTTGATTTCAGCAGCAGATGGAGGTGCTCAGCTCTCCTGAAAGCTAGGCCTGAAAGCTTCCACCCAGCCATTAGAGATAGAAAAATCTTGTTAGGGCCCATCTATTCCCTGCTGATGCTGGATTATTCCCTTGAGGACATTTTGTTGTCAGGACATCTCTTCTCCTGTTTAATTTCAAATATCCCAAGTAATGGGGTTTCTAATATCTTAGCCTTAGCAGACTTCCTTAGCTTAATATACTCCACTGGAAGGATTTTTGTGCCCTCCACCCGTTCTTAATTTCATCCTGTTTCCCAGTTATACCCCTGGGGTCCTAAATAATTCCCTCTTGCTGCTTCATGCATGTATGAATAAAGATTCTTGTAGCTCTCTGGTCTTAGCAGGGAAATCCCAAGTAATGTAAGGTAGTGTGGACACTCCAAGAACCAAATGGTATGGAGATAGGTGTTCTTATGGAAAGAGGAAAGGCTCCTTTCTTTCCCATTCAAATCATGGGGCAGATGTTCAGCCAGCATAGCTTTAAACTGGCATAGCTCCATTGACCTCAATGAAGCAATTTTGATTTATCTTGATATATTATGGATACTGTGTGTCTGATTGTCTCCTCACGTAGCCTACTGTAAATCAGGAGCAACTTCATCAAAGCCGGCAAAATTGCTCCAGTGCGAGACCAGAACTGGGCCTTTCAAATCTCTCTGCAGAGGTACCCAGTCAAATGGCCGGAGCACAGGCGAATGCAGATCCTAGTCCATCACGCCAATATCTAATTGCTTTCAATAAGATTTCAGATTACAAAATGCTTGGGACATTATCCCGGGATAGCGTTTAATCACGATGAACATTTTGTGGTTTTATTTCAGGTGAAATGTATGTTTCTCCCCAATTTGTTACTAATTATCTTATCGATTCCCGATGCATGGCTGTGTAATCCAGCGAGGAAGCTTTAATTGTGATAAATATTCTTTAGCTGTTTGCCAGGCTAAATTGAGGTGGGGTTTTATAAATATAAAAATCCCAAAGTTAAAGACAAACATAAATTAAATGTTTCTCCTCAGTAACTAATTGGCTTATTGATTTCCAATATAAAAGTGTAATTTCCCAATTCGTCTTCTGCATCTTCAGACAGGGCTAACATAATAAGCCACCACAAAAGCAATCAGTAAAACTCAGTTTAAAGTCTATTTCCCCCCCTTTTTCCCCAGAGAAGTTATGCTGAGAAGACCAGAGAATATCCCTGAGTTTGCAGCAGGTAAGACGGTTATTTGAATCCTGTTGGACAGGAACAGCAAGACATGTTAGTATTGCTACCATCTTCAGCAGTTTGCGGTGGCTGTTCAGAGAAAGTGAGCCCAATTCTGTCTGGGTTACCCCCATGTCAATCCAGAGCAACCCCACTGAAGCTAGAGTTGAATTGGAAGGGGAGGTAACGTGGGTGGGACTATTCCGAGCTCCACTCGTAAAATAAGCTCCGCCTATGTGAATTGCCAAAGTGAGACACAGGGAATATGTGTAGACAAAATTGATCATGTTGCTGTTTGGCTCCCCTCAGGCTACTTGGATTATAGACTTCATTTCTTCTTGACTGGCAGGGAAAATATAATGAGTGGCATTTCCCCAATGCCACCCCTGTGTGGCCCCAAAAGGAGACGCCCCTGAGAGTGAACGGGGCCGATCTGTGCTCCGCTGTCTCCGCTCTTACGTGAGAGGCATGAAATCGTTAACGACGTTGACAGGGAAATCAGCCTGGTGGGACATCTGAGTTTACTTGTCGCTGAGCTGAATGACACAGTTCACACCTCTCCGAGCGATTGTCCCAGACTTGGCTACTTGTCAGGTTTTGATCTGGACAGTCCTCTTTTGGGGTGGTTTGTCCCCCATCCGGAACTGGGACCAACCGGACATGGTTTTGTCCTGTATCGGCTGCGCGACACGGTTAATAAGAGCATGCTGTTCCACCCCCTCCAGCGCGACCTCGAATGCACTGTGCATGCAAGATCATGCTGAGGGGATGGATCACGCTAGTGCGGCCAGGCCTGTCATTTCCAGAAACACTGGAATACCTGGTTTTCTGGGACCATGTGAGTTGCCCCCCCTGCGTCTGCAGACTCAGGCAGACCCTGCTGCAGCGGTTACACTCCGTTCGCATTTTTGCTCCGTAACAGCTAGAGACGCGGGGGATGGTTTGTTTTTTAACAAAAGCTGAGATTTTGGAGAACAGGACGGTAGCCCCAGAGCAGTGTTGCCATGGCGTAGGGGCACGTACCAGCTGCTTCCAAGCCCTGTTCTGCAGTCAGTCGCATTTCTCTGGCTTGACACACTGCAAGAACTGGCCCTTGCAACTGGGCCTTTGGCTTTTCGTGGCTAGCCTTTGGATAGGGGGGCTTGCCACTGGAGGGCTGGGGCGAGCCAACCCTGATTAGAAAATGAGCCACGCCTGGGGAAAGCAGGGGGATTACCCTATACAGGGCAGCAGTGAAGGGGAGACGCTCAGGAAATGGTTGAGACACTGAAGAGCGTGTGGGAAAACACCTGCAGAGACGACCCGGAGACCGAGGGCGCTGAGAGAGTGGGTTGCTGCAATGACGCAGAAGGCTCTTGCTAGAGACCCGGACTGGGAGAAGGGCCGAGGCAGGCTGAAAGTCTCTGAACTGGGGCCCAGCATTGGGAACTCCCTAGCTGCAGGCAGAGAAGGCCTTAATTGGGGCTGGCGCTTGAAGGACCAGCATGTAAGGACTCAGTAAACGAGTCCCCACAAGGGGAAGGTGTTTTAATTACCTGTGGACTGAGAGTTATTAAGGGACGCTGAAGAGGGGAGGAATTGGTAGCGGGCACAGAATGACCTCTGGCCATGAGGGGACCACCCCACTACAGCCTGGGTATTTCTACTGCACAGGTTCCCGTCATCCTTCGCTGCAGATGTGGCCCGGGGCCATTGCAGGCGTTTGGAACGAGCCCTTTCATGGCCCCCTGGGGCCTCAAGTGATTTATTGTTTTCCAAAAGATCTGCCTCTCTGGCACTGGGACGGGCACACAGATGCCGGGGGCTGGCGTACGCCGCCCCCCCAGGAGATTTCCCTCAAGACGCTAAGGAAGAGGCTGATTAGAAACTGGATCTTGGGTTGGTTAGAGTCTTTAAAGGAAGGTTGAGACTCAAACATGAAGGTTGGTGGCAAGGTGCACACCAGTTTCACCCCATAACCTTAACTCTCCCCCCTGGAGCTGGCCAGAGCCCCTGGGGATGTACTGTCAGGACGACTCAGCCAAGGCTACCCTGAAATTAGCAGTTGTGAGCAGTAAATAAACATGCCAGTTACACTGACACTTGCATTTAGGCAGCGTGGCCTAGTGGCTAGAGCACTGGACTGGGCCTCACCAGCCCTGTGTTCTATTCCCATCTGCTGCTGGCCAGCTGAGTGACTGTGGCATGCCACTTCCTCGTTGTGTGCCTCAGTTTCCCCATTTTAAAGATGGGGATAACAATACGGCCCTCCTTTGTAAAGTGATTTGAGATCTACAGCTGAAAACTGCTGGATAAGAGCTAGGGATGGGGATGGTTTATTTACTGAGGGGGGGGCAGATCTGTATTCTCTCCTTCGTCTGTATATACCACAACTGCCTTTGCTGTGTTACAGGCAGATTCACTGGTGGATTCCTGTGGGAATTAGGGACCTAAAGTACCTTTGTGAATCTGGGCCCTTAACTCTGCATGTCTTGGCTTTCGGAGATTTGACTCTAGCTGCATTTGATGTTCTGGAAGAGTACAATGCATTGCAAGTCAACCTGAAACTCTCAGTTTATTTTTTGGGGAGCGAATTTATCATATATACCCCTTGACCTAGCATGGACAGGTGTGGACTAAGACGGAGATGTGGCTCATCTATTGCCATCCATCTCCAGCTGTCTATCATCTGTCCAGCTGCCTAGTGTGCCTATTTATCACGAGAGCATCTAGGCGCCCCATGAAACGAAAGAGGCCTTAGACCAATTTTTGTCTTGCAGTCAAAGGCGAGGATCATTTCTTTTCACCTTTCTCTGTCATTTCAGAACACTTTACTGATCCGGAGCTTCCAATGAAGATACAGAAAAAGCTAGCAGAAAAAGCAAACCCAGTGAATTAAGAGAGATGCACCCCACTCTTTCCTCGCTGAAGCAGGATAGAAATTTAGAATTTTGGGGGGGGGTTCAGGGGGTGTAATTCTGAGATTTATCCTCCAGGTTCTCTGGAATGTGTTTATATTTATTTTGAAGGCTTTGCAATATGGCTCATAATTCTCAGTTTTATAGTGTCATCTGGAGGCAGAGAGAGAGATTGCACCAGTGGGTGTCTCTCGGGATGTTTCATGCATTACAGCTGTATGTTCTGAAGGCTTCATTAAAACAGACCTGCTGGTCAACTCTGGTTTAATCGACGGAAGATTTCCTTTCCCTACTCTGGCTTCTCTGCTTGGCAAAGAAAACGTACAAAGGCAGGAGGCAAATTTCATGTCAGGTGGATTGCTGTTTATTCGGGCAGATTTTTTTTTTTCCTAGTTGCAGTGCTCATAGTGACATAGGGAATCCGGTAACCAGCTAGTTTTCCCACAATTGTCTTCGTCTCTCTCACACCTGCCTTTTGTCCTCCACCCTTTTTCTGTCCTTGCCAGCGTATGTGGACAAGTACATTCCTTCAGGCCTGACCCATGAGGTTCTCTCAGGGAGCAGCTGAGCGCACCTCGTTCATTCATTCAGAGACAGTGTGTCTAGTGGGTAGGGCACGGAGTGGCAGGAGACCTGGGTTCTGATCCTGGCTCTGCCACTGATGTGCTGGATGACCTTGGGCAAGTCACTTCCCCTCTTTGTGCTTCTGTTTCCTCTCCCACCTTTTGTCCATCTTGTCTACTTAGAGCTTAAGATCGTCAGAACAGCAACTATCTCTTACTCTGTGTCCATGCAGCACCCGACCTGACGGACGCCCCGTTCTCGGTCACTCTGTGTCTGTGCAGCACCCAGCCTGGTGGGGCTTTGATCTCATTTGGGATCTTGGCATGCTACAGTAACTTCTGGGATAGTTGAGGGCACCCACCACTTCATAAGACCAGGCCCTATTATTGAACCTGCTAACGTAGCCCTGAGATAGCTGCAGCCATTGCCTCTTGTGCCTTATGATTTAGAGGTTTGTTCCTCCCCATTGCAAACTTCTCATTCTCTTTCTATGTAAAAATCGGTGTCCATGTACTGGGAGGCCCAGTGAAATCTTGGTTCCCGGTAGCTCACGAAACAGAAGAGACCATAGGTCAGGGAAGCATGCATGAGTGGTATTGTCTACTGACCTTGTGCCTCCTTTCTTCCCTCTCCGTTGCGGCCCTGGTTTGGACGTGCGTGAGAGGAGAGGTTTGAAGTGGGTCAGATGAGCCTGGAGTGAGCCTGGAGCAAAAGGAAAACCAGGCCCTCACCGTCTCTTCGCAACTAGGTTAGATGCACACAGCAGCCCATGGCCACTAGCTCCTTTGAGGCCTGTTCCAACCCATCAGGGCGTCTCCGTTGACTTCACTGAGTTTTGGACTGGCTCTGGCTGCCTGGGGAATCCTGTCCAAGCACATTTATCAGAGTAGGGAGGAAGTTTGTTCATGTTACTCAGCCTCCCCGGCTCTGAAATCTTGGCACTGGCCAAACGTGGGTTGAGGTGACGTCCGGCAGCAAAACTTCCATTGAATGTCACCAAAACCAGGAGCTGAGAAATTGACAGAGACAGGCCTGACCCCCGGTGCTCCCCGATCCCCCTGGGAGCAGCTTGAGCTTGGGTGAGCTGTGGGGCTGGCCCTTACTTCTGTAGTTGGCTAAGCTGACCTCCAGATCCAAACAGCTCGGGCCGTGGGGGCGTTACTTGGGTGGCGAAACACTGCAGTGCGGCCCCATTGCGAAAAACATTCCTCCATTAGTTCCTCCACTCGTTCCAACGCTCCAAACATTCCTCCTTTAATAAACATATTAGCACCACTCCTGCAATATCAAATCAAAGCAAGCTCTGTGGCTAGGCTTTACACTATTACATTGATCAAACCCTGACATCTCCTGCTCATTAAAAGCAGCTTCCTTTGCCGGCAGAACACACAGGGGCAGCTGCATAGCCCGATAAAAGAAAAGCCCGCTTGCTTCAGGATGCCGAGAAGCGAGGATTCAATCGCACCCCCTGGTGGGACATTTGTTAAAGATACGGTAAACGCAGGTCCAGGGACTCCAGTTTATGCCCTGCCGCAGCTGTGCTGTGACACAGCAGCCCCTTTGGATTTTCATTTTCAAGCTGTTTTCCACTTTTATTTCCCTCAGACACACCAGGGAGCTGATAAACGGCCTTGGCTGAGTAGGGGTTGGCTGCTCTGCGCCATCCTGGCCCCGGGATGATATACGCCAGCTTGGAATCACGCCTAGCCCCAAGGCCTGCGCCCTGCTCTGGAAGACACTTGGGTTGCTGCTCTCACTCTGGTGATCAGTGACAAAGGCAGGGAGCCGTCCTAGGAACAAGCAGGGGGCTGAAGGGTCAGTTTCCAAGGGGCATTGACTCTGTTTGGCTTGGAAGAGCAGCGATGAGGAGTGGGAAGAATCTCTGGATATTTGAGGGGCATAAGCACCAAGCAATGAAAGAGGGTGGAACTGGGAGAAACGGGATGAAATTAAGAAACTGCTGGCAAATCCGTGGCCTTTCCCAGTCTTGACCTCCCAGCACAACTGCCTTTTTGCACTGACTCACCTTTTCCCGGCATTCCTTCCGCTCAGCACGGCCCCAATCCTGCAAGCTGCTCCACCTAGGCCTGGACAGGGTCCCATTGGCCTCAGCGGGGCTCTGCACAGGCACATGGCCTGGGCCGAAGGTAGAAACGCCGGCTGGCCACAAAAGCAATATCATGGAGCGTTTAAAGGGGGCTCATGAAAAGAAAACGAATTAAGAAGAGTCGCCTAGTGGTGAGAGCAGTGGACTGGGACTCAGGAAACCTGGGTTCCATTCCTGCCAGTGACTGAACCTATGACCTTGGCTAAGGCAGGGCTGCACCCAGTGCCTCAGTTTCCCCTCCGGCCCCATCTGTTTAGACTGTGAGCTCTTTGGGGCAGGGACTGCCTCTCCCTCAGGGTCTGCGCAGGGCCTGGCCCAACAGAGCCCCAATCTCAGCTGGGTTTACTATAAAACAAACAATAACAGGATAGGTTCAAGCGGGATATCAGGGAAAACTTCTGAACCAGGAGATCTTCTTAAGCAGTGCGAAGGGACGGGGTGATGGCACCATTGCCTGAGGGCTTTAAAAACAGACTGGATGGAGCAACAGCCCTGGCTCGAATGAGCTAGGGGCGACCACACTGCCCGGCGGGCAAAGGACTAGAAGGACCTAACAGACTTTCTCGCCACCAGATGCTTTTGCGGAGCCCCGGTACTGCTCAGAGGGCAGAGGGCACCTCGGCTCCCACGGCCGGGCCTCTCTCATTCAGAGCCAGAGCAGCCTCACCCTGCTGGGGAGATACAGCCGGCACCAGCCCTGCTGAGAGGCCTAAAAGCAAACGAGCAAGTTCAGTGCCACTGCACGGTGCCCAGAAGGCTGTGTCCCTGACTAGCCATGGGGCAGGCCTAGCCTCCACCAATCCCCATTAGCCCCAATTGCTAAAGTCCAGGGGAGCAGGCAGACCAGGCTCTGGGGCCACGCAGCCCTTGGCCTCTGCCGAGGTTGCCGAGAAGCAGATCATGGGGTGCTGTGGTGGAGACACTTGTTTGCTAGAGGAATTAGGTTGAGACCCACCAAAACGCATCTCAGAGGCCAGCAAAGGGGCCATTAGACGGCCACACTAGTGGACTACGCAGCAGGAGTGTGTCTGTGCTCTCCGGGACAATGCTCCTCTAAAGCTGTGCCTAGGATTTGACACACACACACACACACACACACACACACTGACTAATCACTCTCAAACACAACAGAGAGAGAGACACGGCCAACTGATTCGCCCACACAGACGCAACACACACTTAGAAACCTGCATACAGAAACACAACTCACACCGAGGCAGCAATTAGACACAAACACACACAAGTCCCCCTCTTGCATTTCCATAATCACTTTGGATTCACGTTTGCCATCCGTGGCTAGTTTTGCCTTAGTTTTATGACTCCTTATTCACACGTGACTCGGGTCCATTTTGTCTTGACGCCACCAGCCAAGTTGCCGACTCATAAAAAATATTGTGTTTCAGCAACAGCACCAGTGGCTGCATATTTCAAACAATTTATTGGGCCCCATATAAAATCTAAAGAGCCCATATATTGTGCAGATTGCCAACAAAATGTAATTTAATCTTATGCAACACACTCGTAGCACCCAGCCCGAGCAATTTCCTTCCCGACACGGGACGTATATAACTTGTGAGTTTCAATAACGTTCAGGATGGATTCTAAAGTAGCAAGTTAACAGGACACATCCACCTATGCACTTCCCCCCAATTCATATGCAACCGTGCAGTGCCTAGCACAACACGGGCCTGGCCTGGCTGGCCTCGAGCCACCACCACAGCATAGATGCTCAGTAACAACGACCTCTTGGGTGGACGATCCTTGGGAGACTGAACCCACGGCCTCGGGCTTTGCAAGCAGGAGCTGGGCCTGTGAGCTAACGGACCGTGATGGCCCAGTAACAGATTCATCAGTTTCACATGAATCAGCCAATATTCGAAGTCTGATCTTTTCGTTTGCTCTTTATTCATTGGCCTGGCTTTCCAAGCCGTCAGCCCACGGCCTTCATCACTTGCCCCAGGGCCCAGCACGGGCAAAGCTCCACATAGTCTGAATGGTGGGCTCGGATACTCGCTTTGCTGGCCCTCCGTTTTCTCTGGGCCCTAGTGATTTCAGGGGCCCCACTCGAGACACCTTAAAGGAGTCCAATTTCCAAAAAGGACCAAGCACTCACCCTCAGAAAATGAGGCCCCTTTGAGATGGCTCAGGGGGAACAGCCCCAGAAGAGAAGCCTCCCAAATCTCCTCTCACTTTTGAAAATGCAAGCCAGGGGTATTTCGCTTCTTGTCCTCCAAGCAGGGCCACGGGGTGGTGAGCTGTGAAACGGAAATGGTTGCACTTAGCTGTGAAACTGCCACGTGCTTCCCCCCCGCCCGGAACAGTTGCACGTTAATGAATGGCCAAACGGCCCCATTTATACAGCAAGTTGCTAAGTGCTTTGAGCTTCTTCAGACAAGGTGCTCTAGGGATGTCTTACCTGGAGAGAGAGTGTTCCCAGCTCTCCTCCAGCCCACACCCCCAGCCCAGGTTATCCTTTCGCACTTCCTTTTAAAGGCAGCTGACTGGGAGAGCCAGCTGCTACACCAGCCTGGAAGGAAATTTTTCCTCCTTGAGTTTGCAGGGAACTATTTAAAGGAGGAACCTGTCTTTTCCGATTGGTTGCGACCTGTGTTGCAAAGCATCATGGGGAGCAGCTGGGTTATAATTGCCCAAAAGGGGTGGGGCCGAGGCTAGGGAAGCAGCTCTGTACTAGACATTGACAAAGGGAGGGGTGGATTGAAATCAAGGGGCCGAACTCCGGGAGGGAGGGGCTCCTCACAGCATGGCCAGCAGAGTCCGACCCCAAAAGCAAGGGGGAAGCAGGGACTCAATGTTATTCCATGTGACGTGCAGGAGAAATGAAATGCAGATGGACGTGGCAGGGGTGGGACTAGAATGGCACTCTAGCGATAGGCCTCAGTGCTGCTTAGGGGGTGCGTGAGGCTAGCATGGCCTTTGTCTGCCAGGCTGAAAGCAGCCGCCTGGGCACTGCTGGAGAACAGGGGCTAAGGGCTGGTATTTCAGCAAATCAAGCCCTGTGGACACCCTGAGCTGCAGGCATCAATCACTTCCGTGTCCACTGGCAGAGAAGGTGGCGCTCTTGGCCAATCCCCACAGGCCCCAGCCGGCCCTGGAGAGACAGAGGGGGTCTTTCCCAGCGCCTGGGTTCCCTCGTAGCCACACAAGGGACAGCACGTTCTGCTGTGAGCAGCATCTCGGGTCGGCATTTCCTGGGAGATGCATAGGGCCAGAGCCCTGCGTGAAACACTGAAGCCTCCCACCGCCCTGCAGCCTGGCTCCTGGGAAGGGCCCAGGCTGACACTTGAGCTCAAGGACTTCGCACATGGCATTTGACCTTTTAACTCAGGCTCCACAGGGCCTTGACCAGCACCTCAGCTTTATAACTTGCCTCTTCCCACAGCCTTTGAACAGCTTCTCCTTGAGGCACAGAGAGCCAGCACGGGGCTGAAGAATACTCAGGGAGGGATGGATTTAACCCCTCAGTAAGAGCACGGGACTTCGAACAGAGGGGAGAGGCAGCCCTGGTTCTAGAGACTCCAGCCAGTGACGCTCAGCAAGGGGACTACGAGTGGGATCGCTGCTTGGACGGGTGTGCGGCTGGCCTTGGGAAACGGCTCAGCCCTGGCAAAGATAGGGAGGCCCTTACAAGGTCAGAGGCTGAAGAAGGGCGGAGGGAGAGGGGCCATCAGGGGAAGCAGTCCCTTGATGGAAATTCCCTCCCCCTACCCCTTTGATCAGGGACCAAACCCGCTGGGGTCCCCCAGCCCGCCCAGAGGCTGGACATTTGAGTCTCTGCCCAGGCTACCCGAGAGCAGCTAATGGAAAGGTGCTTGGGCACGGAAGGCCTGACTCTGGTTACGCCCATGGGCCCGTGCCCCCAGGAAAGGTTGGCAAGACAGAGCCCCTCGTGATCTTGCTTCCCTCCCTGTAGCAGCTGCATTTACACCCTGCTCCGCTGCCTCCAGAGCAGCCAAGGACAAGCAGCACCATAGTTCTTTGGCGCCGGGGTATTAGCCCCCCCTTTACCCATGAAGAAGCTGCAGGAGGCAGAGAGGAAGGCACATCCCTCCCCCCTCCGGTCAGGATGCCTGCGGCAAGGAGGGTGGCTAAAAGGGAGCTCTGATCTCTAGCCCAGTAGGGGACTCTCCACCGTCCATTTCCTCTGCCCCCCCTCAGGCTGGGCTGGGCTCAGCAGCACTGCGGGGCATGGGGTGGGATAACTGGGAACACGCCATTCAGTGCTTTTCTAATGATCAGGTAAGTCACTGGCGGCTGCTTCTCTCACCCTCTCCCCGTAGGTCATGTAGCCTCCAGGTGCCCTCGTTCTGAAGTGTTGTCTGACCAAACCCCCACCAGCAGCAAGAAACAGCTGATTCACACTGCCAGCAGCTTGGACTCCAGACACAGGAGCCTTTTATTAGTAGCCATGAGCGTTCAGGTGTCCTGCTGTGGCTGGGAGCGACGTACAGCACACAGGGATGGGGGAGAGTTGTGTGGGTTGATGGCCCTGTGCAGAGAGCCCCAGATGAGAGGCATGGAGGGTCCCTGTGTGTTTGCAGTGAGACTCTCCCCCAAACATTGACAACTAACTGCTGCCTGGACGAGTAGGCCAACTGAAGCCAGGCTGCCCTTGTCATCTGGCAGGGTGAGGGGGTCCCACACAAGAGGCTCCAGGCTCCATAGCAGGGGGATCTCCTCCCCCCGCAGTCCAACCTTCCAAGGAGAACTCCGCAGGACGACTGGAGGGACCTTTACGTCTTGGAGGCAGCCAAAGCTGCCTGCTGGGCCAGCCAGTATTTGTAGCGCTTGGTCTTTGGCTTCATGAAGTTCACCACAGACATCGGCACCCTGACAGTGTCCAAGCCATTCACCTGCAAGGCAAAAGCCCAGGATAGAGATACGGGTTCGGGCCTCACACAATGTGCCTGCCCCATGTTTCCACATTAACTGAAAGCAAAGGGCCAGAATCCCACGCTGGCGGAAAGTGGCTGCATCCTACTGTCACCAACTGAAGGGTCCCTGCAGCTCCTCCACAGCAGGTTGTTTCTGTTGCTCAGACACTGGCTAAGGGTTTCACAGGCAGGAAACGCTCATCATGTCTGAGATCAGAGAGGACTCCGGGCAGGTCGAGGCAGGCTCACCAATGCCTCTCAGAGAGGGAAAGGGGGTTGTAGTTTCACAATCTATCTGAACATGCGATCTCACCTTTAAAACCCTTTATGAACTTGCTACAGCTGACCTGACAAACTAGGCGCCTCAACTCTGCCTTCTGCCCCCTGCACTGTCAGTGCAAAGACCTTCACTTCTGCAGCTACCATCATCTGAAATCTCCTATATCCCTCCAGTTCCATTTCAAATTTCAGCCTGCGTCATCAGTTCCTTTGTCCCTTGACTCTCTCCTTCATTGTCTGGCTGCTCTGTTCCCTGTTCTTTGGGGTTACAGTGTGTGGAGAAGATACTGGCACATTAGAGACCCATAGCTTGCAGAGCTGCAGTAACCAATATGGAAACATCGCATGCACACAACAAGAATCCAACTTAGCAAATTAAGCAGGAGTTTATGCAAATTGGTACAGCTGTAAATGACACCAATTCAGCACTCGTCCTGCAAGTTTCAGAGCTGGCTCTATTCCCCAAAAGGGCAGGAAGGATAAAAGATTAATGGAAACGCCGCATGCAAAATTATCTTCTGTCTAGGACCCTGGGGTTTTACAAAGCACCTCCTGGATGGGTGGGAGGGACCTTAAAAACCTGGTTCCTCTCTGCTGGGGGTGTGCTGGCACGTCTCATGAGAGCAGGGGTGTGTCTGTGGCTTGGCCAAAGTTCTCCTGCCCCCTGCCTCTGCTCCAGAGGTGGCTGCATTTCTGTGGGTATCTAGCTGGTTAAGCACTCTGCAGTCTGTCAGGCGGTGCAGCAGTAACATCACGCATAAGGATCTCAAAGCAGGGTCAGTCAGCAACAAAGCCAGCCAACCCCCCAACTCCCTCCCCAAGAGGCAGACAAGTGTTTTCCCCATGTCACAGAGGGGGGGGGAAACAGAGGCACAGAAGAGGGACGTGACATGGCCAGCGCTGAGATTAGAACTTGTGTCCTGATTCCCATTTCCCTGGCTCTAGTCAGCAGCCTTCCCTGCCTCCCAAACACGACATGCAGGATGACGGGAAGGATGAGGGACGAGGAAGTTGGAGCCATTTCTAGCTAAGTAGCCTTCAAACAAGAGCAGCTGTGCCCTTTCCACTGAAACATGCACTTACCGTCACCTCACACCAATATTCGCCCCATTTCTGGATGGGCTCATCGGGCAACTTCAGTGCATGCGGTGCCACGAAGATACTAAGCTGAAAAAAATCAGCACGACTTAAGCCTTGGATGCTTATTCCAACCCACTGCCAGCAGCTGCCCCTTTATTCTAACCACACAGCGGCCTGTAGGTGTTCAACACTTATAGGTGGAACAGGGCAGCAGGTGTCTGGGGCCAGCTAGTCCTGTTCTGGGTGTGGGCCCTTTAAGAACAGGTGTTTGGAAGTGGATCACCAACCTAGCTGGGAATGTGGGGCCAGGTGACAGAGATACAAACACTCCTAGCTCAGCTGGGGGAAACCTGTTAACAGGAAGGCTAGACAGAGAGGATCTGCTGTGATAGATGCCTGAGCGCTGGGAGGCTTGGAGATAGCAGAGACTTGCACGACCTAGACAGACTCCTCAGAAGCTAGGCTTGGCCGGGGTTAGAATTTACAAGTCCAAGCCAATAGCTGTCTGGAGAGAATGTGGAGGCCTTGGCCTCCTCGTAGATTTCTGGTTTATCCTGATTAGCCCTTTCTGATAAGTTCACGAGCCTCCGCTTGAGCCGCTCCCTAAAATCCAACCCACAGTGAGCCAGATCAACACGCTCAGTATCCCAGAGGCAGAGCTGTATTAGCCAACTCCCCCACCCTCTGTCCACAAGAACCCTAGTCACAGTCCAAAGACAAACATTTTTCAGGAAGTGGCGGGCGACGATCTCGTTGTTCAGCTCCCACTTCACGTTGTTTTTCATCCCCACCTCCAAACGGCACTTCTTCAAGAACTGGACAGTCTACGGAGAGATGGGGTTAGGGGGTGACAGATGGGGAGCATGAGTGAGCGGAATGACCGGGTCTCTCTTTAATTTCTAGAGGACAAGTGTCTGCATCACAAAGCCACTGCAGTAACAGAACCCAAGGCTGCATGGCCCATGGAGAATGAAGTCCCCACACATGCCCGCAGGTCAGGGTTAAGTCACACTGGCAGGAGGGGCTGTGGGGAGTTTACCCAGTTGTCACCCTCACTGTAAATATTCATGGAATGAACAGCTCCTCGTTGTCCAGTGCCAAGAAGCCAGCACTGATGGAATGCCTGTATTCAGTTGCTTCAAGATCTAGCCCAGGGTAAGGATGTTCCAGTGTCACTGATGCGGGACAAGTCTGGTAAACTCACCTGCCAACATCATGTTAAGAGATGGGTGCCATTGGCTGAATGAGCTTCATTATAACTCCAATTCAAAACTGGACTGAAGTCAGCTACCTCACCCTTCCATTTGAAGGGATATCATCAAGCATTTATATAACACCAGAGGTATGGATCGGCAGTTTAGACCAAGATGAGCTTTTTGCCCCTATAAGCTCACAGTCTGCATGTTTGTCCTATTTTATTGAGGAAAAAAGCTATATGAACAAACATCCCCATATAAAAAGGCACCACACCAGGAACATCGCTAATCGGCTCAGGTTCTATTAATGTACCAGGAGTTTCAGTTTTGTTGGCTAGGATTCTCCAGTTCCCATGACACCCACATTTCACTGGAATAGCACTGCTATTTCACAAACGCTCATGCCTCCCCGCCCCCACAACTTCCCCATAAGAATCTTTCTATTTACCTTTTCACCACTCTGGGTTTGAAGTCTCTCCAGCTTCCCTTCATGACGCAGCTAGGAGGATTAAGATTGGGAAAAAATGTGAGATGAACACACAGTTAACAATGTCTCCCAGTTCATCTCTGGACAGTCCAGGATTTGGGGTTACTTATAGAGCTCTCAATTCAAAATGCCTTAGTGTCAGTTATGTCCTCATTCTGGGTATTTTGGGATAGGAACTCTCTGGTGGGCTGTAGTAAGTCACAACTCATTAATTCTCATTTCACTAGCCAGCAAATCCAGCGATTGTCAAAAGCCCCAGTCTTCACCCCTGCTTTGCAACAAAGTTTTAATAGCCAGGCTCTTTTTTGGCTTTGGGATGGTAGGTTTATTAGTGTATTCAGTGTTACATCATTCAAACTAGACAGCATGTGTCATAGCAGGTGAAAAAGGGACTTTTGGCAATGCAGAATCCTTGATTATTATATAAATTACAGTAATACTTAGAAGCCACAAACATGGGACCAGCAGCCCATTGTAATAGGGGAGCTGTATTTTTTGAAAAATTGATTTTGTTAGATTACCTGTTACTTTGCAGTTCACCATGGGTCTCCTAGTCATTAGCAAGATTATATTAATTGGAAGGCACTTTACACACCACTTATTTTATAGGGGATACTAGAGACAATTGGTTTTAGCTCAAGGGTGTTTAAAGAGTTCCCAAATACATCTGTAACATTGCTAGCAGGATTTCAGTGATCTATTTCTAACAAAACAATCAGCAATTCAAACCCAGTAACACATGCTTATGATTTGCTATAAAAATGTTAAATCTATCAACCCACTTCAAAACAAAACAAAATTACTCTCTTGATTTACAGTCTCCTGATTACAAATCTTACACAGGAAAAAAAAAAACCAAAGCCCCAAGTGAGCTGCATTTTCATACTGAGGTGGCAGTACCTAGAAGTTTGGTTGAAGACACTAAACTTTCAGGGCCTGGTGTATTTCCCCCAGTGAAATCACAGGTTAACTACGTTAGCCAAATCCTTGCCTTTGGAAGACTGCATGCTGCTCCCGCTGAATCCACTGAGAATCTCAAATTGCTCATAGCAGAATTCTGCGCAGTGCATGTATTAGGACAGTGGAGAGTGCGATGTGGGCTGGAAAGGCAATTCCTTCTCCCAACTCACCTTCATTTCCTCCTCAAACAATTTTTTGTTCTCTGGAGAGGCATAAACTGCGAGCCCCTCGGAGAGGAGCTTGTTACGACCCAGAGATTTCGTCACAGAGACAATATCACCCCGGCTTCCCAAGTCTGTGAATAAGAGACACAGGGCACAATATGACATCACTGGCAAACCAAGCACACAGGTCATTTATAGTTACACAGCACATTCCTCCTAAGGAGGATCCCAGAGCACTTTGAACATAGGAAAAGGAAAAGTAATTTCAAAGAGAGTTTGAAAAACAAGACCTAAAAAGCAGAAATGTTTTGGCAGAGGCATGAGAGATGACTGTGCGCTGTATGGACTAGCGGCTGCTTCACTGTACCATGCTTCATATTCAGAAGCAATGAGCATGTGTGTGTACACACACATAATTGGATTTAGTTTATTACCGCAAAGGAAAAGCTCCTGAACAAGAATATCTAAAAATAACTAACAGCATTTATAAATAAAACCAAAGGACACTAAGCTGAGTGGTTGCTCTTGTGTAGTGGTTAAAGCAGAGGACTGGAAGTCAGGATTCCTGGATCTGGCCCTGAGATCTAAGGCCAGGCTTTACAACCACTATAGTAATAATTAGTTTAATAACTCCTTTATTCCTAAACCCCCAAACCACTCTGTATTTTAACAGATGAAACCACACACCCAACCATCACTCCTGTTTTGGAGTGCAGTGATCTCCCCCATTGTATTGCTAGGGGCACACAGGCAGAGCAGGGAACAGAGCCCGGAAGTCCTGGTTCACGTCTATGCTCTAACCAATAGATAACACTGGTCTCATAACAGACTGGTGAAAATCAGGAAAGAAACATGGACTCCTATGACACAGACCCAGCACCAGCTTGGCACTTTGTTATGGAAAACGAATGCCCCCACTATACCAACTGGGGGCAGGGGCTGTAATGGGAACCTACAAGACACGGACTGAGTGAGGATCAGCTCCAGCTCCTCCTTGGGGTGGTGCTTGGTGTCTTCCACCAGCCTGAAGACGCGGTGCCTCCTGGGGTGCAGGCGAGGCGGGCGCCCTTCTTTGCTCAGCGGGACCTTCCACCAGCGCTCCACCACCACCGTGCCCTGCAGAGAGAGAGACAGAGAGAGAGATCAG
Source organism: Mesoclemmys tuberculata (assembly GCA_007922155.1). Taxonomy (NCBI): domain Eukaryota; kingdom Metazoa; phylum Chordata; order Testudines; family Chelidae; genus Mesoclemmys; species Mesoclemmys tuberculata. Next base: position 2,693,053 of record ML675647.1, read on the forward strand.
CCGCGGGGCACGACCCCCACCTCGCCCCAACACCCCCTTGAGCGGGACCAGCCCCGGCTGCGACCCCGGCCCCCGATTCCGACACCGGCCGCGACAGACCGGCCAGGGGCTCGGGTGCCCCCCCCAGAGAGCCAGGAGCCCACGGCACGGCGCCTCCACATCACCCCGGTACGACCCCCCCCCCACAGAGCCCGCCCCGCCCCGCCCCGCCCGGGGCCCCCACGTGGGGGAGGGGCACACTCCACCGGGCCCGGAGACCCTGGGGGGGCCCGGCCCAGGCTGCCCCCCCCGCGGGCGGGGCCCTGCCGGCCCGTGACCCCCCCTCGGGACCCACCCGGCGGAGCGAGAGGCCCAGCCCCCGGCTCTGCCCCCGCAGCTGCTCCCCGAGCCCCCGCAGCAGGAGGCCGCAGCCCCGCCCCGCCGCCAGGCTCAGCATCCTCCGCGCGCCGGGGGCCGCCCTGCGACCGCGCCGCAGAAGGACCCCGCCGCGCCGCGCCGCAGGAAGGACCCCGGATAGCTGCCCGCGGCGCGCCTGATCCGCCCCCCGCCTCCCCGCAGCGCTTCGCTTCCCCCCTGATGGAGCCCCCCCCCCTCCGCGCTGCCTCCCAGC
>ML675647.1:2694062-2716577 GCA_007922155.1 Mesoclemmys tuberculata
CCCACTGTAATCACAGCCCCTGCCCCCCAGGGACCCCCATCTTCCTATCCCCCCCACTGTAATCACAGTCCCTGCCCCCCAGGGCCCCCCATCTTCCTTTCCCTCCACTGTAATCACAGCCCCTGCCCCCCAGGGCCCCCCATCTTCCTTTCCCTCCACTGTAATCACAGCTCCCTGCCCCCCAGGGGTCCCCATCCCCCTCATATCCCCATTCTACCCCTACTTCCCTGGCCCCAGGGCCCCCACCTCCATCTTACACCAGAGTCCATCCCCGAAATCCCTGCTCCCCTCAGGGACCTCCTCCCCTGCTGGCCCCCCTTCCCACCACCACCTTACTTACCCCCCCCAGAGCCCCCTCCTGCTGCTCCCTCACCCTCTCAGTGCCCTTCAAGGACCCCTCCCCCAACTCATTCTCAGGGATCCCCATGCCTTCCCCCCTGGGGGGCCCCACCCAGTTTCCAGGCTTTCTGCCCTCCAAAGCATCGAGGGGTGCCCCAAACATTGGAGGGGTGCCCAGTGTTCTGGGACCCTAAGTCCATGGTGGGGGGGCAATTCCCAAGAGCCCCTGTGTCCATGGTCAGGGGACTGCCACCCAGTTAATTCCCAGGAGCCCTCATGGCCATGGTCATGGAATCCCCAAAACCTGCAAGTCCCAATCCAAGTTTCCAGGTCCTCCCCCCAGTTCTTGTGAGCCCCCATATCTGCTTGATTCCCCAAGTCCCTTGCTCCCTGTGCCCATGGCTGTGCCCCCTCCCTGCAAATCGCTGAACTTCCACCACTTATTTCTCAGAAGTCCCCATTTCCATGTTCAAAAGGGGGGTTGCCCCAGTTCCTAGAGGCCTCCTGGACAAATATATGTGCAACTGTATGACAGAGTTGCTTGTGTGTGTGCTGGGGTGGAGGGGCAGGGCTCAGCAGCCCAGGGGCTCACTTCTGGTTTATCTCCTACATTCCTAGAGCTCATGCTTCAGGGTTTCAGCCAGCCATCGACAGGGGTCAGGAAGGGATTTACCGCCCCTGTGTATTCTGAGAGGGTTTTTTTTAATTTCCTTCCTCGGAAGCATCAGGGACGGCCACAGCTGGAGATGGGCCAGGCTGAGGGGACACTGAGCATCTCTCTAGCAGATGTTTGGCTGGCAACTCTTGCTCACATGCTCAGGGTCTAACTGATCACCAAAGATGGGGCCAAGGAAAGAATTTGCCCCCCAACTCAGATAGACTCCCCCCAGGTCTCTGCCATTCTCTGTAACGTGGAGTGTGGGTCACTGGCCTGGATTATCTGGGTATGTCTCACTTCATCATTTCCTTGCCATGGTGGGGGCCTTGGGCACTGGTGACATAGAACAGACTAGGCTCCTGTTGGCTGTGACACTCTGGTTGTTGGGTTTAGCATGCGGGGCCTGGTGGCCTGTGTGAGATGCGTGGTTAGACTGGAAGTGCTGGTCCCGTCTGCCCTCCATCGCTATGAGTCCGTGATGCCCCAAACCCGAGGGGATGTGCCCTGTTGGCATAGTGCAGCAGAGAGAAAAGAACCCACTCCAGAGCCTAGCAGGGGGGGGCTGCACAGGGACCCCCACAATGGGAGCCAGGGGTTTAGAAAGGACCCCCAAATATCATCTCCATAGTTTAAATCAATATGGACCCTGCAGTTTGGGAGGGCCCAGGATGGATGCCAGAGACTGAGGGATCTGCCCAAACAACAGCGCCATCTCCCCTAGATCTGGGTATTCGAAGGCTGGTCGCATAATGGCAACATCCCACACTTGTGCCCGGGTTGCCATAGCTTGATCAGGGTGTGACAGGGAGGGGCAGATTCTAGGTATGGCACTGGGGGTGTGTGGCCTGGCTGGGCATGTCACAATGATGGGCATGTCCCCCCCCCTCCCAGGACTGTCACAATGGCTAGGTCACAAAGCAGCTGGCTACTTGAGCCGGGGCCCTGGGGCTCAGAGGCTCACTTTGCCGCGGGGAGGCACTGCCTGAAGAAACGTCGCTGCTCCGGGACCACAACTATCTGTTTTCCCTTTCTTATACCGAGAGGGGGAAGAAACGGAACTACTTATATCCCCTCTGCTCCCCCTTCGCCTATTACTACTATTGCTATCGCTATCGCTTCATCTACAGGCGCAGGATGGTGCCTTTCCATCAGAGGTGAGCCTCTTCTTTGCCCCCCCTTCCATCACAGATCAACAGGGACCTGGGATTTGCCTTCTGCTTGGCAGAGGGGGGAGAAAATCAAACCCAAAGGGCCTTATGTCGTTAAAAATGTCTGGAAAGGGGAGAACGCCCCATTTTCCAGACCCGGGGGCCAGGATCTAACTTACTGATCGTTGTCTGTGGAGCTTTGAGAACGATTCATCCAAAAAACCCAAACCCATCCTGCCAACGCCTGGGGAGTATATTTGATCACTGAAGGCCAAGATTTTACTGAACTGTCAGGGCTCTGGGACAGGGACTGTCTTTGTTTTGTATTGATACAGCATCTAGCATGACGGGGTCCCGGGCCATGACCACGCCACAAATAAATCGTCATGTTTTCAAAAGCAACTGGTGATTTTAGGAGCCCAACTTGAGAAACCTTAGACAGGCCTGATTTTCAGAGGGAGGGGACACAGCATCTTTTGAAATCAGGACCCCCAAATGTCTCTGTATGTAGTTGTGTATGTATCTCCCCCAAGTGTCTGTGTGGGAGATCTGAAACTCCTCACACACGCTATTCAGTTGTCACACATTTTACCCTTACTGGGGGTCTTTTGCATTGCTCATTGTTCCAGCCAGCCAATTTTAGGTACTTCTAGAACCCACATTACTGCAGCATCCAAGCACCTCACCCTCTAACATATTCATCCTCACACTGTGCAGACAGGGAAACTGAGGCACGGAGCTGCTCCATGACTTGCACCAGCTCAGAGAGGAAGGTTGCGGCAGAACAAGGAATTGAATCTAGAGTTCCTGAGACCTAGTCTAGTGCCCTAACCACGAGCTGCCCCAGGGAATTCCCAGCCGTGCACTTTGCCAGCAGAAAGATGATGCTCCGGACAGTCTGTCTTAAGTTAAACAGGCATCTTGTGTCCGCCCTTCCCCGACAGAGCCTCGTGGCAAGGATTCGCCCCTCTGGGAGGTTTCCTGCAGGTCAAATCAAGCTGGGAATCATTTACAGTATTTAGCATCAAAGTAACTTCTCCAACTGCCTGGATTTGATTCCTTAGGGCATCAGAGTCTGATCCCCATGACGACGCTGGCGGTGACATCTGCTTTCACTGCGGTAGTCAGGGACTTCACCGTTTGACATCACAAGGGGGTCAGGAGCTGAGGAAATGACAAGGGATTTTCCCTAGTAGGAGCAATAGGTTAATGACCTAGGATGAAATCTTGGCCGCACTGAAGTCAAGGCCAGAACTTTCACTGACTTGAAAATGGGCCAGGATTTCATCCCCGCTGTTCTTCTTTCTCCTGTTCTCTCACCCGCCCAGCATCACCATGAATGAGCGCGAGAGCCTGACAGTCAGACCTCGCTACTGCCTCCAATGTTCCTGAGTCCTTGGGAGGTGGCCCAGCCGGGAGGGGAGCCAACCAGGGAGTGCTGAAGGAGTTGTGCAAGGTAGGAAGCCGCCAGTTCAGTCCAGGGTGCATCAAGGGGATTGTTTTGCATCTGATTGTGTCTAAAGAAAAGAGGACTGGGGTGGCCAGTTGGTGCCGAGAGAGGAAGGTGATGGGCCCTCTTACAAACGCCCAGAGGAAGCGGAAGGGCAGCAATCGTTAACTGTTCACCTTTGAGCAAGAAACTGCTTCGTATTCTTCAGGGGGGAAATAATGCGGGGAGAAAATTGCCTTGCGCTGCTAACATCAAAGGAATGATGCTGGCTTCTTGCTTGTAAATCGCAAGTCTTTTCTGTAGATCCTAGTCTGGGCTCCTCGCAGCTGACGCACATGGGCCTGAGACAGAGGATGGGTAGGGGGTCAGGCTAAGAGGTCACAGTCAGTCGGATCAGGGTGTTGAACTCGATTCCCTTGGCAGACCCCAGCATGACCAGGTGTTAGCTCTCACTCAGTGCACCTGGTAACAGGGGTTTATTTGCAGACTGGGAACCTGACAGTGTTTGCCAGTGACCTTCTGCCCCCTGGTCTCCCGGTCCAGCTGGACTTCCATTTCCAACTCGGCCCCCAAAGCTCTGCTCACTGGCACGGACTCCTAACTGACGGCAAACTTTTCCTGGACACGCCCCGTGGCGCCCTGGATCAAAACAACCGTGAAAGGTAAGGAGCCTGGCCAGGGGAAAAAGCAGCTCCAGCCACGGAAATGCCTAAAAGCATTTAGTGCTGCACTCTCGCAGCCTAGAGACAGCCAAGATCAATCGGGTCCCTGGCCAGCGCAGGGTTAGCCCCTCCAGTGCACGCTGCCAGCAGGTCCTTTATTCTATCCGTGCGTCATTTCTTTCTAAGTGCTGGGATGTTTAAGACATCAAGGATCCAAGGGCCTATGTCTACTAAGACAGGGGACAATTATCCCTTGACTATCTTTCTACAAACGAAAATCACTCCCTGCGTCCTCCCCCTCAAGGTGGCTGACAGTAAAAAGGCAGCAGCTCCCGCCCCTTGATGTCCAAGGTCATAGACAGATAATAGCAGCCACCTCTCTGCTCCCATTGTGTGCTCACGGGTGGACACGAGCTGGACCTTCAAGCTGCCTACATCAGGGGAAGGGCTGGCCGAATGACCCACGTAACTGTATTCAGCTCTGCTGATCTGGAACAATTGGGCCCGCTTCTAAATGAGCCCTCCCCTCCCCTCCTTAAACAAACACAACCCTTTGGAAACGTCATAGAATACTCAGATGTCTTTTTTCCAGCTGACTTGGGGTTGTGTTTGAACTCACAAATGCCAGCAAATCCCAGCACTGCAGAACTAGACCAAACACTCATGCATAAACCTAATCCATATCAGGTGCCAGGCCCCTAACTCTCCCTGCATTTTAATAGGATTTGAGCACCTAACTCTTATGAAAATCCATCCAGGGATTATTTATCATCTTACTAGAGTCCAGGGATGTGTTTCTTTCTAGTCTGACTGCGACGCTGGAATACGTGGAGGAAAAGACCGCGGTGAACCTTGTGTTCGTGAACTTCCAGCTGTCTCGCAGCAATCGCGGTAAGGGATCCTCCGGGCTGGTGGTTGGTAGGTAAACCCAGACGTGGAGAGTGCCACATTTTGGTTACTTAACGCACAGTGAACGAGCTTGCAGTGGAGGCTTTTCTTTTCTTGCTAGCTCAGGGCGCCTGCTAATGTCCTGTGGGAACCTCCATTAAAATACTACGACACTGGCCTAAGTCTGTGTCACACCGGGGACTGTGGTATTTTGAGCCAGTACTACAGTATTTTTGGGAAAGGGAAGCTCTTTGGGTTTTGCAATTAAGAGCGCAAGGCCCTGATCTGACTTCAGACATGCAGCTGGGGTTTTCAATAGAAGCTGACTGCATGGCTTTATAGGTTAGAACTACTGTATGGAGGGCCCTGTCCTTTCTGCTGCTCTCAGCCCACTGTAATTTCAGTATCTAGTAATTCTAGAGACACGAATGGGGTTAAGCGGCATGGAATCCCAGGTGGAGGTGAGAACAGCTGGTTTTAATAATTGTGACTCTTCGTCTTACGTCCTACAGGAGACTTGTTGCGAGCCTTCAGCTACTTGGGCTTTGAGGTGGTCAGACCAGATCATCCCTCACTGCCGCCCTGGGAGGATGTTATCTTCATGGTTTACCCGCTGGAGCGAGACTGCTGTCCACAGCCGGAATGAGAGTCCCACAACCGGGCACACCGTGCAGACAGGAGGGGATGGCTTAGCTCCCACTTAACTTGGGCCTTGAACTGGCACAGGCCTTGAAGCTGTGTGTGTAAATGAGCACATCCCTGCTGAGCATCATTAAACAGGGGTGAAAGCACAGGTGTGGTGTCTGGTGGGGGGGGGGGGAGAGAGAAGCTTTAGCATTCAATGCAGAATTCATGGGGGGCAAGGAGGAGACACTAAACCTTACAGCTTCTGACTCTCACTTCACAACTGCATAGGGCTATGTTCGCAACTGCATAGGGCTCCGCTAAACGGCCCCGCCGGTGCCTCCAGCCTGACTTGGCAGGAGCGGTTTAGAAGAGAGTGGAGTCGCACTGTGCAATCAGGGCTTGGCCTTGGGACCCGGACTGAGCCCCCCCAATTTCACAGTGAGGAAGTGCCCAGTGAAGGGAAGGGAGCCTTGCCTCAGGGATCAAGACTCCCGCAAAATTCGTTGCCGCCCCTGTCGCTGTCCCAACCCTTTTAAAGCCCTGGCCAGAGCACCCTCTGCGGGACAGGCTCCTGCCGACAGCTACCGCATGGTCATAGCATCGGCCACCAAGGCTCACAAAGCACCTTTCCGCTATGTCATGACAGCTCCTGCCCCTCAGGGAGAGAATTGCAGGGAAGAGAGGCCCTGCGCTATTTCTCCATCCTGTCATAACTTTGGAAAACTTGCAGCGAGGGGATGTGCTAGGCCCAAAGGGGCAGAACCTGGCCCCTGTTCCTGAGAACTGAAAAAAGCCCGAGTTCCATTAGTCACCTGGACACAGGGGTGAGGGACTGACCCCAGCGAGGCCTATGCAAGGGGAATGGACTCACGTTGGCTACCGACATGAAGCAGTGATGGTAGGGGTAGAGTTGGCAGGCCCCCCACCTAGGCACCTCCAGTCAATGGTCCCCAGAAGCCTCTATTTGCACTTGCAGGTGGCTAACAGAGCCTGACCCCCCCCCCACAAAAAGTCCATGACCCACTAATAATGAATGCATCATCAGCCCCACTCTGGAGCCTAGTGCAAGATGCACAAAGAGGAAAAATAGGACTAAGCCAAGGTCCCAGCATCAGAGAGAAGGCGGGCAACAGAACCCTGGCATCGTACAGCCCAGCTCTGAGCTGCGCCCCCCTTGGCTGACAGACTAGGAAAAAACTCTCAACAGAACTTTATTAAATAAAGAAACTGAGGGCTGATGTACACGGCTCTCTCCTTCCCCTGCCCACCCCCCAAAACGGCTGGGGTGAAAACACACCCGGCTGAAAGACTGCAACAATAACCAGACAGGAAACACCCCCATTTACACCATGGTGGCAAACTCTTAGGACAAAAGGCAGCCTCCGCTGAAGTACGGCAAGAGCCTCCCCAAGCCACTTTGGATAGAGGCATAAAGGTTTGGCCAATTCCCAGCCAGCAGCTTTCCGTTAGCCAGCTGGCGACTCTGCAGCCAGCCACAGGCTAAATACACTTGGCCCGCACTTCTCCTTCACGCAGCACAGGAGACAAGAAGAGGCAGAGATCTGCAAAGCGCACGGCGGCCCTGGTGCCCCTCTGCTCCCGTCATCATCTAGGGAGAGAGCAACAGGTCAATACAGAGTGCTCCAGAAACCAGCCCCTTCAAAACTTTCTACCATTCTAGATGGCTGGGGCAGGGATGCACTAAAGTCAACTTAGCCCAAAAAAAAAAAAAAAAAAAAACCAAACCCAGCTCCATCTGCATTGAGTGAAGCAAAAATGCAGCTCAAACGTTTCCAGCTTCCAGGATTCTCTCTTCTTTTTAAACATTACTAAAATACAGTTAAGGAAGAACTCGAACCTGGCCGACTCCCAAAATCCTCAGGGCAGAGGGCGGGTTAAACGGAGGACTGTATAACTGTACTGGCATCGAGGCAAAGGCTTTGGTTCTTTAGGCACTTGCTCAGGAGCTTCGCGTTACTCCTGTGATCAACCCCACTGGCTGCGTAAAGCCAAGTGGGTGCATAAGCAGCTGCATCAGGCTGGCTTGTGAAACAATGGAAGCTGGTTCCCCCCGCAACGCTGCATCAACCCTCTAATGGCACAGGCGTCACCCAAACAACAAGAGCTTTGCGTGAGAACAGATGGCATGAACCGGCCGCGGTGCGGCCACTGCTTGGGCCAGGCTGTGGCTGGGATCGGAGCTAGGAGGGGCACCTCAGAACCCCCCTTCTGGCCCGGTTGTTGCAGCAGAGAAAGCTCATCCAGTCAAGTCAGAAGAGCGCCAGTGTCTCCCTCGCCCCTTCGGCAGGTGGGGCGGCAGAGCTGATTCTTCGATGCCAATGCCTCGCTCCGCAATTTAAACCAAAATCTAAGTCAGCCTCGACTTTTGGCAGAGCGAGTGCAACACATGCACGCAGCCCCCAGGAGAGAGAAGACGGGGCCCTCCCACCAGTCAGAGGAAGGAGTGGTTCAGCTGGTCAGAAGGAAGTGGAAAACAGCTGGATGGAGTGGGCCTGATCCTGCTCTCGGTTACACCAGCGTCTATAGAGCAACCCAAACGAAGTCAGTGCAGTTACTCTGGATTTACATGAGCGCAGCCCAGCAGCTGTCAACTGGGGATGGAAAGGGACGGCACCACCCATAGATACAGCAACCGCCGGCATCCCTGTATTTGCAGCCCAGGATCCTTTGGGAGCGTAAAGCTGCACAGCTGGACCTCTGCCACGTGACTTGACGGATGCTGGCAGCCAACCACAGAATCCCTAGGACCAGCCCCCTCCAAACGCACCGAAAATGCCTGCTCCGTGGCCCCCGAGCTCAACCTCCCCATCGAGCCCCCTGTGTAACAGAGCACCCCCAGAAGGGGGGTCACCCAAGAGCCTAAATCCGGTCCTTGCTGCAGGGAGCCAGTGACAGGCACTCGATGCTGTGCAGCTGCAATGCCAGTGACCCAGTGCCCCCACCCCAAACACACACGCAGACGAGAGGGAGGTTAGGATGCAAACCCGCCGATTCCAGATCCAGAGAAGATGGGGGTCCCACAAGTAACCATAAAGCAGCACCACTGGGGCATGGCGCCAAGGGCAGCGGTCTCCCCTTCCACCTTCTTGCAGTATTTTATTCCCCTGCCCTGCTGGGGGAGTCCTCATGGGTCATCTCAATCCAGGCACCAACCTCCTAGGACCAAAGAGAAGGCAAGAAAGCAGCTGCAATGAGTGCAACGGTCAGGCACACAGGGAAGCTTCAGCTTCTTGCTTAAAATAGCAGCGTGGAGTTGGTTTATTAATGCCTCAGGCTGTAATCAGTGCTGCTGCTTAACCTGCCCACGGGGGGTCGCTATTTAGCATCACTACGGCTGGACATGCTGGCAAACGCAAAGCACGGTGGGGCAGATAAGGCCTCCTCCACGTACCCTACAAGAAGGCATGCGCTGTACCCTTCCTCTGCCCTGGAAGCAGGATCCCAGGAAGAGCCGTGGCCCTACCATCACCTGGCATAGACTGAAAGTTACGCACCACCCTCCGTGACTCCTCTGGCTCGCTGCTGCTCGGGGAAGAGGGTCACAGCAAATCGTCTTCGGCCAGAATAACATCATCACCACTTCCAGACACAGATGCTCCTTCTGCAGAGGAGAGGCAGTGGTTAGAACAGGTATGGCACCCACTGGCTCCCCGGCACTAGCCTGCCACCAAGAGCCAAGTCACTGTGCAACCTGGATTCTGTGCCCCCTTCTATGGAGACAGAGGCAGGTCCCCCAGGCCCCAGAGATGATCTGCTCTGTTCAGGAAGAGCCCTAAGCCAGTGTTTAGCTACTCCAAGCTACAAGTAAGTCCCGGTTCTCTCCACTTGTGCCCCCCATGCACCAGAATCGCACGGCTGACAGCAAGAGCCTCTGTGCATCGATTTCACGCCTCCTTGGCCTGGCTCTGCAGAGCAAGTGATCCATGTGGCAGTGACACACAGTGGGTGGGTTCAGCTCTCGGTTACACCAGGCTCAAGCCAGAGAACCCCAGCCACCTCCATGGGGCCCCTCCGGCTTGAGAGCAGGCCTGAGCCCAGCCATGCAGGGGTGCCCACGCTGCACAGAACGGTAACAGGCTTTGCCGAGGATTGAGGCCCTCACCGTGGGGAGGAGCAGATGTTGCCAGCTGGTGATCACCAGTCGTGGCCACTCCAAGCCAGATGACGGCAAGGCAGCAACTGGGAGCAGCAGCCATGGGCTACGGCCTGGGAGAATCCCTGCCCCCCTGCAAGCAGGGAGAGGGTGTCATGGCAGCGCGTGGGACATCCCTGCGTCTCAGGGGGTGCCTATACTCCGCATGCGTCTGACCCCAAGCCACAGTGAGGTGCCCAGCTGCCCGTCCGTGGTGTCCTCTGTACCTCTCTTACATGCCCCGAGCTCTTCCTCCTCCTTGCTGTCAGAGGAGCTGATGAGGATGGGGCTTTGGAGGGAATTGTCAGCAGAGCCTAGGCCGCTGCGGAAGACGGAGGAGTCGGACCACTCGTCCGAAGTGGAGAGGTAATAGAGGCAGCCCCGGGGGGAGGAGCAGCTGCTGTCCCCAGAGGGCAGGGCAGTAGGGAAGCTGGCATTTGAGCTGCTGGAGCCATTGCTTGAGAGGGAGATGGGAGAGGCCTCTCCAGAGAAGGTGGTGGGATGCGTGCGATCGGCAGGACTAGACGTCCACTGGGCATCCTCTGCATGGCTCCCGGCGGTCGTCAAAGACCCCACGACCTCGGTCACCCCCTCGCTGGCCTGCCGGCTGCTGCAGCCCACCAAGCCTTTCTGCTTCTCACTGTCAGCTGGCAAGGCGGGCCTCTCAGAGTCCCCCGGAGGGCAGGAGGGAGCCGAAATCTGAGGGGACCAGAGTGAGGGCATGGAGGTCTTCTGGGAGGGTGGGTCTGTAAGCTCAGAGTCACTTCGGGGCTGCTCAATGGAGTCATCTACCAAGCCAAAGGTAGAAGTGAAATGGGGGGGCTGGGCTGCATTCTTCCTGTGTGTTACAGCACATGGACACAAGCTCCCGGGGATGTACTCCCGACTGCCCTCCTTCCCAGGCCTCTACCCCCTCCATCTCTTTTCTGTCCCTTTGCTCCACTTGGCCACTGCTGGCGCAAGAGCCTTCTCCTCTACAGCCTCCCCTCGATTTCTGCTCTTCACCTTTCTCCACTTATCTCCTCCTGGCTTCCTCCCCGCCTGGTCCAACCCTGGCAGGGTTTCTTGTACCTCTCTGCCCCCAACAGCTCCAGCTCTCTTCCCAATCATAGCATTTTTTCTCCTTGGCTTAAGATTATTTAACCCCAGCAAAGTGTATCTCCCCCCCCATGTGGATTGAGGCTGTGTGTTTCCAAATGTTCACGCTGGGCTGCCTGAGATGAATAATAAGAGCTGTGCCCTAAATCTTCTCCCTAACTGCTCCCATGAGGATACAGCAGGAGGCAGAGCTCAGACGCAGAGAGACCGTGTCTAAAGTCACAACTGCAGCTTGAAAGTCATTCCCAATCAATACTCCAGGCACAAATAGTTCTCTGCAGAGGGTGCAGGGCTGTTAGGATTCAGCGTGTCTTTGTCTGTCTGTCAAGGGAGCACCATGATCATCTAATCTGACCTCCTGCACATCGCAGGCCACAGAGCCTCCCGCGTCCATCCCTGTGATGGGCCCAGAATCTTGGGCCTAGTCACTGACATCCTCAAATCATGATTTCAAGACTTCAAGTTACAGGGAACCCACCATTTAGTCTAGTTTGAACCTGCTTGTGGCCCGTGCCCTATGCTGCAGAGGAAGGTAAAAAAGTCACGCCCAAGTCTTAAAACAAGTTAGGGTTTTTTTTGCCCCCGCTACTTCCCTTGGAAGGCCGTGCCAGGACATCACTGCCCTGACGATTAGAAACCTTGGTCGAATTTCAGGCCTAAACTGACAGAAGTAATGAAGCAAATGCTGCTGCTCTGAAAGGGATCGGTTAAAAGCTGCATTCTGAAAGCCAGAGCCTTTCCAAAAGAAGGTTTTTAACAGCTGCTTCTTCCCAGGCTCGAGATGCAGAGGGTTTGTGCCAGCTGCAAATGCAGAGTTACTTTCAAAGAGTCCAGTCCTACCACAGCGACAATCCCAGCTTTCTTACTAGAACCCCAGAAACCCATCATGAGTTCCCACCCACAGCAGGATTGGCCCCTGCAGTACGGTCCTTCTCTTATGCTAGGTGCAGTTAGCGATTTAAACGTTCCAAGCGCTGGATGGAGATGGCTAAGGCAATCAGCACCGGTTATTAAACCCTGGAAAGAATTTGCAAAATTCTCCATTTACTTTTTGCATTTCATTCAGCTTGGGACAGTCATCACATGTATTACAGTAGCACCTACTGGCTACAGCTGAGATCAGGATCCTATCGTGCCAGGCGCTGCACAGACTTGAGACAGTCCCTGCACTGGAGAGCTCATGGTTTGAGTAGACAGAGGAGGCAGGAGGAAGGGAAACTCAGGAACAGAAGTGACTTGATCAGGGCCACACAGCAGATCAGCGGCAGAGCCAGGAATAGAACCCTAGAGTCCTCGGACTTGATCTGGTGCCCTACCCACTAGGTCACACTGCCTCTAAAATTGACTGTTCAGTTTCTAGTTCACATGCACTTGGCACCATGTTCTCTTAAGGCTACGAACTGAAGACAGATGAGTAAATACCACTCCCATCTTATCCCCCCAGCCACGGCGGCTTATTTTAAAAGGAACTGCATGTGTATAGTCCAATTCATGCTGAACTTCGTGAAAATCCTTGAAACAAAAAGTAAGTGCCGGGCCAGCAACAGTTCATTCTGTTTTTCCCTAGAGTAAAGAGAGATTCAACTTTTTTGCCCCATTTGTGTGGGTGGAGAATCATGTCTCACACAAAGGAAAGGAAGCCTCAATTCCCAGCTAGTTTGCAACTCGCTAACATCTCGGGCAGAAGGGGAAATCAATCAGGAGAGGTGGCACATGGAGCAGAGACAAAGACTTAGCTATTGACGTGAGGTGGACGGTGCCCAGACACTGCAGTGATAGCCGAAGGCAGAGAAATGCTGTTTGTGCAGCCACCCACAGGAAAAGCAGGTTGCTACAATTGATCGCAGACACATACCTGAAAGGCTGACGCAAGTCTCTGATAGGAGGCTCTCGAGGGAGGTCCCTGCAGCGTTCCCCTGAGCAGCAGAGAGGCAGGATTAATCGGATTACTGAGTCCATGGACAAGCACCTCGTTGTGTGCCGTTGATCCTGACAAGTGACCCAGGCCATCGAGGGGGAAGGCCCCGGTTACTAGGAAACCAGCCCCAAGGCAAAGATCCCCTGACCCCTGCTGCCACTCCTAACAGGGGCAGACAGATCCCCCGCTAGCGCTGAAGCTTTCAGAACAGCAGGGGCGATCCGTGCTGTCACACACGGAGCGAGAAGGGTTTCACGAGGTCGTGGGTCCTTTGCATTTGAAACACAGACGTCATTTTACAGCAACTCTCTCGAGGGGCGTCTGTCGCGCTGGCGATCAGACGCTGTGGTGAATTTGCCTTACAACGCGTAGCCCTGAAGCAAGAGCGGGGCAGGTTGGCAGTGCAGCAGCTGGTATGGCTCAGGTGGATGTACCTGCGCTAGCTCTGATCAAGCCAGAGCGCTCAAAATAGCGGCAGAGCTGCGGCGGGCACAGGGGGCAACTCCAGCTCGAGACCTTAGACGTGTGCTTGGGCCGCTGGCCCACACGGCCGCAGCCACGCTGCTCTTTTCAGCCTGCTATCCTGATCAAAGCTAGCGCGGGCACATCAGCTGCAGCTAGAAATCACACCTCCAGCTGCAGACATGCCCATGGTGCCCCAGCTGCCTCCATCGGAGCAGCCTGAGGGCACCTAGAGCCCCTGCTCTGAGCCCAGCATACGTCACTTCCTCAGACTCCTTTTCCTACAGGCATGGGGTGCTGTTAATGGGATTATTAGAGCTGCTGCTCCCATTCAGCTGCTTGCCAGTGGCGGTTCCAGCCTCCCGGCAAGCAGTGCCCCTGCCAAATTCCCCCAATCATCGGGGAGGGTTGGCAGCCTTTGGGCGCCAGAGGGCACACGCTGACAGCCTGATGGAAAACGGAACAGCCCAGGGAGTTTGGAGAGGGGCCGCTGGCAAGAGAGAAAACAGGACACCGAAATCTAGGCAAGGAATAAACCTGCTCTGCCAACAGTTCTTCTAGTGCTGGGCTTTGGATAGACTCCAGCCTCTCCAAATTGCTTCCCAACCCCGCCGCCGAGTTAGTGATTTACTCACCAGCATCTTCTGGAATTCCTCGGACGTGGCCCCCTTCCCCATCTGGGGGGGGCTGTCCCCTGCACCGTCATCCCCCTCTTGCGGGCACCGCACAGCGTAACCCAGCCGGACCAGCTCCTCCCCTATATCAAGGCTCTGAAGGGAAACAAGGGGCTGAAGAGTCGCTGGCTCGCTACAGCACAAGGGGAAAAGACTCTAATGGGTGCAGCGCGGGGAGGGGAACTGGAGCCACAGAGGAAGCAGCATCGGTGTCTCGGGGAATGACACAGCGAGGCAGATTGGAGAGAAAGATGGGCGTGTGACTGATGGGAGTGGAGACGCAGACAGGTGCTGCTAGACAGAGCCCTGGTCAGCAAATGCTGTGCTTGTAAGGGGAGAACGAAGCCCGCCAGACAGCCCGGCCTCCGGCACTCACCTGTCCACAACTGGTGTCATACAGCTGGATGCGTGGCCAGGTAGAGACCCCAGACTGGACGTAACTGGAAATCTTGGCCAGCAGGGGCTTCCACTCAGCACAACAGGTGAGGCGATCAAACTCGTCCAGCGCCTGCTCTTCCCACTGTTCCCCTGTGGGGAGAGACCGAATAGCAGAGGCCCTGGGAGGCTGGGGACACAGAGAGCGAGCCCCACGGAGTGATGTGCAGGGGGGCCAGGAAATGGGAGATTTCAGCAACCACCAGCCGCTTGGCAACTAGCGAGAACCACCTGTCTGCGTGCTGCCCGAGCCCCGTCGGGCTACCCCGCCAGCGGCCTGGCCGATGGCTTTGTGGGGACACATCCCAACTGAGCGCCCATCAACCATCACTCCACAACTCACCCACGGGGGCGATCCCAGCAAGGCTGCATTCGATTGCCTGGAAAGGCAAGCTCAGGAAGTCACTCCTAGCAGAAAGGAAGGGGAGGAACCGTCGTGAAAACGTTATACCACCCTCAGGCCCGGAGACCACGCCACCCCCCTCGGCAAAATTGCTCAGGTCTGCCCAGCAGAGCCACGCCTCTCAGGCTTAGCAGGAACGTGCACGTCTCTATGTTAGTACGGGATCCCTGCGGCATTACCGTGCCCATCCTTGCCCTTCACGTCCCAGAATCTCAAAACCCTTTGCAGTCGTTCACCCGGCCCTACAACCGCTTGAGAGGTGCTCTCCCCGTTTTCTAGAAACAGAGGTGCAGTGTGTGCCACGAGGCTTCCCCAGAGTCACTCAGCAAATCAGCAGGCAGGAATGGGACCCAGGAGTCCTCACCCACCCTCCCGCCCTAGACTACACTCTCCCTCTGTCCTTACCGCAATGGTTGAAGTGCCTCTAGCGGGACTTCCCCGTTATCCCCAAAATCGACGTAATAAAGATCCAAGTTGCCATTCTCCAGGGTCCCCAGGACTCGTGCCCGGTACCAGGCGCCATGATCTGTGTATGGGGCAGCCACAATGTCACCCACTCGGACGTTCAGGAACTCGGGCTAGAGAAGACAGGAGGAGGGACAGGGAATCACGTCCACACGTTCTCAGGTCGAGAACAGGAAGTGATGCACGTTCAAGCAGCAGGGGAGGGGAAGGAGTATTCTCAACACCTCTCCAGCTAGCAGGTGCATGTGTGCGGGGGGAGAAACCATTCTATTCAGCTGCGGCTGGTTTCCCCAGCCATCGAGCCGGGGCATGCCACTCACCGACTGGCTGCTGCTCTCGTAGTACTGGGACATCTCGCAGGTCAGCTTGTCAAGCTGCAGGCTGCGGGAGCCGATGATCTGGATCCAGAAGTGGTTGGGGTTCTCCGAGGCAGAGACGTAAACCTCCAGGTGTTCGTCCGCGTGGAAGCTGAAGTCGGGGCTGGGGACTGAGAGGCACACACAGCACTGAGCAAGAGGGGAGGGGAGTGGGAGGCAGAGGGTATGAGTGGAGCTCTGGAAAGTCCAAGCAGGGGATGCTGATCCAGACAGTGGGGCTTGGGGGAAGTGAGCAGGGGATGACGACATTTCACGGCATGCTGGGAGCTTCGAGGAAAGAGATTCGTGGGTAGATCTGCAGGCACTGCACTGGTCTCCGATCAGCCTGCAGGAGTAGAGTGGTGTACCGTGACCCCGCTCAGAGTAGGTTTGTGGAACTGCCTTGGAGAACGAAGTGGGAGCAGCCACCTAAGACACCTTCCATCCCGGCAGCAAGACAAAGGCACGGCCATGCCCAACCCCCCTATGAAGAAGGGTCTTGGAGCCCCGAGGGACGTGGATTGAACGGCACGCGATCCCACTGGGGAGGAGGGCTGCCGAGAGTCGGGGTCTCACTGCAAGGGAGAGGGTGATTCCAAGGGACCCAAACCATGGGCAATCCACAGACTGACGCTGCGTAACATGCGGCCCCAGGAAGCCCCAAACCTTTGCTCTTTACAGCTCCTTTTCTCCAGAAGAGCACCCTTCGCCCCTACTGAACAGACAGGGAAACTGAGGCACACAGCAGGACGAGTGCTGCTGAGACCAGCGAGTCAATCAAAGAGCCAGGAAGAGAACCCAGGAGTCTTCGCTCTCAGCGACTAGCCCATGCCCCTCAAAAGGGGCAAGGCAGCAACCCCACGGGACATACGAACCGTTCCCTCTGAGCCAGCCCTGGAGAAAACCGCTCGACTCACCCTCGAACATGGGCACTGCCTGGCTG
Source organism: Mesoclemmys tuberculata (assembly GCA_007922155.1). Classification (NCBI taxonomy): domain Eukaryota; kingdom Metazoa; phylum Chordata; order Testudines; family Chelidae; genus Mesoclemmys; species Mesoclemmys tuberculata. The sequence continues at coordinate 2,710,742 of ML675647.1, forward strand.
GGCTCCACTGCCAGCTCCTCTGGGGACCTGCTCTCAGCCCTGAGCTCCTGTGGTTCGTCCAAGGTTTCTTCAGCCAGCAGCCAGCCTCCATCCCCTGCCCCTTGCTGAGGGCTGGCCAGCTGGCGGAGGGCCTCGCCATTGGGGCGAGGCAACGCCTCCCGCTGCTCCAGATCCTCTCTCTTCACACCCAAAGGCTGCTTGCGCAGGCACCGAGCTGCTGCCGACTGGGCCAGCTTCTTTCGAAACATGTCGTCCTCCGAAAGCTTTTCCAGGATCAGTTGCTTCGGGAGAGGAAGGGGGAGAAAGGCCTTCAGCTCAGAGCCGCCAGCCCGTGAGGAAGGAGACCCTGTCACCGGGTAACCCCAACAAGGGGCACCCCTGTGTGGCCCATCTTGGCAGCCTGGGCACATGCTGCCTCAGTTTCCCCTTCATTCGCCCCAACCTGGTTCTGCCCCTCATGCCGGGTCTCTGCACAAGCCTTCCTGCAGCTTGGCGGGATGCCCCAGCTCTAGTCCATCCTCAGAGCTCCCAGTTACAGCTCTCCTTCAGGCACCTCTGTGGTGTTCCTTCTCCCCCTCCGTTCTCAGGCAGCTCTCCCTTGCCCTCTCTCTCTCTGTCTCTCCCCTTTTATGGGGCTCAGCTGCCTTCTCTTAAACCAGGCTGGGAGGTAGCTCACTAGTCCCAGGGGCGCTGGACCCCGCTCCCTCGTAAGGGGGCAGTCACACAAGACCCACCTTCGCAGCAGTCACCTCCTTGCGGGTCCCCGTCAGGCTGATGAGCCTCGTCAGACAGAGGGCATTGTCTGTCTCTCTCTCACACACCACTCTGGCCCCCGAGCTGCGACGGATGGCTCGCACCGTCTCACCTCCCCGGCCTGAGAGAGGCAGCGAGAAGTAAGTTACTAGCTAGTCAGCAGCGTGCCGAGGAACTACGAAGAACCCAGCCGAAAAACCATCTCTGAGGGGAATGCCATCCCACCCCCACCATTTTTCTTGTGACCAAAACACAAGTGTCTCCAGAAGTTACGTTTTTGGCCACTCTGCTCCAAGGATTCGTGGCTGCTGACGACCAGACGCTGCAGGGATGGCCACCACCAGAAGAACCTAGCTAGATCAAGCTGTGATTTGCCAAGGCACTGGGAATCTCTGCACTGCAATAAATCCCCACGGCAGCAATACTCAGAGCCCGGGGCCAACGATTCAGACTTGCGCTACAGGGCTAAAACCAGCAGTGCAGACGTTGCCTAATTTCACAACAGATGCAGCCAGTGCCGCTGGAGCAGCTTTGAAAACCAGCCACCAGTCATTTCTGCCCAGGCCCCCAGCATTTCTTCTGGTGGCTAATGGCGGGGTAAAGGGTGGGGCAGTTACGTCTCTAGCCAGTTACCAATAATCCTGCCGACGGCTCTCTGCGGCACCAAGAACTGCTCTGACACGGAGGCATTATCCACCAGGATCTGGTGAATAGCAGCTTTCGCTCTGCACACCTGGACGGGGAAGCCACTGATCAGCAGCACCCGTTCGTCACCGGAGCCCTCCGTGTCCACGTCAATGCGGGCACCCGTCTCCTTTCTCAGCTGCGCAGACATAGGACACAGAAGTCGAGCAAGCTTCTCATGCAGAGCAGATGGTTTGGTGGACTAAGCATCAGCCTTAAAACTCAGAGCCCCTGGGAATACGACAGATTCAGCCTCTGTCCCTGTCACTGGGGATGGATCTGTCAGACGAGACCTTTAAATGCCAAGGGACGGGCATTAAGATCCAATGGCAGGTTTTATAGCAGTATTGCCCTGCCCTGGCATCTGTGCCCAGACCTTCCCCTCTGCAAGCTGCCGGGCCAGTTGCCAGCCCTGGCGGCAGCACTTTATACAAAGGGTTTGCAAATATCTTTGGGATTCTTCGGGGATGGAGTGGGGGGAAAGACTACACAGAAGCCAACGGTCGGGTCAGGCACCTATGCAGGACTTCCTAACCACTGTCCAATGGCAGGGGATAGTCACTAGCGGGTGCTGCCCAGGGGGAACGCAAGGAGCTGGCTCTGACCCGCTCTTCCAGCGAGCCCATGCGCCACCCAAGACAGTGCCTCCCACTGAGACCAGGCCTTGCTTGTCCCATCCCCGCCCCTAGAAGCGAGCAGGACTTCTCTGGCTGGTGACACCTGCCTGTTTGATGCTGGCGCCCTGCCGTCCGATTATCAATTTCACAGCCTCCTGGGGGACCTTCATCTCGATTTCAATGTCGTCCTCTCCTACGAACGTCAGCCGCTCCTCTGAGCGCAAGCCATGACAAACAGGTTAAATGGATCCACCACCCGAGACATCTTTCCCGCAGCCCGAAGGTGGGCAATCCCACTAGTTCAGCCCCTCTAGGACACGAGAGGAGTCTGCAAAGCTCCAGAGCTGTAAGGCATTTAACTTTCTGTGCTAAGCGTGTTTGCATTTCCACAAACGCCGGGCAGGATCCAGGAAGGAATCAGCAGGAGGGTAAAAGGATTTTAGCTTCTTACAGGATGTTATTATAGATGGCACAGTGGAAATTCAGAAGAGACAAAGCTCTCAGAAACAGGCTTCCTGTCCCCAGGGATTACCCTGGAAATGCTGCCAGCTCTCTCTCTCCAGCAAGGGAGAGGTTTATTTCTGAGCACCTGCTAACATTTGGCAAGGCTGGGAGAAGGGGGGGGCAGAAGGAGGCCGAGTAATTAATAATTCAAGTCTAAATGCAACAAATAAACTCTAAGTCACCATGCAGCAACGGAGTCATGGATTCCCCAAGGTCGTACCTCGGCTTTCTCTGTACCTGCGGTACAAGATGTACAGGACGGTTGCACTGGCGGGGATCCCAAGGGCCAGAGCGATCTTCTGCAGGGTTGTCAGATTGTTCCAATAACCCTGGTCTGTTGACATCTTTCCCAGCCCGATGGGCCGCATCCTAAGTAGAGGAGAGAGGAATCATTTTAGCCACAACAGTAGCCCCCCTTCCTGAGAGCACGATTTGCATAACTGGCAGCCCAAGTGGGCATGGACTCCACTAGCCCTGGGCACTGCCAGATCAGGGCAAAGCTCAGATACGATCGGCTCGTGCTTTGCTGTGTAGGACTTGTTCAAGCTGCCCACAGATGGCTGCAGGCTTCAAGCCATCTGCGGAATCGCTCTGCATCACAGATCTGATCTGTCAAGGCGCACAAGCCATATCCTTCAAGTCGTGCTCTTCCAAACCAGGCAGCATCACGTAGTTTGTTACGGGAAGAGGCAGGAGGGCTGGAGGGAAGCCGCCAGCTTGAGCATTTAAACAAGAATAAATCTAAGTGAGGATGAACTGCCCCCATCGTTAAAGGTCCCCACGGACCTAGTCTCTGTCTACGCTCCTCCTTGCAAACATCTTGCACCCAACTCCTCCCTGGCTCTCTGCACTCTCACAATGTTATATGCAAGGCACCTTCTCCTTTGCAGTTGCCAGACCTCTGAACAGCCTGCGTACATCCCTTTCTCCCCTGCCCATTCCTCTTTACTCACCAGCTGCTGCCATTACTTAATTCTGTAACGCACTTGGAGACACCGAACAAACTAAAGATCTGATCACACAGCAGTGTCCTTTAGGAGGAAATGCTTATCTGGCACCAATGGAAAGGACTCACCACAATAAATAACTTAGCACTTATAGAGCACTGGTCCCCAGAGATCTCAAAGCTTTTTCCAAAGCAGGGTAACTTCTCAGACGCAGACAGTCTGATGTCTGCATGCAGCAGTTCCCAAAGACCTCAATAGTAGCTGCAGGCACTAGGAGCCTCGGGGAGGGGGGCGGAAATCAGGTGTCAAGAGATGATATGATTTGCTCCAGGGCCATGCAGCAGAAACGGAATCCAGGAGTCCTGCCTCCCAGTGACTGGTCCATGCCGCCCCCAAAGAATCATTAACATGTTACCGAGCACGCGATTGTCACTGCAGATGGGGAGAGGGAGGAGAGCGCAGCACTGAGAGCTTAACACATTTTCAGTAGGTAGATTCTCTCTCATACAGAGGAGAGGAAAATATGGATCTCTCTCATACAGAGGAGAGGAAAATATACTAAAGACAGATTCTAGACAGCAACAAGAGGGATTTCATGCAGAAACATGCCAGCAGAGGAAGCTGTCACTTCCGATTTGTATTCTATGCCCAAGGCCGCAATTCAGTGATCTGTGTTCATGTGAAGCGCAGCACATCAAAAAGCAAGGCAGGTATCTAGGTAAGGCTGGATTTTACTGCACAATGGTTAGCAAAAAGGATTCTACCACCACCAACTGGAGTTGGTGATAATTAAGTTCTCAATTTGCATTACAGCCAAGCTAGAATGTCACTCACGCTTTGGGGCAGTCTGTCATGGAGCAGAGGGATTTATATTTACACCCACATCATCACAGATCACATTCTCCTTGTGAAGCAGAGTGGTAGTGGGAGCTACTCTCCAGGGGATAAGCCAGAGTCTGGAGGTAGCACTGCATGGTGGCTAGAGCACAGGACTAGAAGCCAAGAGAGCTGGTTTCTTATCCTGGCTCTGCCACTGACTTACCGTACAGCCTTGGGCAAGTTACTTCACCTCTTTGCCTCCATTTCCCCTCAGGGAAGGGGCTCTCTGTCTTTGTGCAGCACCCAGTACAATGGGGCTCTGATCTCTTTTGGGACATCTAGGTACTACTATAATACAAATAATAAGTTACAATATCCCTGGCTTGTCTGTAATTTTATTACAGCGAGTTCAACAGGAGAACTCCAAAACCCAGTTGTGACAGAGCTGGCAATTTCCGGCAATATCCAGGGGGATATGAGACAGATGAGAGAGTTAGCTGGATCTGGCACTAAAAATGGAGAATACCCTTTTGGTGGGAGAAAGGCAGCTGAGAAGCCAAGCAGCTTGCAGCATCAGCTTTTTGCAATAGCACAGCTCAGCAGCTGAGCAAACCTGCGGAAGGAGGGGTAGAAATCTGTGCATCTGACAACCACAGGAACCACCACCTGGGATCAGCTAATCTGGAACCTTGGTTTCCACCACCTGCTCCTGTGATCAAGTGAGCACAGACTTGGGCATAGGTTCAGAAAGAAGCATTTTGAGTCTCTGCATTTTATCTTTTGTTTTTGATCAGTGCTAAACTCCTGCAATCAGACACTCCCTATTCTGCTGCCCTTCACGCCAACACCCCAAATCCACAGTCACCCCCCTTCCACACCAACACACCTGCTCCCATACAGCCCCACATTCTACCCTGCTCCATCAGCACATCCACCCCCCCAGGCCACCCATCTCCGCACCATCACATTCAACCCCCTGGAGCGACCCCAGCCCACCCTGCCAGGCACCTCAGCTCCGCACACCAGGTAGCCAAGCCCACCCGCTCTCTCATGCCAGCCTGCCCTACTGCCCCATGCACCCTCCCCAAGCCAACGTCCTTCCAGGCTACTGCACGGCCAGGCCTGGCTTCCCCAAGGACACTCTTGCTCCTCCGTAACACAGCTCCCTAAACAACCCCCATCACTCAGCCCCCTTGGGGAACCTGGACACAGCCGCTTTGATCATCCCCGTGTCCAGATGCCCCTCCCTTCCAGCCCTCCACCACATGAGCCCCCCTCCCAGGTTTCCCCCAGACCCTACCCCCCAATGTCCCAGGACACAGGTTCTCCCCCACTGCAGGTCTCCCCACCCCACCCCGTACCAGCCACTTTCCCCTTTAGCTGCTACACCCCACCCCAGGCCCTTTGACCCTGCACCCCCCACCCCAGCCTCTTAGGCACTGCACCCCCACGGCCCCTGCACCCCCACTCCAGCCTCCCCAGCCCCACGGCCCCTGCACCCCCACTCCAGCC
>ML675647.1:2717207-2736396 GCA_007922155.1 Mesoclemmys tuberculata
GTGCACTGGGGTGGGGGGGATGCACTGGCAGAGGCCCCATGGTGCACCGGGGGGAGGGGATGCACTGGCAGAGGCCCCATGATGCACTGGGGTGGGGACTGGGGTAGGCACTGGAGGCCGCGCTCAGCCAAGGCCAGGATGCGCTGTGCAGCCTCGTCGTCATGTCCTGGTGGCCAGGGTGAGGCGGGTGCCCCAGCTCCGTGGCCTCCTGTTACATGTCACAGCAAAGCCATTGCGACGTCACGACAGACCCAGGCAAATGGTGACATAGGCAGTTACCAAACCGCTCCCTCCAGCCTGCCAGCCCTGCCTTCTCTCCCGCCAGCCTTTCCATCTCCCCCTGTAGTCATCTGCCCCTCGATTTCCCTCCCTTGAACCTACCCCCTGCTTAGCTGCCTCTACCCTTCCATATAAGAAGCTCCTTGCACCCCTCTCTCAGGGCCTGGTGCATCATGTGCAGCAACCCCAGCCCTCCCAGGCTAGCTCCAGCGGGTGCGCTTTGGGACTCTCACCTAGTGGTGCAGCTCGCTTCTGGGTTCCCCAGATTAATCTCTGCCCCTCAGTCTCCTTTGCCTTGCCCACCCACACCTGCTTCATCCACCGATGTCAGTACTGAACAGGAGAAATCCTGCGCAATAAATGTTAATCACAGGTCAGGCAAATGCAGAAACAAGCCCTTGGATTTTCTATGTAGCACTCATGCCATCGGAGGCTTTTCTAATGGAGGCAGAAGCTTATAACTAGGTTTATCAAGTCTTAGGCTTTGTTTGCATGGGGGAAATTTCCTGCATTGATAGAGTGGGATTATTAGTCTGCTATAGCTGCTCTGATAACATTTAGCTCTACGCAGCATGGCTGCAGCCCTTTTGATCCCAGGATATTACCTCACCCACCTTGTCTCCCTAAAATGTAGCTAGTTCAGGATAACGCCCCCATGTGGACACTCTAAGGGAGTGATCCCCAAACTGTGGGGTGCAACCCCTAGGGAAGCAAGGAGGAATGTTGTGGGGGGGACACTGAGGGGCCCGGGCACAGGGGCAGAGAGGGAGCGCCACCTAGTCCTTTTCTGTCCCCAACACTGCTCCTGCCTGCCCCCAGCCCTGCCCCCCCAGCCCCAACAGCCATGCCTTGCTCCTGGCCCTGGCTCTGCTCCTGGTCCCGGCTCCACTCCTGTCCGCAGCCCCAGTTCTGGCCCCACTCCCGGCTGTCGCTCTGCTTCTGACGCTGGCTCCCCGGCTCCTGACCACAGCTCCTGAGGGGGCGCAGACAGATTCCATTACGGGGGGTGTGGGACATGCCAGAAAAAGTTTGGGGACCATTGCTCTGAGGTCTCTTTTATTTTGGAATACTGTATCCACATGGGGAGCTATTCTAGAATAGCTAGTCCAGTTATTCCCTATATGCCGGTCAATTTCCCTGTGTAGACAAACCCCAAATTCCAAAATCTCCATTGCCTACAATTCCACCCACCTTCCTGCCACTTCCAGGGAACAGGGTCCAGGGTCCATTACTCAAGCAGCTCAATCTGTTGAGCTTAACGAAGAGAAAGTTAAGGCGTGACATGATCTCAGTTTACAGGTACCTACAAGGGGAACAAACACTTAATAACGTGCTCTTCAACCTGGCAGATACAGGTATAACGTGGTCCAATGGCTGGACGTTGAAGCTAGACCAATTCAGACTGGAAATCAGGCACAGTTTTTTAATGGTGAGAACAATTGACCATCGAAACAACTCCCTTATGGTTGTAGCAGCTTCTCCGTCCCTGGCACTATTAGATCAAGACTGGATGTTTTTCTAAAAAAAATCTAGTGCAAGTAGAAATTAATTCTGTGACGTCCTAGGGCTTGTGCTATACAGGAGGGCAGACTAGATGATTACAGTGGTCCCTTCTGGCTTTGTAATCTATGTAATCACGTCTATTAGAAACCAACCAGCCAGGAAAGGATCCTTTAGGAGGACACTGGCACAGTCAGCTGCTGCTAAGAGGTGATTCCCCACTCGTGCAAGATGTGGGATCTCAGAGAATAAGCCTGCTACAAGGGGATGTTCCAAGGCTCCAGCCCACATTAGGGATTTCCAAATCACCCAAGGGAAGAGAAAGCAAGACACAGAGGTGAAGAAGGATGACGACTGACATTTCCATAGCGAAGCCCATTACAGATTATACGGGTCACTAGTTCACTCGCCGCTGAAATGCAGCCACCGCTGCTGTCAAACATGGCAGCTGTTCGGCAGCACACGACATCAGCAGGTGGAACTGCAGGAGGAATGTATGAACTTAGCCAGCACATTTGGGTTACTTCCCTTACTTTTGCTAACAATGCCATGGGATATTCAATGGCCATAAGAGGTCAAGACCGTAGTTTGATGCCTGTTATGTCCCCAACTCCGTGCTGGGTGCAGTAATTACTCAAAGGAAAGAACGCCACCTAGTGAGTCATCATGCCCAATTCCTGCACCATCTGGGTTTCCTGGAAGGTTACCCATCTGAGTACCAATCCTCTCTCCCCTACATAGCGTGGGACAGCTGACAGGCGCCAAAGGGAGGCAGCGTGGCTGAAAGCACCTGACCGGGGCAGTAGCGTCTTTCGGACACATTGACGATATGCCACAGGGCCATATCATGAGAGAGAGAGAGATTCAGCCATCAGACACTTAGCATTTGATGATCGCACATGTTTATTCCATTCCCCAGCACACGTTACACTTTTCTTTGACTCAGAAGAGAGCGGAACATGGTTGGTTGGGGTTTGTTTGTTTGTTTTGGTGGGGGGGGAAATCACATGTTACAAAGGGAACACACAGACATATTCAGATTTCTATACAGCAAAGCGGGGTCCTGCAAGACTTTGAATATATGCCATGAGAAAGAGCAGAACAGCATTTCCTGCTCCATTTCTTTCAGAAAGAAAAGAAACAGAGGGTTGTTTATTAAGAGGCAGCTAAAAGCAGGTTCTCGTCACTTTTTGCATTCCTCTAGTGCTGGAAGTTATATACTATCACATGGGAAAGGGGAACAAATTAAACGTGTGTTTTTCCAAAATACAGCGTCCCAACCTGGTGCAAACATGGGACTGCCACTAACACCAACCCCAAACATGCCAAAATCAACTCAGGCCCCTACAAATCCTGAGATTGTGGTTTAAAAGAAACAAGGAATGTTGCATTCGCCTCATTTGCCTTTTGGGTTTTGAGCCTTTAGGGCTGCGTTTTCAAGCTTTTCTGCCCTAGAAGCCTGTATTTTTTTCAAATGAGAGCTGAGAGTCTTATGTAATCACAGGACTCCAGAAGCCAAACTAGATTTGAGAAGAATTAACAACACTGGGACTTCCTGTGAGCATGCTCCAAGAAACTCATTCCGGTTCCCTATCCTAATATTAATAAACCCTCTTCTTTAACAGCCCCCCCCCCACGGGAAGACACTTGCTCAGGTAGGCCAGTTTTACAGAGTAACAGGGGGGTAATAAGGGAAACAGTCAGCATACAGCTGAAAAATGCAGTGGGGCTGGGCATCGGCAATGTGCACCTCAGCTGCTAGTTTAATAGTCGGTCAAGATTCTTTGCAAATTGTTAGTTTCTCTCCTTTCTCTTGGCGTGGCAGCCAAGACCCCAGCCCCATTTGACTTCCAAACAATGGTGCATATAATAAAAAATACATTAACAGGGCTCTAGCATTAGCTCCTGTTTTACAGATGGGGAAACTGAGGCACAGAGCAGTGGTGCCACGTGTCCACCTCACACCGGCCAGTCAGAGGCAGAAGATGGACTGTTGCTGCTCTAACCGCTAGACCAAGCTACCTCCTCTATAGCTACCCCATTAAAGTAATGGGGGCACCCACCGCTTCAAGACAGATTTGTATTGCCTTTCCAATAACCCTGCAGCCTTTTCTGGGACCCCAGTCTCCCTTCTGACCTCTGTGTTAAATGCTACCAATCTGCTTTGTATGCATATATTTTACCTTGTTTCTAGCCACCGCTTGGCCTTTGACGGGATCTGCAGACTTCTTTGTGTTCCCCATTACGGGACATTCTTCAGTTTACACGTACACCACCCCGAGCAGTAGGGTAATGACTGCCAGTCATTATGACTTACGACCCACACATCTCTCTCTCCTACGCATGCTTTTCTTCCTAGGCAGCGAAATCCTTCCCAGCCGATCTAAGGGCAGATCTAAAACAGCAGGAGAGGTTACCTGGGGACAGCCCTGACTGCAGCAGAATGGGATTCTGTGACTCCCAATACACCACATGTCCATCGCTTTAAAGTAACAAGCAGCACCTTTGTTGTGCTTTTCAAACATTATGTCATGAACGGTCAGAACACCCCTGTGAGGTGTGGAACGCTCATTCATCCCCATGTCACAAATGGGGAAACTGAGGCACGGTGTCACACAACGAGTCAGTGACAGAACTGGGATTGGAACCCAGGAGTACCTGGGGGGGCCTAGCCTTGTGTTCAGTAGATGATACCTCTTTAATAATATCATATAAATATCCAGAGCTGATAAATACAAGCGAAGGGAGTTATTCTAAAGTACTACTTGTTTGGTGGGTTTTTTTAAAACTATTTGGTCCCTCAGTTACATTCAGACAGCTGCTGACTACCGGCAGTTTAGGGATTGGGAGATTTTTTTTTTCCTCCTCTGTTTTTTTGCAAAAAGCTTTCATACAAATTTTATACAAAGATTAAAAAAAAAAGTATTTTGCTGAAAATCAGGAGAAGGAAGCAGTTGGATTCTGGCAGATGTAGAGTACCGAGATGCAGACAGCTGTTTTGGCACTCAGCAGAGTCGCTAACCTGCTGAAGGGAGGACTTTGGGTTCTTGCTCAGAATCCGCAGAATTTTACACAAACCAGGGAGCACCCGATGAAATGAAGAGGCAGCAGGTTTAAAACAAACAAAAGGAAGTACTTCTCCACACCACCACAATCAGCCTGTGGAACTCATTTCCAGGGGAAGTTGTGAAGACCAAAAGTATAATTGGGTTCAAAAAAGAATGAGGTAAGTTCCTGGAGGATAGGATCATCAATGGCTATTAGCCAAGATGGTCTGTGACACAACTCCTTGCCTCTACAGATGGAGATTCCCCCACCTCCCTAGGTAACTTGTTCCCATGCTACACCACCCTCCTAGTGAAAAACTTTCCTAATGTCCAACCTAGACCCCCCCACTGCAACTTGAGACCATTGCTCCTTGTTCTGTCATCTGCCACCACTGAGAACAGCCTAGCTCCATCCTCCCTGGAACCCCCTTTCAGGTAGTTCAAGGCTGCTATCAACTCCCCCCTCACTCTTCTCTTTTGCAGACTTTTTCAGTCACGCTGAATCACACCTTAGATCCCTTCCACGGTCCACCCGTTTGCTGCGCAGCGGCCTCTGTGCAGTGCCGATTGAAACCGCCTGCCACCTTGCACTGAAGATGGTTGCTTGAAGGCAGCAGCTTCCTGCGTTCTGGGCTCATTGCATGTCTGAGGGGATCCATCACTGGAAACGCCACGTCAGCACAGTGACTCTGCACTTACCCCAACGTAAGCTCCCAGCGGGGGTGTCTGGATGGTCTCTCCCAACTCCCTTGAAAACCCCGGCCAGACTGGGAAGCAAGGTAACTGCACACAAAATAACCTCGTTAAATGACTGCAGGGAGCACCGCCTGCAGCGTGACTCTGAACTGGATGGGACGGCCCAGACTGGGGGCCTCGGCAGGAGAGTTTTCCCTTTAAACAATCTGGATGTTCAAAGCATTTCGCTCCTGGAAGCTGGCGTTGGAAGAGACCCACTCATGCATCGCCCTGCAGAGGACTGTTCCTTAAAGAAGCGTTAGCAAGCCACATCATCCTATTGCCCAACAGCCTTGGAACAAGCAAACTTCCAGACTGCGCCAGTGCCCACCAGAGAAGCCGGATGCCTTAGGGGGCTCGCATGGCAGCATGCCTAATGCTGAACAAACTCCCTGGCCCACTGGGCAGCAAAATCAATGGTCCACTTCCCTTCCTTGCTTCTATTCTAACTTCTCCCTCTCCCCAGTTCTGCCCAGCTTAGTCGTGCCTCCTAATTTGGGAAGGCGGCTCCTGGGTAAGTATCGAGGGCTATCAAAAACCCACTGGAATGGCCGTGTTTTTAATGGGACGCCCAAATTGGAGCACAAGGAAGAGTCCCTTGAAATTTCGTTCCTAGATCGACACGTTTTGTTTGGGGTTTAAAAGGGAGAATCCTCAGGAGGGAGGGTTACTAGGGGAAAAAAAGAAAGAGAGGTTGGCAGTGTGATGAAAGCTCCGCCTGGCAGAGTCTAGAGCAAGAGGATGGCGATGGCAAGGAATAAAACACCAGTGGCCACTGTCAAGGAGAGCTGTGGGATGCCTGCAGTGTTGAGAGTGAGTTTATAGGCAGTGATCTCCTCGAGGTAGCCGTCCTCCGTGGCTGTGCATTTGAACAGACCCTGGTCCATGGGGGCATTCTCCCCAAAGCGCAGCGTACAGGAGTGCCCATCCATGGCACACGGGTACCGCTTGGTGCCATCTTTGACCCAGGTGTAGATGGCGTGGTGGGAGCGCAGAGGGCACGGGAGGTAGATGTAGCTGGTGGGGTCCACGCTCACCTTTTTCAGAGCTTCCTGGGCTACTTGTTCTTGGAACGGAGGGATCAGGGATCAGGGCAGATCCATCGAGAAGGAAGTGGTGGGGGGAGGTAGGACAGAACAGGGAAACTCATGAAAGATCCATAGTTTAGAGGCACAAAAATCCCAACCCAATGCAGCCCCATCCTCTGCGCCCATTTACACACTGGGCCTTGACGGTGAGGCTAAGAAAACCCCGTACTGAAAGGGCACAGCCACAATGTCTGGGCCTGTCCACCCAGGGCTGGGAAGAGAACCCAGGACATCTGGCTCCTGTGGCCCCCTGGCTCTAACCGTTCTACCACGCCCCACCTTATTACTGTGGTCTTTGAACCATTTCTGCAGACTCTCTTTTTTGATGGCTAGCCCAACCCAGGATTTAAGGCCTGGGCTCGACCAAACCAGTGTCCTTGGTCTCAGCTTTTGAAGCTGGAAATGCACGAGTTCAAATGGAGGGGGGGAGGCACTTTGCCAGCAACAGGGTCCTCGTGCCAGGGGCTGCGTCTCAGAACAGCTGCCGTGGGGAAGGGTACCATTAGGCTAGACCTCAGGCACTAGCGTTTGGGGGAGGTGTCCCTCCACTGCACCAGCACCCGCTGGTCGGGAGAGCGGGGGGTGCTAAATCTAGGGGTCACTCGCACTTTAATCGCCATGCCGTCCAAGCTCAGTGCAGAGCAGGAAAATCCCATTGCTGGAGCTGCGCTGGTGGGGGCTGGCACAGACAAAGCCTCGCAAGCCTGAGAGACGCAGCTTATTTTTTCCACACCCCCGGGGCAACAGGGAGATTCCCTTGGGCAGTTGGGCCTGCTGTCGTCTGCTGCTCAGGAAGGGTCTCCAGGGTTGTGGCAGCAACACCTGCGCGCACGCAGGGTACCACGAGGCCGAGGCACCTACCTGCTGCACCCTCACACACATCCTCGGCCTCTGGGTCTAGGCTCTGCAGGAAGCTGCTGCAAGGAAAGGCAGCAAGAGAAGAAATAATTCAGGAGGGTCGCAAGGGACATGTGACAGCCGCATCATCATCCAGGGGATTGAGAAGGGACTGTCATTTTAACAAGGGCCCCGGCTTAGCCCCTGCCACCCCCGGAAGACACAGCCCTCCCTTCCCCCCACCATCCTGACTGCTGGAACCTCTCTCTGGGTATTTTGCGCGGAGCACAGGAGAGGCCCTGTATTCTAAAAATGTGAACATGAAGAAATTATACCAATGGGGAAACCGAGGCAGAGGAGAGGGGAAAGTGATTTGGCCAAGGTTATACAGCGAGTAGGTGGCATAGCTGGGAATAGGACCCATGTGTCCTAGCCCCCAGCCCCATGCTCTAACCAGCAGACCTCTCTCCCTCCCATAGATGGAATAGATACAACCAAGATCTCGTCATGTGACAGATGCGCTAACCAACAGACCATGCTCCCTCCGTGTTATTGTGTGTACGTTTGCAGCTACCATCTCCTTTCCTCTCTTCCCTGTCTCCCCGCCACGTCCACGACCATTGAATGGAAGGTGACCAGGGACCAAAGCATTCCGCCTCCAAGTCGCAGCACACCTGGCAGTGTCGTTCGTTGTTTGGGAGATGGCCGAGCATTTTTTGCTGTCCGGATTCCATCCGCAGTAGGGATCCTTGGCCAGGACACACTTCCAGCAGGTCTCCCTGTACTGCCCGCAGTCTGCCAGTGGCAGGCGTGTCACCTCGAATTCGGTGGCTGCATAGAGGTGCCCCTGCCAAGGAGGGGCCGGGTGAGTCAAGGATTCAAACAAAACAGTGAGAGAGGAGGACACATGCTCTGGGACCGACTGGTGCGATGCAAACTGGGGCCAAGTGAAACCGCTGGCAAAATTCCCATTGAAATCTCCAGTGGCAGCAGGGTTAAGCCCGTAATGGACTGCACAAGCAAAAGCATTTGTGTGCGGGGGGTCTGTCCTGGAAACAAGTGTGTTCGCAGCATACACCCCGAGATGTTAAATAAAAACAAATACTCTTGCAGGAAGGTTGCAGCATAACACGACCTGACTGCTTAGAATCCAGAACCCGGATACAAAGGAACCCCAAAGCAGTGAGAGACAAAGCAGTCTGCTCCCTAAAACAGACGCTAAACCCACATCGAGGATTCCCCTACCAAGCCCCCTAACCCGCCAGCAGGACCAGGAAAACCCCCCAGCATTGAGAGAGACTGCTTGCAATTTTCAGCACCGTTTTCAAACGTGCCCGAGCCACAAGTGCTAAATACAGAGCAAAGACAGAGAGAGGGAAGGGTGCTTACTGTGGAAGCATCCAGGGCCATCCCAGAGACGGGCGCCTCTGTCCGGAAAGGGCTGAGCTCGGCGATGATGACTGTCCGCTCTCCGCTCTGCAGGACCTTGTGGATCTTCCCTTTATCTGCAGCCGCCAGAGACACGGGGAGCTCAGAGGAAAGAGCTAGGCCCCAATGAAAGCAACCAACGGTGCGGCAGCCCTGGAGACCGAAGGTCTCTCTGCATTCACAAGGCAGGGATGGTTCGAGCAGGGACCCTTGGTGGTCCTGCCCCCATGCCCCTTGGAGGGGCCCACTGGGAAGGGAGCTCCATCTCCCGGGCCCAGGAAGTCCTCGGCCTCTGCTGAAGCTGCCCACAGAGGGGTGCTCCCGGTTTGTGATGCGGACGTCCGGGCCATCCCCCGGCTCGTGTCACGAGGGCCAGCGAGCAACCGTGAGACCAGAACAGCACAAAACCATCCCAGCCGGCGCGAGAGTTGAACTGGTGACCTAGAGGCGAGCTGAGCCCTGGCCTACACGGCGCCTCGCAGGGCAAATGCACAGCGTGGCTGGCCAGGAGAGACTCACCTGGAGGAGAAATCAGCACGGCCGTGTCTGCTCTGCCATGACCAGACCCTCTGAGGGTGCACAGATCCCACCTGACCCATGGCGGGCGGGGCGGGTGGCACATACCTCACCCAGGGATCCTCTGCTGTCTGACCTCTTGGGGGAGTGGGGCTAGTGGTTAGAGCAGGGAGCTGGGAGTCAGGACTCCTGGGTTTTGGCTCTGGGAGGGGAGTGGTGTCTAATGGTTAGAGCGGGGGGACTGGGAATTCCTAGGTACTGCTCTTGGCTGTACTGTATGGTCTTGGCTGCTCTGTAGCCCCATCCGGACCAAACCAAGCACCCAGACGTGGCTCCACAAAGGCTGGGTCCCAGAGGGAGCACCCCCAGCTCCCTCCGCACCTACCCGTTCCAAGGTAGAGGACGGTGCGAGAAATGTTGCTGGCATCCCAGACCTTGTCGGCCACCACCCGGGTGTAGGTGTCGTTAGTTTGCAGCACATACAGGGGGCGCTGCCCCTGCGGGTAGATGACGGTCTCAATCTCTGGGTAATCTTTGATGATGGTGAGGACGGCTTTGGAAGGGGCGCTGGGGGAATTGTAGGGGACGCACTATGGAAAGAACAGAAGAGGACAGGGGGGCGGGGGTAACAGAGCGAGAATGAAAGTTCTGCACAGACAGACCCTGCGCCCGCAGGCTGCTCCACTGACGTCATCTAGGATCCACCCAACACAACGCTCATAGCTGGATAAGAGTCTAATGCCCAGAGAGCCAAAGAAGTTAGGCACTTTACTCCCATTAAAATCTGTGGAAGCTAGGCTCCAAAATATCTCTGAGGCCTCAGCATTGCCATTGGAACGGAGTGAAATTTTTTGGTCAGCACTTCTTCCCAACAACACACACAAAAAAAAAAGGTGGAATCGGATCAATTGAAACATTTCGTGAATTTGTGTCAGGTTCAGCAAATTATTCTCGTTAAAAATAATAAAAAAAACCCTAAAAATTTTCATTTAAAAAAAATTCAAAAATGTTTTGGTTCAAACTGACTTTTGGGTTTGCAATTTCCTGGCATTTCATTTTTTAAAAAACGAAACAGAAAAAAAAAGGGGGAAAAGCCCCGAACTGAAATGAAACTTTATTCGCTCCCAAAAATCAAAAAAATTTTTTTTTATTTGGCAATAATTTCAAAGCCTTTCATTTTTAGGGTGCCTCAAAATGATTCTTCCCCCCAGTTTTTCAGAATTGCCAGTGAACCAAAACGTGTGTTATTTGCCCACCTCTTGTGTCTATGAGATTGCAACAGTCCTTTCTGCTAACCTCTTCGTCCTCCCTACACGCTGCCCTGTTTATGTGCACTTGACCCCCTATTACATGCTCCTTAAGGTACCCACTTGGCACTCAGGGGGACCAGATTCCATCCCTAGCTCTGCCACTGACCTGCTGGGTGACCTGCTAGTCCCCAGTGACCCTTGGTGGGGGGGTGCATGGCCTGGATCTCTCCCGCTCTCTTCACACATGAACAGTGGCAGCTCCCAGAAAGCCGAGCTTTTCAAATGATCTTGCAGCTGCTTGCAGATCCCCGTGACTGAGACCCGGCCCTCGGGGGCTACCGAATGCCCAGGGCGGCTCTCTGGTAGTTTGCTGCAAGCCACAGAACCCCATGAGCAAGCTCCGAGTCCCACCCCTCACCCCTTTTGCTGTCAGAAACGGGGGCCCCTGCGTTATTCCTGGGGAGTATTCGGGGCACTGACCCCGCCCCGTGCGGGCCTCACCGTGCCGGGTCTGTGAGCTGGCAGGGAGCTGGTGTAGCCCTTGAGCCTGGAGGTTTGGAAGGCATGGCTCAACTTGTCCATGGAGTAGGAGCACACGGCCGTCATGCCCCTGCAGGGAGAAAATGCCCCCTTCAGCCTCTGGCTTCTTTTTGGCAGCTGCCAAGGCAGAGCCGGTCATCGCTGGGCCCTGGGCTCTGAGACCCACCTCACAGAAATGACCTGCAGGTGTTACGGACCTGAGCTGGATTTGAACGCAGGACCCAGCACCGAGTTAGTTTCCCTGCTCGGGGGAGGGGGGAGCTCAGGCACCCTGTCGCTGTCTCCCACCTGGATGTCCCACCTGTCTAAGCAGCCCTGGCTGGGCCAAGACTGCGTCAGCTTCCCAGCCTATTCTTTCCCGGGCCGTGGGGTGTGGTTCTCCTGACGAAGGGGCATCGTGGTTGCAATCTCCACAGGAGAGGGAGAGCAGGGTGGGTGAGGCATGCTTTTGCCCCCCACCTTAGCCCGGCCTCCTCCCCCACACCCAAAGGCAATGTGCCCCTCTGCCCCCGTCACCTAGCACGGGACAAGGAGTTGGCGTGACTGCAGCCTGCGTCGCCCCAGCCCCCCGCGGCCTCTGCTCACCAGGCGCTGGCGAAGATCCCATACAGCGTCCCTCGGCCCCTCCTCTCCTCGCCCAGGACGAAGGTGTCGCGCAGCTGGTTGAAGCGCTGGGGATGGGTGGGGCCGCCACACACCAGCCTCGCCTGGAGGAACGTGGTCCAGAAATCGACCAGGAGACTCTTCCCGCCTTCATCCACCTGAGCGGGGCAGGGGATGGGGAGGAAAAACCCCAGAGCTCTTCAGGCGTAAAGCACGGATGGCCCACTGCAATCCCCCCTGCCCCAGCCACCCAATCCACACGTGCCACCTTCGCACCACGATCAGGCGTAAGAACTGAGCGCTAAGTTAGATCTTTGCCTTTCACTGCCAGCGCTGGCCCTGCAGGGTCTCCGTACCTTACAGACACGGCCCAGCCGGGCTTTGACGGGCTCTTCATCCAGCCCCGCTGTCTTGTCAACTTCGTTGTAGAAGAAGTAGATTTCATCCAGACCGGGCTCCTTTTCCAGCAGCAAGGCGGCGCTGACGAATTCCGCCTCTGGGGGAGGGAAGGGGGTGGGTGAGAAAAGAGATCAAAGTCTGTAAAGAAACTTTGCTGGAGCCGTGTGCGTGTCAGCCACTAACACTAATTCCTTGGCAGATCAGCCAAGTCAAGGTACGGGCATGATCCATCACAACTATTGCCAATCCCAGGCTGTCCAAAATAATGAGAATGGCTTTAAAATCATGAGATTTAAAACAATAAATAAATGTGGGGCTGTGTCTGTTCGCCTACTGGCTTCTGAGCCTTTAGGAATCACATTTTCCAGCTTTTCTCTGCAATAAGGCTATATAATTTTATATAGATATAAATATTTTTAAAGCAAGCTGAGAGTCTTTTGCAATCACAGGACTCCAGAAGCTGGGGCTTTAAGAAGGACATTGATGACTGTGTGGCTTGCAAGACTGTTGTGAGAACTGGCTACACTGGATTGCATCTGTTTCATGGAATAACTGATCATCCCTAGATCTCAAAGCACTTCCCAAAAGAGGTTTGTATTGTTATCCCTATTTCACAGATGGGGAAACAGAGGCACAGGGAAGGGATGGGATTTGCCCAAGGTCACCCCACAGCAGAATCAGGAATAGAAGCTAGGTGTCCTGTTTCCCACTCCAATGCTCTACCTACTAGACCACATTTTGGTTTGGGAATCAGAGCTTCTACTGGCAGAGAATCTGTATCATCCCTGCAGTGAGGGGCAGTGGATTCCTCCCTCTTCCCCCTGGAGAGTGCTGCAGTGTGCCTAACCCTTGCAGTGCCAGCTTTTTCTGGATCATATCTACCATGCTTGCAAACATGCCTCTGAATCTTCTTCCTATGACCTTTCCAGCCCAGATTGCTAGAGCGAAAGGGTCTGAAATACCATGCTCTGTGGCCAACCTGTGGAACTCCTTGCTGCATGGGGTTCAGCGAAGCAAACGTTATTGGGGCTGGACTTTTCCATGGCCAATGTAATGCACAGCCGTTTCAGCGGAGACCGGGGTATTGAAGTTTCATGCTAAAGGGAACCAACTGATCACTGCGGCGGGATGGAGTAGCACTCAACCCCCAGCACAGGCAAGGTTTGACCCAGCACGTTGCTCTGGGGCAAGATCCGCCTTCCTCTGCAGTCTCAGAGACTGGCTGCTGCTGGAAGTGACGGAGCTTTGGTTCCACCTAGGAAAGCATCAGGCCCCACCCGGCTGCTTTGACCCTCACTGGGGTTGGTCAATAAGAAAAGCCTCTCTTACTGGTGAGCCATTTGTCTTCTGTCCGCAGCAGCTTCTTCGGGCCATAGCTCCTCTGGATGGTGCTTCTATCTCGGGACAACGCCGAGTACAGGCTGCCCTCTGTAATGATAACCCAAGACAAAACACGGGGGTGTTCTCCACAGCGAAGTAGCGCCAGTCCCCTCCCACTTCCTGGCCGGGAGTCCCAATGCCTCCTGCTGTGTCTGCCAGCATCTACTCTCAAGGCAGCAGAGGACCCTGCTCCCTGGGGAGCAAAGAACAAAGCTTATTCTTCATGGCCAGCCCCAGGTCACACAATGAGCCGGGGTAGAAGAGGGACTAGAACCCATGGGTCCTGGCTCAGTTGCCTGTTCCCCCAGAGCTGGGAACAGTACCCAGGAGTCCTGGCTCCCCATCCCCTGCTCCAACCAATACACCCCTCTCCCCCGGGAATAGATCCCAGGAGTCCTGGCTCGCAGTTGCCTGCTCTAACCACTAGCCCACATTCCCTCCTGGAGTGAACCCAGGAGTCCTGGTTCCCATCGCCTCCCAGCAGAGTTCCACGGCCCCCCTCGGCTGAGCTGGGGTCGCCTCCAAAGAAGGAAATTGCTTTACAGACACCAGTTGTGCTGCCAACCTCCCGTCTGCTGGACCTTCCCTCGGAGCTGGCTCATCGTGAGCTATCGCAACCTGCGGCGGGGAAGACCATGGCACGGGTTCAATGCCACGTCTCTGGCCCCGCTCCTCTGGGACTTGGGATCCAAGCAGACAGCAAGAGGCAGAGAACGCACCCAAAGGCGAGGGCAAAAGGGGGGGCCCTAGGTGGCTCCCCTCCTCAACCTCTATCTGGGGGCTCCTTACCCACGGCAATGGCTGCAGCCTGCTGAGCCGGCGACGCCGGGGCGAGGTTCTCCCCGCTGATGGCAACAGCTTGGCCCAGTTTGTCCCGCTGCAGCTTCGTGTCGTTGCTCTGGGGGGTTAAACCCAAGGCGACAGTTTTAATTATTGTATAGATCTTCTTATCCAAGAACCTTCCCAGACCTCCCGCGGCCCCTTCCAGCCCTACATTTCTCCGATTCTATCCTCCCCCCGAGGCAGTGTCCATCTTACACGCAAGGCAACACGCTGATGGAGAGAGGGGAGCAATGCAGGAGTCCACTGCAGAGCTGGGAAGAGAACCCAGGAGTCCTGATTCCCAAGCATCCCTGCTGCAACCCTTATGTCCCGCTCCGCTCCCGGAGCCGGGAATGGAACCCAGGGGTCCTGACGCCCAGCCCCCTACTTTACCCCACTGCTCCCACACTCCCTCAGGAGATGGCGTGGGAGAATAAGCAGAGATCTGACAGGTCCCGGGGCATATCATAGCCCCAGGGATGGACATGTCCCAGGTGACTAGCTCCCCCTAGGCCCGTGGGCCGTTCTCTACACTTTGCCCCAGGCTCACCAGGAACCAGCATTTGGGGGACCCGGCGTTGGTGCCGCAGACGATGATGGAGCTGCCGTTCAGTCTCTGGATCACCTGGATGTAGTTGTCACACTCGGCCTGCGGGAGAAGCAGCCCCCAAGGCACCGCGGTTAGCGCACATCACACGTACCTGGCATCAATGGCAGGCGCAGACCCGGCCATCAGCGTTTCACTGAGCCGGTAGATCTGCGACGGCCTCCGTGCAGGGTGGTACACACACCATCTAGCCCTGCTGGGTAACGGAGCCCATGGCCCAGCCGGGAGAGAACCCACGCGTCCCCACTCCCCGTCCTCGGCTCCCACCACTCCACCCCATTCCCGCCCCAGAGCTCGGAGCAGAACCGAGGAGTCTTGCATCCAGCCCCCCTTTGCTCTCCCCACTGGACACCACCTCCCCCATGCAGCGGCTGCCATGCTGTCTGCGCTCCGGAAGAGGAGAAACTGGCGGTGAAGGAAGCTCACAGCAACCGCCCAGCTCCTTGGAGCCGAGCCCCAGGACCGCCGGCCCTGCCTGGAGCAGAGTCAAGGGGTCCCACCAATCTCGGCCCCATGGGGGTGTCTCTGCGCCCCACCAGCGATCTCTGGGTGCTCCAGAGCGGGGCCCCATGTGCGGATGGAGGTGTCGGTCGCTCGCGGCTCAGGCCCATCCCTCGCCAGGTCCCCACTCACCTGTATCGCGCCAGGCTTGCTCCTGCAGCTCTTCTCCGCCTTCTCGTCAGCGGGCAGGGGGACCTGGGAGCAGACGGAGTACTGCTGATTGGACCCTGATCCCCCCCACGCCCCTGGCCCCCCAGGGGCTGGCTCTTATGACCAGCCCCAGGAGGGTCCCCCCAGGTTTGTGGCCCTGGCCGTACCCCATCTTCCCACAGACCTCGCTGCCCAGCCCTCCCATCAGCGACTGTCCCCAGGGGAGGGGCGGGATGTGGCATTAACCCCATGTTTACCGGGGACTAGGCAGCCCCCGCTCACAGTGCCTCTTTGTGCTACCAGGGGGACCCCTGCAAACAGAGATGGCCCCAGATCTCTCGGGCCCTGCAGCCGAGAGAGAGGAAGGCCCTGCCGTGTGGGGGGCAGGTGGCCATCCCATGGCTATCTGCACAGCCGGCAGGTGGCCCCCATTTGCTGGCTGCGCGTGAGCCTGGCTCCTATCGCGCCGATGCCCCAACGGGACCTTTGGGGGCTCCCCCTTCAAAGGCCGGCCCCGGCTGGGCTGGAAGCTGGCTTCCCGGTGCAGTGGCTGGCCCAAGAAGAGGAGACTGTGCCCGTAGGATCTGATGGAGCCCGTCCTTGCTGGTTTGTCATCTCTGGGGCCTGCCGCTGAGCCTGGCGACCTTATATCATTGCGGGCCGGGTGGTCTTGGGGTGTGTGTGTGTGGAAATGGCAGCGCCAGGATAAACCCAATGGGAGGAGCTGGGCTCCCCCCACATGCCCACCGACACCTCTTACCTGGGTCTGGGTGACCTCCGACTCCTTAAACGTCAAGACTCGCAGCGCTCCCCTGCCCCCAACATACAGCTGCTCAGATCCGGCGTCATGGAAGAGAACTGGGGCCTTCTCCCCATTCTCAAAGCTCACTGCAGGAGAGTCTGAGGGTGGGGGAGAATGTGGGGGGCAGGACGGGAAAGGAGGGGATGAAGTTTGCTGAAAACTGAAATCCGCCCCCTACCCCCAGCCCGTCCTTCCCACCGCAAATCCAGCTGGTTCCTTTCCTCTCTACGGCAGATATGTAGCTATCAGCCTCCCGTTTACAAATGGGGAAACTGAGGCACACAGCTGAGCCGTAGCTTGGCCTGGGACCCACAGTGGGCAATTCGCAGAGGCGGGAACAGAACCCAGAAATTCCCGGCTTGTAGCTCAGTTCGCTGGACTACACAGCTTCTCTTGCAGCCGCCAGACCCTCCCTGGGGAAATTCACTCTTCGGGGCTCATTCTGAAGCTTGATCTCTCTTTCCAGACACTCGGTGCCAAGTTGGATGGCAGCTTCTTTTGTAGGGTGGGCCCTAGGGACTCGACTGAGACCTGCCCAACTCATTTCATGCCTATCGAAGGCTTAAAGAGACACCCTCTGCTTCTGCTATAGGAGAAGAGGGGAAAGCTAGCTCAGGCAGGCCTAATCCAGGCAATATAACAGCCCCCCCACCCTGCACACGGCTCCCGGAACTCATCCTGTCGACGGGTAGCATGGAAACATGAGCCTTATGCAGGCCACAGCGCTGCACCAGCAGGGCGAGCTGAGAACTGTTTCTCGACAACCGGCGCCGGTCCCTGAGACCTCCCTGACCCGGTTTAGGAAGGCAGCAAGCTGGTCCCCGCTATCAAAAAGGTCGAAAACCGCTGCACTAGAACGCCGCACCCCTATTTCATACACAAGCAGCAGGGGCCCCTGGTGCACAAGGACACAGCGCTAGTGCACCGTGCCGCGCTGGTGCCCGGGGTAGCTAATCCCGGCACCTAGATGCCAGCCCCCACACCCCTGCACGGTAACTGGATTGGCGCCAGGTGCTGTACCAGCACATGTGGAGAGCGGGTCCCTGCCCCAGGGGGACAGTGCGCAGCCAGGAGTCATCTCCCTGCCACCCGAGAAGCCAGGCCCGCGGCGGCTGGCTCGAATCCTTGCCAGCGCTCTTTGGAGCTGGCGCCTGTCCCCGGGCCAGGGATTTTGGCTCTCTGGGCAATGCAGCGACCCACCCTCTCCGCCACCCCTTGGCACAGGGCCCAGGCCTATCAGGCAGCAGGGAACACCATCACGTTTTCACTCGAGTGGTGATCCCCAGTGG
This sequence comes from Mesoclemmys tuberculata, assembly GCA_007922155.1. Classification (NCBI taxonomy): domain Eukaryota; kingdom Metazoa; phylum Chordata; order Testudines; family Chelidae; genus Mesoclemmys; species Mesoclemmys tuberculata. The sequence continues at coordinate 2,734,981 of ML675647.1, forward strand.
GCAGGGTGGGGCAGCATCGATGGGGAGTCGCTGGTCCTTGTGCTAAGGATCGGAGGTGGGATAGGGCGAGACGTCGTTAAGCACCCACGACCGGGAGTGGCTGTTGTCTGGAAGCCACTAGGGGTCGGAGGGTTGAAAAATCACTGGTGCCTAGCAATCAGAGCACCCCACGAGCAGCAAAAATTCCCCTCTGCTTTCAGGGCATTGGTAGGGGCTGCAGGCAGTCATTGAAAGAGAGCAGATCTAGGGGCCCAATCCTGCCCCCCCCAGCTCAGGGGAGCAGGCCCTGCCTCTAATTCGACCGATAGCCTCCCACCAGGTGGCCAGGTACCAGCTGGGGACTCCTATGTTGGAGGATTTGGGGGAAATTGACTCTTAGGTCCCATCGCTGACAGCTGCCCAGCAACGCCTTCCTGCGATGGGATTGCCTCTCAGGCTAGCAAGAGGGGTACACTAATGGAGTCCCCCTTTCCCTCCCTTCCTTCCCCAGCCCATACCACTCATGTTTCCCTACCAAAACAATGGATCTTCCTTCCCTCCTACAGCCTCTTTCAGGGTAAACGTTTTCAGTCTCGCCCTGCTCCAGGCACCTTTGTTTTGTTTTTTTTTTTTTTGCTGCCGAGCAAAGACAAGCTTGATTTCCCAACGGAACCACGGGCAAGTCCTGGGGAGAGCTGGAACAGGCCAGGGTTTTTGCAGGGGCTCTTTTTGTACTCTGTGTCGAGCCGCAAAGGGGAGGGGGAAAAAAACCAACACAACATCACTCTGCTCCGGGAAACTGCAGAGCCACCAGAAAACTGCAGCGGTTGCATTGCTACAAAGATGTTGTCGTCCCCCCGGCAAGCCACCACCACTTCATAATGAATGCAGGTCAAGAGGCAGGAGTTTTTCATTAGGGAAGGTCAGACTGGATTGTGCTAATAGAAGCCCGAGTAATTTGTTTCCTGGTAGCTGCGATTTTGGAGAGTAAGGTATGGAGCATTCTACACTGGGGCCGTTATCTGCATTGCAGAGGGCACAGGGGCTGACTTGACCTAGTCTATCACATTCCCTAGTCCTTCTTTTGGTAACAGAGGCATCAATTCGCTCTCTAAACAGATGAGTTGAGCCAGATCGTGCCAACTTTGCATCCGACGTGAAGCGGTTCCAAATTAAATCACTGATCAGACTGCAGTTGTGACACCTGTCCCTTTTCTAGACCAACAGCCCAGATGTTGGGTTGTCTGCAGCTGGCAACCGAAAAATAAAAAAATAAGTTTCCTTCCTGCAATCGCTTTACGAAAGAATCCAATCAAAGAGACGCGAAGATGGGTCTTTGAGTAGAATATTCCCAGAAGAAATCGCCTCTGCGCCTCAAAAGCTGCTTTCTAAACCCACCCATGCAGTCCCCCTTTTTTCCCCCATTAATTATTTCAC
>ML675647.1:2736406-2769290 GCA_007922155.1 Mesoclemmys tuberculata
GCATGTGCCTTTGATGAGAATTTTCTTGATGAGGCTAACAGCAGCCACTAAACTAGGCTCTGTAAAGCAGTTGGGGCTGGCTCAGTTCTGCCTGTCTAGTTCTGCTCCTTGGACAGTCTCTGTCAAGCTCTCCTGCAGTTTCTCATTTTATACTCGCTGCCCAGAGCCGGAGGGAACGTCAGCGCAGCTGCCTTCGAAGGAGGGGAGAGGGGAGGGGAAAAAAAACCCTCTCCGAGCGCCACAAAATGGAGCGCCACAAAACAGCTCCAGCAAGAAAACACTCTGGTGGGGGAGGATGGGAAAAAGCACAGGGTGCAGGAGCGAGCTGCAGAGAGCTAGCAAACTGTTTTAAAGGCCAGGGCTGCTCAGCAGGGCCGCCCTGGGGATTTCCTAACCAGAGCATCAACCTCGCAGGACCGAGGTTTTGCACTGGAAACGCAGATGCCAGGCTCCGTATTTTGTCCTGGTTTCAGCATGAAAGCTCTTTTAGTGCAGAAAGGCCACGTCCCCCCACTCCTGAGCCCAATCGGTGACCTGTGTCCCTCCCCCCTCCCCACCATAACTGCCTTAGTACGATCACTTGAGGCCGGAAGATCGATCCCCAGCATATATCTTCCACGAGGACTCCAGTAAACAATGCTCTCTGGAGCAGGGAGTTCTGAGGCTGTCAGGAGCCGGCGCAAAACCAGACAGTGGGTGAGACGGAAAGCCGAGGAGGGAGGGCTGCAGTTCCCCTAGTTAAAAGGCCTCTGTCAAAGGAACAGGTTGCCAGGGTGAGGGGTGCAGTGCTAGACAGAAGGGGCCTGGTTTGCAGCTACACCAGGGCCCCTGGAGGCCGCTCTGGTGGTCCACGCAGGTGGATGAAATTGCCCCCCCCCAAGACTCTCCCCTGTGCAGGGGACCTCTTTGGAGCTGATATTAGCCTCTGTGCGTGCCTTGCACCCAGCCCCTGGAACGGGCACGGCTGGCGTGCACTGCCTTGTAGCTAGTCTCTGCTTCCATGGGGAGGAGAGCGTAAATTAGAGCAGCCTCAGGGCTGCTCTAACGGGCTCTGCGGCCCAGGCAGAGCCTTGCACAGCCGCAGAATACCAGGCACGCAAAGGTGGCTTCAAGGCGAAGCTGGCTTTAGCCGCACCCACCCGTGCAGTGCTCTGTCCCTCTCAGGTGGCGGCTGGACCACAGATTGGGGTTGAGGAGCTCCTGCACTTGACAGACTCAAGTCATTTAGCTCCGGCAGCAAAGGCACACGTGCATTGGTCCAGAAATCCCAGGTTCCGTCGTGGCTGCTGCTGACCCAGCCAGAGAGGTGGGGGTAGTGCTGGATTTGCCCTTCCCCTGGGTGCAGGAACAGAGCCAGGCCCATAGCGTTAAAGCTATTTAAAATCTGACCCTACGCACAGCGGCGTGGTTACAAGCACTCCCCGTGCCGTGCGACTGCCGCCTTTCCCAGGTGCCACCACCCAGCCTTCAGCTCTAGGGCTCGGCTGCTGGGACTTAAAGGACAGACCAGCTGGTTGGCAGGCAAAACCAGGCAGGTGTCTGCGTGAGCCCCACGGTGCCCACAAACCCAACCCTAGAACAAGCCCCGTGACCATCACTCGCGCCCCATTTAACTGCTTCACTGATGGCATGAATGCCGGCGCAAGGAGGCCAAGTGCAACACTGCCCAGCGGTCCCTCAGCTTTGGACTCCTCCATTTTTGGGGACCCCAGTGGGAGATACTCAGGGCCTGGTTTTCAGAGGTGCGGTGGACCCACACGTCTCCTGGCCGTCAGCTGGATTTGTGGGTCTCTGCCTCTCTGAAGATCAGGCCTTCGGTGGCTCGGATTGGGCACCACAACGTCAGCTGTGGGAGTCGGTGCCTAGGGTGGGGCTGGAACCTGGGCCCTGCCAATGACCAAGGCTCACCCACCAACCCCTCCACAGACGGGAGCGCTCGCCTGTCTCTGCTGGGGTGGTTGGGAGTCTCGTTTTGGGTTAGATCAGCTTTGCAAACGATACAGCCCTCCCCACAGCGCTCCTTATCTGGGCTCTTTCCCAAAGAGTTTTTGCTTCAGGGCTTCGGACACACTAGCCCAGGACAACAGAGCATTGATCGTAGCCAGGTGTTGCATTCTGAGTGCCCAAGGGAGCCCTAGACGCTCAAGATGGGGGTAAGAATGTAAGAATGGCCACACTGGGTCAGACCAACTAACCCAGTAGCCTGTCTCTGACAGCAGCCAGGTGTCAGATGCTTCGGGGGGAATGAACAGAATGGGGCAATTGCGAGTGATCCAGCCCCTGTCGTCCAGTCCCCAGTGTCTGGCACTCAAAGACTAGGGATGCCCGGAGCATGGGGTTGCATCCCTGACCGTCTCGGCTAAATGATGGAGTCTATTCCCCAGGAACTTTTCTTTTCTGAACCCAGCTAGACTTTTGGCCTTCACAACCTGCCCTGGCAATGAGTTCCACAGGTTAACTGAGAAGAATTGCTCTGTGTGACGAATACCTTATGCTTTTTAAAAAATCCGCTGCCTATTAATTCCATCGGGTGACCCCTTGGTTCTTCTGTTATGTGAAGGGGGTAAATAAGACTTCCCTCTTCATTTTCTACCCCCCCAGCCATAATTTTATTGACCTCACTCTAAACCCCCTCTGTCGTCATCTCTTTTCCAAGCAGAACATTCCTAGGCTTTTTAATCTCCCTTCGTTTGGAGGCTGTTCCATACCTTGATCATTTTCATTGCTGTTCTCTGTACCTTTTCTGACAGCCTTTCAGCTTCTCGGCTGGCTTGTCCCATCTGGGTTGGTTCTGTTGGAAGGGACTCCGGGTCCTAATGCTTTCACAGCCCGACTCCTGCATTTTCTGCAGTGTTATATTGCATAAGCACCCCCGTCCCGCCCAATACCAGGTCTCATTTCACTGCCTGTATCTTGCCCCTTAGCCTCCATGGGGAACCGAAAGTGCATGACGCTGTATAATAGGAAGACCTCACCTGTGCTGAAATGCAGCTGCCTCTGGGGTGGAGTACAGCAGCCATTTTGCACCATTTTTTTAAGTGCTATTGAACAGGAGGCAGAGGGGGAATTTAGGCAGGTAAAATACCAGCACCAATTTGTCCCTCCTCCCCCTCCATGGGTGGAAGTGAGGATGCACAGCTGTGGCTGAGAGCTCTGAGGACAAGGCAGTGGGGGATGTTTTTCACGCTCCCTGAGTGATGAAGGCCTTGGTGTGTGATCTCCGCAGCTGTGAAGTCCCTCCCCCACGCTCAGGGCCCCTCACTGCCTCCCATTTTGGCAGGACCAGGCAGTCGGTCGGAGCTGCAAAGCTACTCTAGCCTTGCTCATATCCATGGATCTAGCCACTGCTAAACCCATGAGCCTGGCATCAGCTTTCCACAGCCCAGGGGCACCAGACCAGCAGCTGGGTAGCCACCCCAGCAGCAGGCCTGTAATGGGCGATAGCCCTCCAGCCCCCCATGAAGAAAGGGGGGGCACCTCTTTTCCCAGGGTGCAATGCACACCCTCCAGCCCGGCTGCTCAGGGCATCTGTCCCGGGGGGGACACAGACACGCCGCGCAAGGTAATCCAGGCACAAAGCGTCAGGGGGCTTCCCCAGCACGCCAAGGCAGAGTCCCAGGCCTTTGGGAAGAGAAGGAGAAACGCACCAGCTCCCTCCTCCCCCCTTTTGCCGAGGGGCTGGGTAGGCACAATTTACAAGCAGGCTCCCCATGCCGAAACTCCTTCTTCCTGGATCCCATGCCTTCCTCCTCCACACTGAGCCCAGAGTCCCAGAGCCTCCCTTCTCAGGCCCTCCGGGCTGGGGTGGGGCCGCTGGTGCCCAGCCAAGCTCTTTCATGCCTTCCTGTGTGGGGCAGGGGGCTCAGCCAGTCCCGCCCCCCCCGCCCTGGCGAGGGCTCCTCTGGCGCCAGAGGGGACCCCGGGCTCTGCCGCTGGGTGTGTTTGGGGTGTGGGAGACGGGCCACCCCAAGGCTTTATCCAGCGTACGTCCTGGTTTGGTTGGGTTCTTTTGCTGCCTTATGGAAGGCGTCACAGGCGCCCCGTCCGCGCTCCTGCCTACCAGTGAGAGCAGGGGGAAGGGGAGCCAGGACTCCTGGGTTCTAACCCCAGCCCTAGCACCGACTCACTGTGCACCAGTCCCTAGCTGGTCCACTCCGACACGTGCCCTCGCCGTCTCTTCACGAGAGATCTCCATCTCAGGGCCCTGAGTTACACTTTAATTTCTGGGGGACCAGAGCCTGGCTCGGGAATTGTGCAGTGTTAAAAAGCGGGGCAGCAGTGTCTCTTCTGCCAACAGTCTGTGCCCATCCCACCGGGCTGAATCCTGTCCTGATTCCTTCTCTAAGCCCAGCCCAACCGCTCTTGACATTTACTTGTTATGCCCAAATCGTCCTTCACTGCTAGGGTGACCAGATGTCCCCATTTTATAGGGACAGGCCTGCTATTCAGGGCTTTTTCTTATATAGGTGCCTATTACCCCCACCTCCTCTCCTGGTTTTTTACACTTGCAGCCTGGTCGCCTCTGTTCTCAGCAGCGTGGCTCGTTAGTGAACACGGACTCCCTCATCTGGCAGCCTGTGCACCTGCACGTATTATATAAACTATGTTTTGCAGCGTCATGCAGTGAAAACAGGGACCCTGGAATCTCTCCCTCCTCAAGTTTAAAGTCACAGCTTGTGTCTTGGCTTTAGACCGAAGACCAAGAAGCAGCCTCCTCTTTGATTTGCACTGGTTTGTCCTGCCTGGCTGTAACACGGGGACAGAAAATGGACAGGAACAATAAAGAATAACGGACCCTAACAATCGCGCCAGCCCCTGGTCAGCCAAAAGCTTCCAAACGTTTTGCTAACGATCATGAGAGCTCACAGCCACACCCGTCTGCCACCCATCGCACAGGCAGGGAAACCGAGGCCTGGTGTGTTGTCCAAAGTTGCAGAACTATCACATGACAGTGTTGGAAAGAGAACCCAGGCGGCCGGGCTGCTGTGGAGTAGCAAACCTAAATAATTGTTAGGAAGCCCACGGGCGGAACGGAAGCAGGAGTAGAGAGAAGAAATGACTGACGCTTTGCCTGATAGCTTGAATTGTGCTTCGCTGAGAGACACGTAAAACACTTTCCCATTGCATGGTAGCTTATGTTGCAGCGAATAACACCCAGAATGTACAGAACACTTGAAAGCATTTGCAGCGAGCTAATTAAGCCCATCTATTTAAAAATGGCTTTCAGAGTCTCTAGCTGTAGTGTAAATACGTCAGGGCCAAGCTTCTCAATGCTATCTGGGGTGGCTGGCTGCGTCTTTCCCATTAGAAGGAAGTCAAGCCCTCAGAATGGTTTGAAAATCTCAGCCTGTGTGTCTAAGAGGGAGGTTATTGAAGATTGGCTGTTGCTCAAGAGGCCCAGAGCTTTGGCTGGCGTGTAGAGACATGGATGAGTTTCACTGAGTTACACCAGCTAACATCTGTCCCAACTGACTGTAAAGGGTGTTTGTTTTCTTGTCTGTTTGTATCCATCTGTTGTCTTTTGCCTTAGGCTTCGGCCTCGTCTACACTACAAAGGTAAGTAAACCTATGGTAGTCGACTTACAGCCACCGCATGAATGGAGGCTGATGGGTTACCAAACTTCCATTTTTGTTTTTCCCACCATGAAGATCTGAAGTTGATTTTTTGTACTGACATGGTAAATGTTTTACTGACATCGCTAAAAATACCAGAAAGCAAGCAATAATGGCACGAAAGTGCATCTGATCTAGTATCTGTAATGCCTCTTGTGCACTTGGCGACATTCCCATGCAGGGCTCCACCTCCTGCTTCCCAGCTGGTGGGATGTCCTAATCCACGTTAGTAGCGCTCATCCATTAGCTCTGTCAAGATCTCGCTGAAAAAGAGAATATTGTCTAGTGGTTGGAGCAGGGACCTGGGAGCCAGATTTCCTGGATTCCATTCTTAGCTCCGGGAGGAGGGTGGACTAGTGGTTGGGGGGCTGACTGGGAGCTGGGTTCCATTCCTGGCTGTGGGGGACAGTAGGATTCAGTGGTTAGAACAGCAGACCAGTGCAGGACAGGGGTCCAGGATTCTTGGCTTCTCTTCTCCACTCTGCCTCGCTCTTGCTGTGTAAACTTGGGCAACTCGCTTCCTCTTTTTGTGCCTCGGTTTCCCCGTCTGTGAAATATGACCTACCCCATAGGTTGCCGTGTGAGAACTAAGGCTTAGAAGTGCCCTGAGATCTTCAGCTGTAAGGTGCCTCATAAAAGCAGACTTTGATGGTCAGCTATTCCTTTCTCCTGCAGCTATTGTAGAATTCCCCCCAGATCTAAGGATTTTTTTGCTTCCACTTGGTACGTGCGAAATATTGTTGGTTCACAATAAATATGGCTGAGGGGGTGGCTAATATACAACAATTGGAGAGGAGCTGCCTTTGGTGGTCTAGCGAGGAGGGCACTGGACAGGGAGCCTGTGGAGACCTGGAGTCTTGTCCCCGCTCTGTTACTGACTGACTGTAGGAGCTCAAGCATGTTTGCCTCTCTGTGCCTCAGTTTCCCCACCTGAACCCACTGGATAACGAGCCGTCCTTGTAAATGGCTTTGAAAGGCCTGGCAGAAGGTTGGAATTTCACAGGAGCCCAATAGGCTGTGGAAGCCTGCCTAATGCCTCGGACAATCTCCCCCCCGAGGAGAGCTATAAGAACCCCCAGCCACTCCATTCCCAGAGAGAGATTACGGCGAGGTGGATCGAGCTGTAATGAAAACAAACAAGGCTGGCGGGGGAAGATCCCTTATTGCCATCAAGAGGTAAGCCCCCAAAACCCTGGCCTGATCTGCAATTGCCACCATCCTCTGCCAGCCGCTGGGCCCAGCCCACAGGGAGGAGCTGCTGTATAGGTGAGGCACCAAAGCCTTGGACAAATTGGTATAATATGCAGAGGCCAAAATCCCCCAAGGAACGCCGGCCACCCTCCAATTTCTCCAAGGAGCAGGAATCCCAGAGCCCTTTTTAAAGGTCGCAGAAAAACACAGCTGAGACAAATGGCTTGGGACATTCATGTATTTCACCAGCCAAACCAAGGGCTGTGGGCAGCGTAATGGACCAACCCCATGGCTGCAGTCCTGGGCTACAAGCGGGAGAAAAGGTTTACTTACACTGTGAGCTCTTTGAGGCAGGGACTGTGTTTGTACAGCACCTAGCGCCAGGGCTGGGGTTTGTCAATACAACTGGTCAGTAATACTAAAGGTCACATGGTTTTTTTCTTCATCTTCAGGACGTACATTCCTCACGTGAAGCATCTGGCTAGGTGTAGGCTGTAGGGAATCAAACCTGGCTTCTAAAAGCATGAACTCCTACAGTCTGAGCTAACATAGACCCCTTTAGCACAGCTCCAGCTAAACTCATCAACCTCAGTGTGTGGCCACTGACACCTCTAGAGGGATCCCGAATGCCCCACAGAGCATGGCTTCCACCGTCACGCCTCGTAACTCGCCCCAGAAATATCATCCATGCCCGAAATTCCTTTGCCCCCTGGCTTCTGGAGCTGGCTCTGTTTATTGCACCAAGCAGGGAAATCGATTTAGAAGAGGCAGACGGAGCGTAAACATCCCCGGCTCAGATTCTGCCAGGTGTCTCGAAGATCTGCCCTTGCAAGGTGGGCGCTACTTGCCCAAGCAAGGTTTGATGCTTTCGACACAGTGGCTGGCCGGTGGTGGCTCTGCCCGCCAGGCGTGCTCATGTCACATGTGGCATAGCGCTGAGGAGAACGCTCTCATAGATGGGGCTCGAGGACAACGCAGCGCCTGCGTAGCAGTGACAGTGCAACCCCGGCAGCAGAATAGATTCCACCAGGGAGGCGCTGCAATGACACCTGTCCTCCACCAGGGGTTGCTGTGGCACCAAAAGAGAGGGCCACTTGGCTCACTGCCAGAGCAGCCAGTCCCAGAGAGGGAGGGGGCACTTTGGCCTTGAGCCCCCCCACCCTCTTCTGCAAAAGTTCCAGCACCCTTCCAGCATGGTCTAGTATTCCCAGCCCCGCGGTGTGATCTCAAGGCTCATCACGTCTCCTGTCTGTGCCTCAGTTTCCCCAACTGGGCGTTTAACCCTGGTGGTGCTCACAGTGTTTTATGTCCAGCCAGAGCCAGTCTGTATATAACTAGGCCTGGCCCACACCTATATAGTTACTGAACAAAGTTATATGGGCCCCAACTGGGCCTTATTCATAGTGCGGTATCATAAAGAGCAAAGGATACAACACCGCCCTGCTCCGTGCCTCAGTTTCCCCATCTGTAACATAGGGATCATGCAATTTACCTGCGTCACAGGGTTGTTAGGAGGCTTAACCCCAGAATGACTGAAGGGCTTGGAGTTCTTTGGTTTACGGTTGCTATGGAAGTGGGGAGTGTTATTTATTGCTCTCAATGATCTGGTTAAGTGTTAGACCAGACTTTCAGCCAGGGCTTGTTTAATAGATTGCATTTAGCGGCATGCTTGGTTTTTGCCTGACAATAATTCATTGCAGATTGAGATGTTGTAAGTGGGGGGGTGGAAGGCCAGAGATGAGCATTTTGTCTCTCCCATGGGAGCCCATTCAGGATCTGGGTGATTTCAGGGACAAAGATGACTCCAGGCCTGGCAAAGACACTTCCAGATTTTAACCCTCCCCTTTTCCCTCGTCTGCCACCATCATTTTATGTCAGAGCTGCCAAAACCCCTGATAACTGCCCCGCTCTGATGGTCTTGTTAATTTCTCCCACGTTTTGAGAACTGTTCTGCTCAAAGGGAAGAAGCCATGATCTGCTAATGTCTCATGGCCCACAAAGTCCTTCCCTCTCTATCTCAGGACACCTACTTTCTCCACACCAGGGGGACATCTATGCTATTCTCCAGGTTTCCAGCCAATCGACCTCAAACCTGGCCCCTTTCTGCACTAATCACCAAGGCTCTTCCAGCCAGTGGCTATGGCAATGCGGCACCTGCCCCTTGGAACTCCACCAAGATCCACTAACCTCATTCCCCAGAGCTCCCCAACCCCTGCCACCCTAGGCTGGGTTAGAACTGGTGCCCTACAAGTGAAAGGCTTCATAGTTCAAGTCCAGCTCCCTGCGCCACCACGTCCAGAGCGGTTAGAGCGTCCACCTTAACGTGTTATCTTTGCAACAAACATGCTCAAGTCTTCTCACCAGGCCCAGATAAGCTTAACACCCCTGACAGTCGGCCCAACAGGGTCAACTAAAACAATCAAGCAAGTTGGTTGGTCCTGCTTTGAGCAGGGGGTTGGACTAGATGACCTCCCGAGGTCCCTTCCAACCCTCATCTTCTATGATTCTAATCTCTGCTTAACGCTAACGACAAGACTCCCTGGCAACCAGCGCCACTACACGGGCAGAGTGCGGGGCCGGCCTCAACCATGAACCAGGATGAACCAATTTTGTAAGTTCTCTGCCTTGTTCTTCCCCGTGTTTACAAAGAAACGGCGGCCACCTCTAAGACTCAGGAGAAATAACAACCCCCTCACATGAGTTTCATGGCGAACTTGCTGCTGCTGTGTGGCTTGTTCCAGGACGTGTGGGGATAGTGAGGGACGAACTCGAAGGTTGCGTGATGCTTGACCGTCCCTTTGCTCTTGCTCCAGAACAAGATGAAGACGAAGCAGATGGTGACCGAGCTGAGGAACGGCAGGATGCCCATGGCCAAGACTCCCACTAGCGTGCCGGCATCGAGGAGGAACGGCTGGACGTCCTCCAAGCTAGTGAAGTTGCTGCTGTTGGAGAACAGGAAGGAGTCATTGCTGAATAGGGTGGAGGGGTCGCTCACTTGAAGGTGTGCCATCAAAGTGTCATTCCCCGCGACATTGCTGGCAACGCAGTGGTAGGCGCCGCTGTCCTGAGCTAGGGCGTGGTCGATCTCCAAGGTCCCATCTGAAAAGACCCTCATCCGCCCTTTGTGGCTGGAGTCCAGGCGGATGCTATGAGGCGACACCCAGTAGATGGTAGGATGTGGATCCCCTTCCCCCTTGCAACTCAATGTTGCTTTGCTCCCCTCTTCCACACGCACCTCCTGAGGGGTCTTGTCTGGGATCTTCGCCTTCCTGCAGGTGAAGTGACTGGGCAGGATGACGTCGGAGAAGTCCTTGAAGATCTTCCCTTCGACCGTCGTTGGGCTCGCACAGGCGGGCTGCTGCCCTCCGAAGTTAAGCCTCCGTCGCCTTCGGATAATCCATAGGAGCCGGCAGTCGCAGGCCAGAGGGTTCCCGTCTAGCCGGAGGATCTCCAGGTTCCCCACCGAGTGGAAAACCCCTTCTTCCAAGGTCCTCAGGGCGTTGCCGGAGACGTTGAGCAGACGGAAGTAGTTGAGGCCTTGGAAAGCGTTGGTGGCGATGGTGGCCAGCCTGCCTCCGGAGAGGTGAAATTCCTGAAGGCGCAAGAGGTCACTTAGCTTCTTCTCCTGGATCGCCAAGATGGGGTTGTAGGAAAGATCCAGGTACCAGAGATAGGCCAAATGTCTGACCGCCTCGTACGGGACGGCGCTGAGGTTGCACTTGGTGATGGACAAGGAAGTCAAGTTCAGCCCGAAGAGGCTGTGGGGCTCCAGCCTGGCCAGGAAAGGCCAGCGGTCGATCTCCAGCACGTTCAAATGGTGCAGCCTCCGGAAGGAGTAATTGTGGAGGACGCTGATGTTGAGCACCTTGAACCGGAGCTCCACCAGGTGGTGGAGCTGGGAGAGGGCGAGCGTGGGCACGCCCGTCAAGTTGCACTTCTCCAGGACGAGCTGCCGCAGGCGCAGTAGCCCGCCGAAGGCGTGCGGGGAGATGAAGACCAAATGGTTGTCCCCGGCCTCCAGCTCCCTGAGGTTGAACAAGTCTTTGAAGGAGTGGTCCAGGAAGATGACAATCTTGTTCTCACTGATGTCGAGGACGGTGAGGTTAGGGAGGCCAGTGAAGACTCCAGGAGGGACAATTTTCAGCTGGTTACTCTTCAGACGCAGGATCATCAGCTGCTGGAGGCTGTTAAAGGCCCCAGCCTCGATGTTGGAGATGAGGTTCTCGCTCAGGTCCAGCTCCTTCAAGGTCTGCAGGCGTGAGAACATGCCCTGGTGCAAGGTCCTGATCCGGTTTTTGCTTAGGTCCAGGAGCTCAGACTCCGGGGGGATCCTGCCTGGCACCGTGGTCAGGCGCCGGCGGTTGCAGAAGACAGACTTGTCCTGGGAGGAGCAGTGACACCGGGAGGGGCAGCTCCAGCTGGACCCCGTCAGGAGGGCCTCCAGGGCAAGGAAGAACAAGGGGTGCCAACAAGCCCAAGAGGAAGGAGAGTCTAGGAAAGGCCCAGCCACCATTTTCCCTGCTGCCTGCAAAACAAAAACATCCCCTGGTTAAAGAACTGACCCAGATCGACACCTGGACAGCAACTGTCCACAAGCTCCTTGGCAGAGTCATGCGGCAGGCCGATATAGCCAAGGTGAATCTCAGCTTGTGAGACTCAGATTCACTGCCTAATACCAGTTGAGAGGCTGGCTCTTTGCTCTTTACATTGGTGCCCACCACCCTGGCATCTGGCCAGGGCAAGTCACTGCCCTGTTTCCCAAGGACCGCTTATTAAATCTGTGCCCCCAGTTTGCCTCCTCATCTGCCCGCGGCTCTCTCTCCCTGCAGTCGTAATTCCTCCGTAGAATCTGATCAGCCAATCCTTTCTGCAATCCACTGACCTCAGGACACTTAGAGGAAAAGAGTCACCAGTGGCACAAAAGGGAGAAACTTGAGGTACAGGAGGAGGAAGGGACTTGTCCAAGGTCACACAGCACATCAGTGGCAGAGCCGGGACTAGAACCGGCATTCCTGACCCCCAGTCCAGTCTTCCGCCCACTGGATTACACCAGGGCTGATAAAACCTTTGCCCTCAGGAGAACTTCAGCTAACCTACAGCAGAGACTCGCACTATCACTGTGATTTAAGCGTCTCTCACTGAAGGCTGTCTTTTATGCTTTCCCTCCCTTAATACTGGCAGTCCTGGTTAGCATTTCAGGCGAAGAACAACGGATCTAGCTCAGCGCTGAAATGTCTGTATAAAAATTCGGTGGCTCTGGGACATTTTGGATTATTTTTAATTAAAGCAGAGGAAGATACATGGAAATTTTCCAGCACTGAATACGTTATTAAAACGCAAGCCCCGCTCTAACACCCAAGGTGCAGAAACCACGTTCTCTGCAGCTATCTTTTGACAGTTTTGAAGGCTTCAGAGCATAAATTCCTGCGGCACTGAGGGGTTTTATCCGCTGTCTGTGTTGCACCCTGCACCTCGTGAGCGATAGACTTACTAACAGGTCCCGGCCTTGGCAAAGAGGTTGCCGTCACCCATCCTTGTCACTTGCTGTGAGATGCCTTCAAAAAGGCTTTGGATGGGCAGACGCCTGGGTTTCAATCTCAGCTGCCACTCTGTCTAAGGTACTTCTGGGGCCCCCATCGCTGTAGTATCTGAGCACCTCACAACCTGGTGAGCAACCACCAGCCCCGCCCAGAACGCCAGGAAAGTTGCTGTTGAAGTGCAAAATACCCTAGAAGGATCTTTTTTTTTTTTGGCTCCAGGATGCCCCCTGCTGCAAAGACCCTCTGGCCCACTAACACAGCAGGCCTGAACGCCGTTACTTCGAAAGCCCATCCCTTCTTACGGGGGCTGGAAATTCTTTGGGGGACTGTCTCTATGTGCCGTCTGTACAGCGCCTAGCGCCATGGGCTCCTGATCCAGGGATTGAGGCTATTAAGCATTACTGGAATACACGGGATAAATACCTCTCCTACAGTGCTTTTCATCAGTAGATCTCAAAGCACGTCACAGTCTTTAACGTATTTACCTTCACAACATCCCTGGGAGGCAGGGCTGGGCTGTTATCCCCATTGTTCAGGTGGGGAAACTGAGGCACAGAGCCGCTAAGACTCTTGCCCAAGGTCACACAGGGAATCTGGGAACTGAACCTGGGTCTCCCAAGTCCTGGCCTGGTGCGCGAACCACTCAGTGCTTGGCCCAGAGAGGGGTGCTCGGACCAGAAAGGGGTGCTCAAGCCTTCTGTTCTGTCTCTGCCCCAGCTTTCCGAAGCAGAGATGACAAAGGCTAAACACACCCATTGGGTCAGGTGGTCTCAGCAAGTCAAGGATTTTCTACAGCGGACGGACAGACAAGCCGGGCTGGAATGGACCAATCAGAAAGGTGGAGCAGCTGGGCTGGTGTTCCACGTGTCTCTGGAGACAGCTTGGTGGAGGGAAATAAGCAACTTCTTCCCGGATCAGACAGATCTGTCGCTACGTCCCCTAGCTGAGTTACAAGGCAGCTAGGCCATCACTTGCGGGCAGCAGGCTGTTTCCAAGCTCGCTTACATTGGCGGCAATTGGCGAAGGACGTAGCGTGACCCTGATTCTGCCCCGGCGTAAGCCGGCTTGGGACAGCGGCAGTGGACAAGGTGTGGTAGGTGGGTAGAAACCTGGCCTTGGAGGTGGGCGATGGCTCCATCAGGGCTCTCGAATGTCTCAGTAGCATCCCTCCATGCTGCTCAGGGCAACTTTCATCCTTTAATTCAAACCCTTCCCCTTTCCACCCAACCCTCCGGTGCACCCCTGGAAGACACACTTGCCTTTAATCATGACCCTGGCAGGGTCTGTGTGCATGGCCACCTCAGATCGCGGCAAAGAGGTGCTGGTTTTACTCCCCCATTTCCAAGGGCTCCCGCCGACCACACGGTCCTGATCGCAGGTCACGGCCAGCTGCAGAGAGAGAAGAGTCAAGAGCAGAAACGGTCCATGCCTTGCCTCCCCACCGATGGAGGGGGACGCCTGTCAGCAGGAAATGTCTGCCAGGGAACCGGCTGCTTCTGAAGGATGGGGGCAAAGATGCACTTGATTCCCTGTGAGCAGGAGTGTTTGTCACGTGCTCCCTGGGAGGCTGAGCCCCTGAAACCAAAGAGGGCAGGGATCTGACACTGCAGCCTTAAATCCACCCCCCCCCCCAGCTTCAAGGGAGGCTTTGGGTACCACCAATGCTTCAAGCAGGAGGGTGCATTGCAGAAGCACAGCTATCAGAGCAGCAGCATGGCCCAGTGGTTAGGTACAAGCCTAGGACTGTGGAAACGTGGGTTCACCTCCCTGTCTCCCACAGGCTGCCTGTGTGACTTTGCACCAATCACTTAGCCTCCGTGGTCCCCTCTGTACATGGAGATAACGGTACCACCCTGGCTCTTCACCCTTAGATCTCCCCATGCTCTACAAAGGCGGTCAGTATTGTCCCCATTGTACAGATGGGGAAATTGAGGTGCAGAGAGGAAAAGGGACTTGCCCATGGTCCCCCAGCAGGCCAGTGGCAGAGCTGGGACTCAAACCCCAATCTTCCGAGTCCCAGTCTAGTGCGCTGGCCCCTGAAACAAACCATCACCCCCTGTGATGGGTGCACCTAGAGCCCCCAGCTGAGATGTAGGCACCATTGTGCCAGGTGCCGCACAGCCACAGTGAGAGACAGACAGTCCCTGCCCCGGCGCTCGCTGTCTGAACAGACAAGGCAGGTCCCGAGCGAGAGAAAGAGGGAACGACTGTAATAAAGACAAAAAGTGGGGCCTGCAGAGTGGAATTGAAGCCAGATCTCAGCGGAGAGGATTGCCCCCTTTCGCTTATTTCTTCAGCAAGGAAGACTTTCCTGCTATTGAGCCTAAATTTACCTCTCTCTAACTTCAGCCCATTACTCTGCCTCCTTCCCCCCCCCATGGGCTGTTCTAACCAACCGCCTCCCCCCTCGTGATTCCCAGCCACTTCGCCTTCCTCTAGCACCTTCCGCCCCAAAGCACGTTAGAAACGTACCTACCCCTGCTGACAAGCAGCCTCCTCTGGGGCGGGTACGGCACCTTTTAACAGCACGCAGCAGCGATCTGGCAGGCAGAAGAGGATACTGTATCACGGGAGCCCATGCAGGCGGGGCACTATTATTGAGGGTGGATGGTGGATTTCAGCACCCCTTGCCGTACAACGGCGACAGCGGCCCGCGCAATGTGGAGAGGGTTGTTATGCGCCCGTGCCTGTGCAAGCACGGAGAGATGGTTGCATCTCCAGTCCACAGGCCTCCTAGCCTGCAGGATCCCCGTTCTCTCTTTGCAGCGGCCGGGACACCATGGCTCTCAAGTCAGGCCAAGGAACACAATCTCCAGTGAGTGCTCCTGTGGCTCGTCGCCAGTGCATGCATTAAACCGTAGACATCAAAGCGAGGGATGATTTAGAAGGGGGAGAACATTCATCAAGGTGATGGGGAGGAGGAGAGGCTTGGAAACGGTGGGAGGCGAGGAATTAATTGGAATGGGAGCCATCGCCTTTGCTGTACTCGAATAGGAAGTCATTAGCGAAATAAGGTCTGGCACGCACAGCACTCCCTAATGTTGTCTTTCTTTGCTGGCTAGAGGACGGTGGCCCAGATCCTGATCTCCATTACACTGGCATAAATCCAGAGCAAACTCCAGCAGGGCTACTCCAGGCAGATGCTGGCACGCCCGAGGAGCAGGATTTGGTTGTCTGTATAATTGAAAGATGTCAATTTTCTCCCAGGTTTTCAGAGTGGAGCAAGGACCGCAAACCCCCTGTGCAGCTCAGCTGGAGCGTAGCATCCCTCCATGAGATGTTCTCAGACAGCAGAGGCTGCCTCACTTTAAAAACCACTGCAAACTCGCTCAGATTCTCAGGGCTCAACCCTCTTCCAGTCCACGCTGAGGTTCATGCCTGTTTCCCTGTACAGATTCCCCGCTGCAAGAGGACCTGAGTTTCGCATGTTGCTCGTGAAGTCTTCCAGTCAGGGAGCAATGACAATGCAAGCTTCCCTCCAACTGCAGCTGCTGGCAGGGAAAGGATCCCTCTCCGGATGCCATGGGTAAATTCTCACCCATTCTGTCCGCTGAGAACTCTTCCGGGGGCTTTATTCTGACCTAATCGCTGTCCCTTTCCCATCCTCACTGGTTGGTGCGTCAAGTCTAGTTTAGATTGTACGCACATCAGGAGTGGGACTCTCTCTCTCTCCTTGCTTTTAGGATAAAGAAATATATATAAGATAAAACACATAGCATTGTTATGTGCTGCCACGTTCCACCCCAGAACAAGCTGCCTTTCAGTGGCGGGCAAAGTGAATTTTTATTCTTGGGCAAAACTCCTGGGGACTTGAGTGGTAGAGCTGCCCGAGAAAGGACTGCAGGATGTGGCTGTCATTTGCAAAGCTCTTTAGGACCCTCCAGGTTGAAAGAGACAATGGAGAATTATTATCTATATGGCATCTAACTGGTGGTGCAGAGGAAATGGGCAGTGGTGGCGGCTGAGCAACAGGTGGGAGTAAAGGTTAAACAAGAGAAATCCTGCATCCTCTCTTAGTAATTAATTCCCATGCTATGACAAACCCACCCAGCGCTGGAGGAATGACGCTAAAGCTACATCTGTACTACACCACATATGCTAGCAGAGCTTCCTACTGTGTAGATGTAGCGTGCACCAACACAGAGAGTCTCTCTGTCAGCCTAGGAATACCACTTCCCTGAACGACATGAACCAGGCTGACAGAAGCAGTTTTCTGCTGCAATAGTTGTGTCTACACTGGGAGTTTGCCACCACAATTATGTCACTGGCCAGGGATGGGATTTTTCACATCCTTGCCAGACCCAGCTACGCTGCTAGTAAGTTCTCAGTGGAGACCCTGCGTACAGAATGGACGGCATTTTCAAAAACGAAGCCCTTCTGTCCCTAAGAGAAATCGTCAATTTCTTGCCTGCCAGCTCTCAAAGATTCAGAGCAACTGCAGCAAACATGGGTCAGGTCCTGGGACCATTTTGTGCTGGCAACACAGCTTTTGGTTTTTTTAAAAAAAATGTGCATTAAAAAGACGCCTTTCAGTAAAAACACCACCCGAGCGTCCTAGCATCAGAGCTGCCAACGCCTAAGTAGCCCCAGGAGGCAGATGGATGATGATTAGATTCAGAGATTGGAGCCCATGGAGAAGATTTAATCAGGCTAATGGAGGTGTGTTGGCCAAAAGGCAAAGGGGGTGGGAGGTGGATGGGGGGGAGAAGTGGGGGAGACTGCAGTACAAAGGAAGAAATGTGACCAGACCCAGCAGGCCAATTCTGCCCTGGGATTCCACGAGGGGCCCGATTTTGCCCTCATGTCGCTGAGCTGCCTACTGGACTGGGACCAGAGAGAACTGCCCAGTGGTGGGTTTAAGCTGCACCCCAAGTGATGACATAGGGCTGACATCCACCTGCCAGGCGGAGCCCATTCGCCGCTGGTGTTTGAAACTAATAAAGTATAAAACCTGCTCCCTCGCTGTTGACACAGCAGAACCAGCTGCTCCAGGGCGACAGTCTGGCTTTAGGTCCCGACAGGTGCGGGAGACGCTCACATTACGTCTTTGCTGCAGTGCTAAGCTGGGTATTCCCCTTCCCCTCTCTCCTGTCCACACACAAAACCCTCTCCCCCGCGTTCGGTGCTTTCAATCCCCAGCTAGCTGGCCTGGCTAAGACTATGAATTAGTGCTCAGCCCCACGTTCACTCAGCTGGGAACCTGCTCACTTGGCAGTGAGGATGCAGATTAAAGCCCTCGAGTGCTGACAGTCCTCTAGTGCCTTCCCCCAATTCCCCTCTATGACACCAGGACAGACAAATTCTCCCACAATTGACCAGGAAACCATCACAGACGGGCTCAGCTCAGGACAGCAAAAAGCACCATGAGATGTGCCCCCAGAAGTCCTAGCGACACATGCAGGGGAACACAGCACCGGTGAGGACAGAGTCACTTGGGCAGGGCTTTGCCGTGCGGCTGCTCACGCCCGGGCTAAGCTAACCCGGGCGCTCAGACCCAGGATAACACTGCAGTGAAGACGTAACTGCAGGGATCTATGGCAAAACTCCTGTCTGCCTGCCTCGGGCAAGGAGCCTTCTTCCATGAGACTCCCAAGGGTGGAATTCCCCTCTGAGAAGAAGGCCGTGCGATGCTGCAGTTCTAGCTGTAGGCATTGGTGTGTCTGTAGAGGTATTGTTACACCCGGAGTTTCATCCTGAGTAATAGGAGCAAGATTTGGCCTTAAAAGCAGCTGTGAGCTCTGAACAGCCGGGTTTCCTGCGCTCTCCATCAATCCAGATAACCTTTAGCTTTCTAAACTCTGCCCGAGTCAGGCATCTTAGGCAGCACGCAAGCACGGCTGGCATACCCCCATTCACCCTCCCACCGCCTCGCTGAACCCCCAGCCTTGTTCTCCAGAGCGTCTGCTTTCATCTTAAGGAAAACGTCAGGCATGAGTAGGAAGAAATGCTCCGTTTGCATTTTTTGAGCTTAACCAAAGCTCTGCAGGGAGCTTGGGACAGTCCGGCGGGGAGGTGTGAACTGCCCCAGGGGAGGGGGGCGAACTGTGACAACAATTCAAACATCAGCCCCGTTAGCTATTCCATTCCTGGTGTAAGAGCAGAGGGAGGGAAACGGATCAGGACCACCTGGTACTATGAGGGGTGTCTCGTTTTGTGCCCCACGTGGGTAAAGTTTAGCAGGTGCCATCTCTTATTTTTCTGCCCCAATTTGAGAGGAGCTGAGCCTTGCACAGAGCATAGCGAGACATGCTCAAACCCCACCAAGGTGGGCCAAGCCAAGCCAACCAGTGGCAATGCAATCCCATTTGGACTATCTACAAAGTCTGTTCTGAGCTGGGTCTCATTTTGGTGGCAAATGGGTGGAGCTTATTCAGTGGGCGTGGCTTTGAAAAATACCTCCCCCTCCCATCCAAACCCCCTTGATTTTGATCAGATTACACCTCCATCTGCTGTCCAGAGGCATGTAATACAACTCCTAACAGGGGCGCAGTAGAAGGGACACCACTCCCCTGTCTGGTCCCATGCACATTGAATTTTGCCTGGGGGCAGAATTCCTTAGCAATGCTGTGGGATTTACAAATGTGACACCAACCCCTAATTCTTTGAGTAAGCCAGTTAACCCCTTGATGGGCACTCCGGTACAATACCACAGAAGCTAATAGATGGACATGCTGGGGTCTTGCTGAAAACCCCTCTAGCACCAGGCCCAATCAGAAATCATGAATCCGGCCCTTAAAAAGAATCACAAGAGGGGCTTAAAAAGCATAATTTTGGGGGTTTTTTTTTTAAAAAAAAACCCAAACATTTAATGCTTTTTATTTACCATCTGCTTTTGGAGCCTTACAAGCTTTTCTCCACAGCCCTGGGGCTAGAAACTTGCTTTCTAAAAAAGTTGAAACAAAAGCTCCCCCCCCAAAAATCACAACTCCAGGAACCGGGGCTATAAAACCAAAACACTGGCAAACCCAGAGGAGTTAGCAATAGCATTGTGCCATCGTCACACATGCCCCTTGTGGCCAGGGATGGTACTGCATCTCCATCCTGCCTTGATTTCCCCAGCTGGGTCATCAATAAGTTGGTTATAGAGGATCCGGGCACAGGGAAGAACAAAATCAGCACATCCTCTTTAGGAGCTCAGGGAAGGGGCGGCTCATGAAGCTTAGTTCAGGCTCCTAGGGCAGAGCTCCCACATCCACAAAGTCTCGGCCTCTGGTTAAAGCCCGAGACAGAGCCCAGCTGTTGGAGCCGGCATGGGCTGTACCATCCTCTTCCCTTCAGCTTCTTGTTCATGTAGCCTAGCCTGCCCCATCGTGGCTGCAAGCTCCAGCCTGTACCATACAGGGGTAGACCATACGCTCCTTCAGACGCCTGTGTTTTCCCCAGGGAACTCTTTTTTTTGGTTGTGTTACTAGGGGTATTTGGATGAAATCCAGCACCTCAGCAAGCAGGGAAGGGGCAGTTCAGCTGAGATAGCAGCTCAGGGTGATTCCCATCAAGTCAGTGGCACTCTACAGCTTTATCCCATCTCCACTGACAGTACCAGGGAGCAGATCCTTGCAGTTCACTAGGAGGCAGGAGTGACTGTCAATTAATTAGAATTAATGATGGAATGATGCTAGAGTCAGGATTTTAACACCCTCTCCGTCACCTCATTAACAGTATTCTTCCAGCCAAAGATCTTACTGTACAACCGTGAATCCTCAAACCCTGCCCATCCCACCAGAACAGTTCATCTCATTCTCCCCATTTTATGGACAGGGCAAATTTCATCCCAGTAAGAGCGACTCGCCCTAGACTGAAGGGCAAAGCTGGGGGAAAGAACCCAGGAATCCTGGCCCTACTCTAACCACTAAACTACCTTGCCTCCCTTGTTAAAATACCATAAACTACATCACATCATTGGAGAACAACTGCTCGGCCGAACACATGAGCGTGTGTGTCTATCTCACTTCTAATTTGCATCTCTCTGCCAGTCACTCAGTTACCAATAGTGACTTCAACAGCTGCTGGAGCTGCCCAAGGTCTGGAAGGCAATGAACATCCTTTCATCCTGATGGGGAAACTGAGGCACAGCACGCAGACAGGCTAGATACAGAGGGATTTAGGCACCTGAGTCCAACGCTGTGGCGGCCCCGTCCCGCGACTCGGCCTGCCAGCCAGGTCATAACTTAGTTTAGTTCCTTCTCAGGGAACAGAAAGCCCAAAAGAAAGATGCAATATCCTGAGGTCTGTTCCTCAGCACCGAGGTTCTCGCAGCCCTGCTCCCTGGGTTTCCTGAGGGACATCACGCAACCTTCCCTAGCGGCTGGTGAGGGAAGCCAGACCCAGCCTCTGTACTGGGTTCCAGTGCAGGGACGCTACAACCAGCAGCCAAAGTCTGCCTCCATCAGACCCCCTGCTGCTGCCGCCTCCTTGGACTTCTCCATCCCGTGGCCTGGCAGCTGGCCTCTCCCACCGCCTCTCTCGGCTCACCCTTTTCTCAGGGCCAGGACCTAAAGGGCTCCCCACCCAGGAACCCCCAATAAATCACAATCCCCAAAGTACAAATTTAACCCAGCTACTGCCCTCCTGGGGCTTGGCCTTCGACCTGTCCTTCAATCGAATGCCTCCTGGGTTCTCTCGCTGGAAGCCCAGCTCCCGCGCTGTTCTCGGGACACCCCCCCGGCACGCACCCTGCTCCACATCCCTCCTGCCGCACTCCTCTGCTCAGGAGGAGATCTCCGGCCAGCTCCCCCTGTGCTCCCTCCTGCACCCTACCCATCTCTTCACCCTCACAAGAGAGACCGTGGAACCCTTCCCCACTGCCTCCTCTCGTCCCTGCTGCTTCTTTCCTTTTAAGTTTCCCGCCCAGCCCCTTCCCAGGGAGGGGAACTGGCCCCTCAGGCCCCCGTTAACCCTTTCATTGCCAACTTGAGGGTCACCTCTCCCCCCAAGATTTCTGCCATCAAGCTTGGGCAAAGCCGAGTCCTGACCCTGCCACTAAGAAGCTGCTCGGGGCCTTCGCTCACCCCTCGGCCCCAGGGTGATTTTCAAATGAGGCGGGTCTCCTCTGCGTGGCGCAAGCCTGTTGGCCTGCTCTGAGCACCCCAGCCCAAACACAAGACACCACAAAACACAGTGACACATGTGTTCCCGCTGACCTGGAGGAGGGACTCGGGTTCAAATCTCTGCCCGGCCTGGTTTGGAGCCAGGGCTTGGCCCCGGGTCTCCCGCCTGCTCAGGGAATACCCGAACCACGGGGCTGTTGGGTATTCTCACACCTTCCCCCCCAGTTTCCTCTGCACTCCTGGCTAGCTCATGCAGCTCCTTCGCTTCTGGGGCTCCCTTTCCTAGCGCCTCCCTCTCTCCATACAACACACAGAGATGGAGACGCAAGTCCCCTGTGCAAATCTGATGCTAAGTGACTTCTCAAGGTCACCCCGGGACACCTGTAACACAATTCCTAGCTCTAGCTGGTTCTCCGCAGACCATAGCTTGCGCCACAACCACCGCACCCCCCTTTTTGTCTCCAGAGGAGGCCCAGACCGCAACAGAACGAGCCAGCCAGGAAAGGACCCGCTGGAAGTGGTGTCATCAGAGAGCTGCAGTTTATTGCCGTGCGCTAGAGAGCCGCGTTTCTCCCAGAAATTCAGGGGCAGCAGAAAGCCATCATGTATTATTGACCGAGGCAGGATTGAACATTACTGATGGCTTTAAATAGCAAACGCTGGCACTCTGCTGCGCTTACATCACAAAGTTTGATCATTGCTAATTATAGCCCCAGTGAAGCCAGTTTGCTGCTTTTTATGATGCATCTCTCCATATAACAGTTCCTGGCTTTGTTTTTAGCCAGCTCACACCTTGTTATTTGCACTCGGCCTCCAACAAGCCGCAGAAACTGGTGGAACGTCTTCACAGGGCACCACAGCTAAAGACAAGTCACCCTCTCACAGCTCACCTCCCATTGAAGGTTTCTGGGCACCTGTTAGCCTCCAACGGCCCAGCTTCTGGTCTCTCTGGCTCCCAACATGGGGACAAGGGGACGCTCAAAGGTGGCCCATTCAAACCGGGCAGAAGGAAAGAGCTTGTCATCGAGTGGCTGAGAAGCCTGTGGAACTCACCGCTACAGGAAATCACTGAGGCCAAGAAGGACCGGACATTTATATGGATAACTAGAAGATCCAGAGTTAGCATAGTTATTTTTAACAAGTTTCTTTGGTAGGGATATTTCCCCTTGTGCTTCAGGACTTAAGCCACTCTCTAAGGCATCTCTGAAGCAGCTGGTGCTGGTCTGGGTCAGAAATAGGGTACTGGACTAGATGGCCCTTGCTATCCTTACTCACACCTTATTCCAGGAATAGTATGGTTCAAATCAATTGAATGAGGGTAGGTAATTACTGGGTTTCAGACACCAGAATTGAACACCTTAACTAAATGCACCCACCTTTCCTTCTGCACAGCTGAATTTGTGGCTGATCAACATGTAAATGTCAGTTATTTTTAAGACATGCGGAGCCAGATCTTCAGCTGGTGTAGGCTGGCAATTCAAACGACTAAGTGAGTCTGATGCGCAAACATTGAGGATGTAGCCCAATGCGTTAGGTTTAGTGTTAATCCAGAGGATGATAAAGCCTTACATATTTTTCCAGCCAGCAAAGGTATTTTGTTCCCCTTAAAGCTAAGTTATGTGCATTAGAAATTAGAAGAGACGGGCTGCTGAGACTGCGTGACATTAAAAAGATTGACTAACAAGAGGCTAACGAAAAAACACACAGCTCTTCATTCTGAAGAGTTTTTGACTAAAAACAGTACGCCCCGAAGCACATGGAAATGTTTGTGAAGTCTCAGTGTTATACTTGAGCATACAAAACAATCCATCATTTGCAGAGCTGGAGTGAAGCATTTTAACTCAGGTTTAACTCGATAACGTCCTTGCCCTGGATGTTAAAAACAGATTGAAAAAAGTGGTCAGTCTGTAAGACACCAGACAAAAACAATCGACCAGCCCTCCCATGAGAATTTAGCTAGCGTGCAGTGGGGCGACAGGTCACTGGAACAAAATTTCTCCTCTCTGTTTCAAGGTAAGCCTTTTGGATTTTAAAAGCTAGAATGTAAGAGAAAATCAGGCTGAATGAGTGAAATTAAGCAACAAGATTGCCAGGAGGAAAAGGGATGCAATCCACCCCACTTCAGGATCCCAATTTCTACAAAATATTTACCTTGCTGGCATCCCTCTGCTAATCCAATGGAGTTTCACTGATCTTTTTCAGCAGGGACAGCTGTGATCACAGAATCCGACATCCACCCGGTGACAGGTGGGTCCTGGGTCATGCTGCAAGCTAGGTTCTGTTTTCTCTAATCTTCTTCATGATTTTCAGTGATGCTGTGGGCTGCACCGACAGATACCGGAGTCTTTTTTGCTCTCCAAGGACTCTTGCAATTCAAGCATGCCCCCTTTTCTCCTGACCCATCAGCTCCAAGCACCGATCTCCCCAAAGTCAGGGCTTTTCCTGAGCAAAGGATGTGCTGAAGTGAGGGGACACCCCCCCCCACCCCCCCCCTGTCTGTCACAACAGCCTTCAGAGCTAGATGCTGCAAAGGCGAAAGAAACCCAACCTTGAGGCAAAACCCCTTTTTCAAATCAGTTGCCTTCCCATTGCTAGCAGAATCAGGGCTGCAGCTTTGTGACCCAGAACTCAGTGGCTCGGAGTCTCGTCCATTGCTAACAGGTAGCAGAGGGAGCCCCGCAGCCTCTTACCTGGGACATCTGATGTCTGCAGGAGCCAGGATGCTTCTGTGTTGCATGATGACAGTCATCTGTGCGGGAGATCCCTGCTTTGCTCAGCTGCTGCCATCCAGCCCACGTGGCTCTCACTTTTCCCAGGCAACGTTCCGCCCCAGGCAAGCTCACTTTTCTTCTGGCTGCTGCAGGAGAGATTTGTTCCGACAGAAGGAGTCTCAGACGGAGATTACCTCCCTTTCTCCTACAGAAATGGAAGGGTTGGGAAAAAAAACTGAAGGGGAGCGGAGGGGCAAGCTAAGCTGCAACTTGTCTGCTGCTTCGAGCCTGGGCTGCAGGATGGCTAGGGATAATCATCCTGAAAGGGCCTCTGCATCCGCCCCTCTCTTTGACTTGCAAAGTTAAGTGCTCCAGAGTTAGGAAATGCAAGAATTAAGGCTGCCCCTGTACCCTTAATTCAGCCCCCCACAGGGCAGCTGCATTATTATATGATCACATACCATTTTCCCCCACGGCTACCATTCGGCGTGTGGGATGGACACACAAAGGGGCCAAACAGAGGTTGCTGACAGAGGCAATTACAAACTCAGCTTAGCCTATCCTTTCAGAGCTTGACTTCGCCACCTCTTAAGGTAGGGTTTTTTGGGGGGGTAACTATACTGTTCTCCATGCGCGTGCTAACCCAAGAACCGCCCTGACACACGTCAGTCACGAGATGTGCTTCTCAATGGGGATTTTACCAGCTGCGGTTTATCTGAAATCAGGGTTTCTGGCACCAAACCGTTGTGCTACACTGGCCGTTGCGAAGTAAAAGTCCAGGAGGAAAGAGACCCAGTTGGAGGACACACACCTGTAGAGTCAAGACAGCTCATTGCAGGCAAACAACATTGAACCCAAATGATTCAACCAACTCCCACGAAGCGCAACCGGGAAGACGCAGAGCGTTATTTGCATAACCGTGCTAGTTCCTCTCATTTCTATAGCGCCGCTCGGTCCCAAGTGCTTTCTATTGTACCACGCGGATGGTTTGGGAGGTGCTAGGCAACCTACCTGGAAGGGTGACATCTTGCACGGTCGCCTTTACGGTGAGAAGCAAGAGCTGAACCTCACAGGCCTGCTGGAGATCGGATGCGGAGAATCCCCACCCCCACCAAGTTGCAGGAGGCAGAAAGTCATAACTGGAGTTGGACTCGGCCTGTGGTATCAGGTTAACGAGTTGATTTACCCCCCTCCCCAAAAGCTGCAGTAAACTGAAAAGACTCCATCGCAGTGACCCACGTCCCCATAACATCCGAATGCCTCACAATCTAATGTGCTTACCCTCACAGCTCCCCTGTGAGGCGAGGCGGGGCTATGAACCCCATCATACCAGTGGGGAAACTGAGGCACAGACTATCCAAGATACCTTACTTAGACCCAGATCCTCTAACTGGCCCAAACTCGCACAGGGAGTTGTAGCAGAGCAGGGACGTGACCCCAGGTTTCCTGAGCATCAGGCAAGTACTCTAAGCACTGAGCAATCCTTCCTCATCAGAAGTGCAGCTCCTTCTGCCAACCCAGCACACTGGGGCTTGATTTAAGGCAGATTTGGGAGGAAAAATGCCCCCTTCCTGGGTAGGAGGCCATCAGTCAACAAGGCATGACCTGGCCAAGCCTCGCTTGGCTGATGGGATCTGGCAGCATCACATCCCGAGACAATGCTGAGAGGAACCCAGGGGCTGCTCTCGTGCACACAAGCTGAGGGGAGCAAAGACAGACCCGTCTTTCGCCAAGAGGCCTCGCTGCCTGGCGACGCTGCATTAGCTCTTAGTTCACCCAGCTGTTCCAGCGAGGGACAACCATCGCTTGTTAGCTCATCAGCGTCTTGTCGTTGCCTGTGCGTGCAGCGCCTGGCACCATGGGGCCCCCCCGAGCTGGGCAGCCAGGTGCAGCACAAACATCACACCAAAGCAGGTGCCCTTTTGACCCTTGGATCAGAGCCCCCTTGCCGCTCGGTGCCCCTTGCAGACAGGCGCTCAGGCAGTTTCCCCAGCCTCCGGCACCCGGGGTCCCTGCCTTACGGCCATGTCTTCCAGGGTCATGAACTAAGAAGGCCCCAAAAACATCTGAATGCAAACCAGCCCCGCCTGCCCTCTCTGGGGCTGTTGTCTTCGAGGTTCAGCCTGTAGCCCCCTTTGCCAGGGCTGGTAAGGAAACCCAGCCCCCCCGCTGGATCCTGGGCAAAACAGCCAGGTTAGCCCCTTAACTTGAGTTACTTCCTACCTTGGGATCTTTGCTGCTTCTTTAGGTTTCCCAGTCTCTGCCCTGTTTAATCAGGTCTGGGGGAGGCTCACCTGCGGAGCTTTTCACCCGCTTCCTTTCCTGCCCTGGCTCGCCAGCCGCTCTTTCCCCAGCTGTTCTGCATCAACACTTAAGCCTGGGTCTTCACGGTACCGGCAGGGTTCCCCTCAGGTGCGGCTTGCTCTGGGATCAGGCTGGCTTAGCTCCAGGCTCCTGTCAAGCCAGGACTTAAAAACCTCTAAGGATGGAGATTCCACCACCTCCCTAGTGACCCATTCCAGGTATTCACCACCCTCCTAGTGGAAAAGTTTTTCCTAATATCCAACCTAGACCTCCCACACTGCAACTTGAGACCATTGCTCCTTGTTCTGTCACCTGCCACCACTGAGAACAGCCTAGCTCCATCCTCCCGGGAACCCCCCTTCAGGTAGTTAAAGGCTGCTATCAAATCCCCCCTCACTCTTCTTTCCTGCAGACTAAATAAGCCTAGTTCCTTCAGCCTCTCCTCTTAAGTCTGGTGCTCCAGCCCCCTCATCATTTTCATTGCCCTCTGCTGGACTCTCTCCAACTTGTCCACATCCTTTCTGTAGTGGGGGGCCCCAAAACTGGACACATATGCCACCAGCCTTCATGGCCATAAGGGCCCACTGTTGACTCATATCCAGCTTCTTATCCACTGTAACCCCCAGGTCCTTTTCTGCAGAACTGCTGCCTAGCCAGCCAGTCCCCAGTCTGTAGCCGTGCATGGGATTCTTCCGTCCTAAGTACAGAACTCGGTGCTTTTTTCTTGTTGAACTTCATCAGATTTCTTTTGGCCCAATCCCCTAATTTGTCTAAGTCACTCTGTATCCTATCCCTGCCCTCCAGTGTATCTACCATTTCCCCCAGCTTAGTGTCATCATCAGCTCATATAGCTATTGGACTAGTTTTACAACAGGCTACACGAAAAGCACTAGAGAAGTCAGTACAAACTAAAATTTCATACAGACAACGATTTGTTTATCCTGCTCTATCTACTATACATTGAAATGTAAGTACAATATTTATATTCCACTTGATTTTATAATTATATGGTAAAAATGAGAAAGGCACCAATTTTTCAGTAACAGTTTGCTGGGAACACACATTTTTATGTCTGGTTTTGTAAGCAAGTAGTTTTTAAGGGAGGTGAGACTTGGGGTCCACAAGACAATTCCGACTCCTGAAAGGGGTATAGTCTGGAAAGGTTGAGAACCACTGTTTTATATTGTTTAATCTGGCTTCTTGAACATCACAGGCCAAAAAACGTCACCCCAAACAGCCCTTTTTAAGTCCAAAAATTCAGTTCCACTAAAGCGCTTTGGTCCTCAGGAGACTGAAGTGTTGTACGGCACAGGCACCAAGGTGCCATCAGCGCCCACGGCTCTTGCAGTGGCAGGGAATTGGTTCGGTGAAACATCCCAGCAGCCAAACCAAGACGGTGAAAATTAATAAATAATAAAACAGTTGGAGGCTCGTGATAAAATGGCAAGAGTTTGCAACGCTCTGAATAACGGCGGAGCCATCAATAAGCAGCCAGGCAAAATTTCTTGGCAACCTAGTTTATTGAAAATAGCAGATAAAACTGGACACTTTTCAATAAATTTTTCATTACAATGTGCATTCTGAATATTTTTTTTTAAACCCTTGCAAGTAAACTTATAACCCTGGGCAACAAACAAACAAACAAAAATGCACCATGACGTTTAATTAAATTAAAAGAAATCTAAAACCTCTTCTTTTTTTAAGACTGATTGCGCTATTAAAAAAATTACAACTTTCAAATATTTACAAACCGGCCATGACAAAATATTTAAATATTGAAAACAATTTTACAAAATGACAGTATTGCAGGTCAGATTTATTGGATTATTCACTTTTTTTTTTTTACACTAAAAGAATGCAACCAAAAAGCGACAGTAAACTAGGCGTGGATGCAAAGAGGTTAGCGGATCGGTGAAATGGATATCCCGAGTTACTGGGTTAAGAGTCTGCTATGGATCAAGCTAGCAGATGTTCAGATAGGACCTAAGGTCAAAGAGGGTTTGATTGTCTTTCATTGTGCTGGAAACAGGACTGTCCTTCCCTGATGCTCTTAAAGAGATGGATGGTTTAGAGGCTTGATCAATTTAATTCCTCTGGATTCCAGAGAGTACAAGGTTCAAAGGGGCTTAGGAAGTTGGGCGTTTGTTACAAATCTGATGCTGGGGTGAGTTGCCCTTAAAGACCCAGGTTCTGATCTTGTTTATGTCAGTTTTGCAGAAGGATTCCTCTATGGACTTCAATGCAATTGACTCCTGAATTACACCAGTTGGACAGGATGACTTTTGCCTAGCTCCCCCATGGTTTCAAAAGGATTTAGGTACCTACACGCCTTTAAAAATCAGCCCCTTGGGCACTTTTAGAAGGCAAAATATTCCCTGCGCGTGTCCGTGTGTATATACCTGTGTCCCGGCCTGCGCAAGCAGCCAGTTTTTCAGAAGTGTTGGAGCCCTTTTCCGTCTCCATTGATTCAATGGGTGCTCAGGACCTTCTGGAAACCAGACCTTCTCTAGCCTGGCTCCACCGCGGGTCCAATCCAGAGCCAAAGAGGCTGCCGGCAGCAACGGGGACCTGGCCAATCCAAATCTGCTTCACTGTGAAGAGGCCGCGCGTCAGGTGTGCAATGACTATGAGTTTGGGAGAGGCAGGATTCGAACCCTGAGCTCCTCGGTTCTGTGTTCGAACCACTACACAACACTTCCCCGGGCCGTGGATGGGGCTGTGTCCTCTAGGCTGCACACGCTGCGTCAGCAGCAAGAGGCTAATGCTAAAATTATCAAATGAATCCAAGAGTCGATTCAAAACCAAGCCCTCTTGGCACAGAGGCAGCGTTAGATGGTAACTCTGGAATCACTGGCCCCGCCCCCAGCACTGGCTTTACTCGGAACCAGTCCAATTCTTTTGATTTAAAAAAAAAAAAAAAGGCTTTTGAGCAACACGAATCTTTTCGATTTTGGTCAAAAAGTTCTAGTGTTTGTGTCTAAAAGGTCAATGTTTCTGCAAAAAACCGACCATTCTTAACAAGAATATTTGGGCGTTTCTTTTTAAATGGGGACAGGGGCTGTTTTTTCAACCAAAAACCAGAACATTTTTTATCAGAAACTTCAGGAGAGGAGGGAAAAAAAGAGATTTTCCCTCCCCTAAATTGCCCACAGGCATTTTCCAGGCAGCTGTACTGCAGAATAGCTAGCGTGGCCCAATGGACCTGTGAAATGCTAGCATCAGCCTCTCCTCCATGAATTCTGCATCTTTGACGTGTCCAATCACAGCACCAACAGAGCAAGACAAACAGCCTTGCAAGGTTTTCATCATTAATTAGGCCTGCGTTAGACTCTCACCCGGGCTGGTGACAAATCAAGTGCAACCTTCCTTTTTGTAAAGCTCTCGCTGAATATCATTACAAGTGCATATTTAGAGGAGATGGATTAAACTGAGACAGAAGGCCAGCAACGAATTCTGCTCCCCTACCAGCTACAGCAGTGTTCTAGCCCCTGGATTTTCATGCAAAATGAGGCCACATCAGCTCAACAGCAGCAAAGGCTGGCCAGGTCCATGAAAAGAGCCAGATGATGTCCAGGAGTTCGGAGAGGAGATAAAAGGAAGGGGGAAAGGCTGAGAAAAAGCTGCCTCCTAAGAACAGATCTGTTGGGCTGTGGAGGGAGACCTATTGCTTGGGATGTTTAGATCTCGGCGGGACAGAAATTTCAGGCATGTTACATGAGACACACAGCTGGGTTACTGGAGGTGGGAGCTGAACGTAGCATCTAAAAGCATGTCCCTCCATTGCCTGAGCTGAAGAACACAGCTCCTGAGTTCCCAGGCTGCTGCAGCTCATAAGCTTCTAGCCACTAAGGGGGAAGCGAGAAAGGCAGGGCCTTCCTGCTGGCTGTACATAGATTTAAGGGAACAGCCCTGCAATAGGCGAAGATGGGACCCAGCCAATCTTTTCCCAGCTTTCGCTTTTCTGCTTCTCTGCCATTTGTTCCTGGGCAAAGTATTTCGAATAGGACGAAGGATTCACATGGGCAGGACGGATGTTGAGGAGACAAACAGGACACTAGAGTAGGTGAGTTAGAGGCCAGTATGCGGAGACTAACGTAGCTGATGAAGGAAGCACTCCAGACCCCTACGAATTCATGCTGCTGAGGCTCATGAATCGGGTGAGCAACAGAGGGCAGGACTTGGCTGTGAGGGGCCTAACAAGGTCCTTCCTTGGACTTTGCACCATGGAAGAGCCCAGACAAGGAGCTTGGGGTTGGATGTTGCAAACACTCAGCAGTGCTTAATTTTACCAGGCTGTCCCACTGAAGCGATGTCATGCAGGAGCAAGTGTCTATGGAGCCAATGCAATGAAATCAACAGGACCGTCCGTGGGCTTGGCGTTAAGCCTGTGTCTGTATCAATGGTTTTCAACCAGTGTTGAAGGGGTTTGCCAAAGGTTGTCGTTACCATAGAACAGTGGTTTTCAACCTGCAGTCTGCGGACCCCGGGGGGAGATCTGCAGACTACACCTGTGATTTCCAAAGGGGTGGGCAACTCCATTCAAAATTTTTTAGGGGCTCGCAAATGAAAAAAGGTTGAAAACCCACTGCGCTACGTGATCTTCTGGCTTGACCCACCGCTGGCTGAGCTCAATGGAGTGACTGAACCCCAGCCGCATCAAACCCCAGCTCTTTTCAGTCCGGATCATTTTACACACACTGGGTTACAAAGGGTCTTTTAGGAAAAGGAGATTTAGAAAATCACTCGCCTTGTAAACAACCATCCGATCCGGCTCAATAAAAGCCCGTTACTTAAGAAAATAAGAATTTGTTGCTTTTCAAAAATAGCCTTAACATTAAAACTAGCCTTTTGCTATATGAACTTTATACAGGAGGAGTAAAAACATTTTGTTGGGTCTGAAACCCTGAGAATTACATGGCTGGATTCAACCCAGCAGGGGGCAGCAGAGGGCACAGACATGGACCAAATTTTTTACCAAGCGGCAATTTTTGGTCCATGGCTGGACATTAAGAAGCTTGGAGAGAAGGGGGGGATCCCCTTGTTCTGCAGGATAGAAGTGAAGGCAGACGTTTAAAAATAGGTGGCTATGTTATGTACAGTTATTATTTTAAAATAGCTTGGTTAAAAGTTCTCCCGCCACAAATCTGTAAGGAGACCCAAAAAATAAAAATAAAAAATGAGGTATTTGAACGACCCAGGCCGGTTCCTAGATTCTAGTAATTGGAGTAATAAGGTGGGCAGTGTATTTGCCTCGGCCCTGAATATCTTACAGCAAAAGCTAATGATCTCCTTGATCTTCACCCCACTGGGGTCTCTGCACTCCTCCCCAATACTATTTATGATGCTGGATCACCCACCATCAGAGACCCTCAAAGTGCTTCACAAGGTTATTTAAAGCATCCCCCCCGCACTGCAGATAGAGGAACGAGGCTCAAAGAAAAGGGACGTGACTCGCTTAGGTTGGTGGGAGAGGCCAGAATGGAAGCCAGGAGTCCTGGCTTCCAGCTGACTGCGCTCATCACTTGACCCTGCCCCCTCCCAAACCCCTCCGCTGCGCCGTTTGGGAGGCTATGTGAAGGGAGCAGGTTCTAATTTGGTCCAACCTTCACCCCGCTTCCCATTCCGGGGAGGGGGGGACACAACAGACCAGGGTGAGACGGGAGATGGTCTCTGAGCATCGGCCTCCCGCAGGGGTCATTCCACCGTCGCTCCCTGGGGCTCGCCCTCTGAGCTGAAGAGCTCTTTGTAGAGCGGCGGGAACACGGCGTGGACGATGATGGGGTACATCTGCCGGAAGGTCCGCAGCTTCTCCATGTGCTGGTAACACAGGCTGCGCAGCTTCCCTTTGGGCGGCAGCTAGAGGGGAGAGGGAGAAAGTATAAACACCAATCCCCAGGCCCGGTCTGTCCCCCCCTGCCCCGGCCCCTCTGCTGAGTGCTTGTAGACCAACACGGCACTCCATCCCCGCTCCACAGCCAGCCAGGCCAAAGCTGCCTGGTGGGTGAAACGAAAACAGAAGGTCTCAGCTTGATCCCCAAGTGGTGTGCACGCGCGCAGGGGCATGCGCACACACGCACACTCTGGTGTCCCCTGCTTGGAGGCAACAGGCCTCTGTGTCTCTCTGTGAGCATGTCAGAACCACCCACCAAGAGACCTTCTAATGAATATTTGCACAATTATCCAGAATCCTCTAGCGAGAATCCCTAACGTCTGACTTGGTACAAACATCCCCTTCAGTGAGCCAGCGCCCGATCCACACTGGCCACCTGTATCCAGCTACAGGTCCCGCAGCTCATGCCCCCCGACATTAACCAGAGACGTGTGGCGAAAGCACAGCGCTCTGGCACTGACGGTATCCTTCCAGCACTGGGGGCCAGTCAGACCCAGAGTCGGGGCCCAGTAAAGGGATCCAAATGCAAGCCGTTGAGTCCTTGCTCCTGGCTTCACAGAGCCAGCAGCACTTCAAGAGGTGCCTTAC
>ML675647.1:2769300-2855615 GCA_007922155.1 Mesoclemmys tuberculata
CTCTGGGCCCACGGTCACCTTTCCTAATAGGCTGATGCTACCTGCATGAAGGAGTCTGCCCAGAGTTTGTAGCTGCGCTGCAGGATAGCGTAAGGTGCAGGATGGAGGGATCTGTTGTCAGACCAAGCTGGCTGAGTTCTTGAGATGATGTGCGACCTTACACTTGAGCTGAGAATTGCAACAGTGTCTGTCCAGCCACCAACATCCCACATTGACAACAGAGATCACAGAACTTCTGACTACCCCGCAGTGTCAGTGGCATGCTAAAGGGACTGGAGTGGAGTAATCCTCTCCAGCTCCCTTTTAGGATCTGAGCCCTGGTCCCTGAGTGGTGTGTGGCCTTCAGGCGGCAGCAGGCTGAGAAGGGGTGACTCCAAAGCCCCGTCAGTCTCTCCCTGGTTTCATTTGCAAAAGTTGGCTGGGGAGGGGGAGGTTTCACTCTCAGCACTGACTTGAAAATGGGCACCTCAGGGACAAAGCCAGCCGCTTGCCCAGCTGTGCTGGCAGGGAGGGCAGAGGACACTGGCTCGGGAAA
Organism: Mesoclemmys tuberculata; assembly: GCA_007922155.1. Taxonomy (NCBI): domain Eukaryota; kingdom Metazoa; phylum Chordata; order Testudines; family Chelidae; genus Mesoclemmys; species Mesoclemmys tuberculata. Next base: position 2,769,836 of record ML675647.1, read on the forward strand.
GAAAAGGCTGTGTGTGTGGGGGGGAGGAGAGGGGGGGGGGCAGGTTGAAAATTTTCCATCTGTTTTTGACGGGAATCAGGGAGTTTTGATTAAAGGGATTTTGTCATTAAAATCATGATTATTTCATCGATCAAACCAACTCAAAATCCAAACACTTTTTGGTTTTTGGCCAAAAAATGAAATAATTCAATGGACAACGGTGTTGGGATGCCTCATGGGAATTGTGGTTTTGGGGCCTCAGCTGCTTAATCTCTTCTATGAACCAGGTTCTCTGGCTGGACTACATCTCCCATAATGCCGCCCCTCACTGAGAGGGGAGAACATAGTGCAGCATGGGAGTTATAGTCCAGCCAGAGAGCCTGGCCTACAGAGGATAATGAGAGCACGAGGCACTCAAACTACAGCTCCCAGGAGGCACCAAGGCGCCAGTATGAAGTGAAATATTTCTGCACGGGGAGGGGTGTGGGGGGGGTCATCAACAAGTCAACATTTCCCATGGAACCCCCCTATTTTCTGACCAGCTTTACTCATGCAGCTGTTTGGCCATTAAATTCAGGTACCCCCCCCAAGCCACCCCCACATGATGGGGGCTGCACCCTGGGATGGAGGGGCCGCAGAGGAGACAGATGCTTACTTGAGTTGATGAGCACCAGGGCTGTGAAGAGGGCGATCTCATTCTCGGAGAAATGCAGCGAGCACAGGCTGTGAGCGAAGTCGAAGATGGAGTTGATCAGCTCGTTGCATCCTGGGAAAGACAGCAGAGTGGTCAGCCACTGGCAGCTTCCCCGAGGTGCCCCGGCCCCTCTCCAGAGACGGGCTTAGCCCAGCTCTTTGGTTACATCCCTATGGACTCTCCTTTCTAACCAGCCTCCAGCAGGGATCACCAGCTTCGCTGACCCCGTGGCCACGGTCCCAGCTGCCTCCTGGGAGCCAAACCTTTTGGGGAACGTAGTTAATCAGAACCTCACAGGGATCAGCAGGATGTCCAGTCCTAGTGCCCATATAATCCTCCGCCTCTCTTCTGAGACCGGCCACAATGGGGGTTGCTGGGATGTGAACACTTGGTTACCAGCCACCAAAGACATTGTTGAACATTCCCAGAGGCTGCAGCCCCGTCAGACCCCATTGTGCTAGACACTGCCCAAGGAGCCTAGAGTCTACACAGCCATGGGTTGGGAATCATTTTAGGTCTTCGTGCCACGAGCTAGATTCGAACCGGTGACCTACAGCTCCACAGCGTGTTGCCAACCAGCCCCTCGGCTGGGCAAATATCTAAGCCACTGCTCAGTGCCTAACACATCAGAGCATCACACTGGATGCAACCCAATGCAGTCATCCTCTTCCGGGCCTCAGCGCTGGCTGTTCTGGCTGCAAAGGACCCAACACCACCCTTCCCCCCCCCCGGATGATCTCTGCAGAGAAATTAGCATTGGCTGCTGGCAAAGAGACGCCTGGGCTTGCCAAGCAGACACACGTACTGGTGGGGTGCTGCGCACAGCCTGCCGCATTTGAATCGCGGTTACTCCTTTGTGCAGCCCGTTTTCCTTGAGAAAAATTTCTCTCGGCTACGAAGTTCTCACCCAGGGGGCAAAGAGACGCAGGACAGTGAAAACGCCAAGCTCAGCAGGGCCCTTTACAATGGGGAGGAGGCTCCTGACAGCTGGGGTAATAAAGGGTGTACGTGGGGGGGGAGCTGGGGGGCATGAGCAAGAGATCAAGGGCAGTGTTGTGATCAAGGCACTAAACTGGGACTCAACGGATGCAGGTTCGAGGCCTGGTTCAGCTTCTAACACCCTGTGCAAAGTGCTTCCATAGACACTCAGCAACTAGCAGGAACAAAGGGAGGAGCTGGGCACTTCCTAACACCTGGCTGCTTCGTTTCGATACCTAAATAGGAGCTGAGCACCCTCTCAAAATCTTGGGCCCCCTCTCGGGGCCTCAGTTGCCCCATCTGTAAAAGGAGGATGATCATGTCTCCTGTGTCTCTTTAGTCTGAACGCTCTCTGGGGCAGAGACCCTCTCTCTGCCTCTATGTCCAGCGGGGACCTCTGGGCACGAAGGGAAGGCCTCTGATCTCTTACCGAGCGATTTGAAGAGCTCTGGGCCTGCGTATTTGCCCTCGAAGAAGACGGTCCTGTTCTCGGAATTAAAGGCACGGCACATTCTCACCAGAACCACTTCCATGGCGCCTGCAAAACGAAAGCCAGCGGTAGTAAAGACGTTGCAAATACAAGCAGAAAACAAACTCGGGGGGTGGGGGTAAAGAACACGGGCTGATGCAGGGATAGATCCCAACATCCCTGTCTCTGTGCAAGAGTGCAGGAAGCTTAGCTAGACCCAGGCATGGTATCTCACGCGCCTTTGCAGGGCCGGGGATGACTGTCCCAGCCACTGAGGCCACGTCTACGCTGCCAGCAGAGGGGTCCCTGCTGCCGGGGTGGGCAGAGATGAGCGGGCTTGACCCACACTGGCATGGCTAAAATCAGCAGTGCCGAGGTGGCGGCCTGGGCGTGGGTCAGCAATGCAAGTACGTACCCAGGGACCCCGGTCGGCTGCAAACCCCAGGCTGCCGTGGCTTCGCTGCTACTCTTAGCCCCGCTAGCTAGATTAGACAGCTCAGGGACGCCGCCGTGAGCTGCCATCCAATATACACGGCCTGAGCCAGGCTGGCATGCTCCACCCCAGGTGCGCGATCGGAGGCGGTCAGCACGCTCAGCTCGTGGCTCCCACCAAAGGACACTCGTGGTTTGAAGACTGACAAAGCAGTCCCGGTTCCACAAGGGGAGATGGGTCAGAGCGTGGATCGAGGTACAAGCAGCCCTGGCAGGCCAGGCGTTGTGCCTCCAAATCCAGAGCCCATGGGGCTTCTCCCCAGGGAGGCTGTTCTCACGGAGGGCTAAAGAGGTGGCCTCTTTATGCACCCCACAGGAGTAGGAGAAATGTGACCCTGCCGGGCCCCGGCTGCAGCAGCTCCAGCCACGTACCAGCTTTCAGAAGCACGATCTGGTCGTTTTGGCACAGCTCCATGAAGCCGCCCATCCGCTTGGCAAACTCCACCACATACTGGATGGCTTCCGTGATGCGGCAGGCGCAGCGTTCCCACATCTCCTCCATGGACTGGAAGAGACAAGTCCCAGGCTACACCACGAGGCACAGCTGGCTGCCCCTCCACCCACAGGCCATGCCTCGTGAGGCGTGGCTGCTCCAACCACCAGGCCTGGTGGGGCTGCCCCATAACCATGTGCTATGCCTCGCGCGGCTGCCCCATAACCATGTGCTATGCCTCGCGCGGCCCATAACCCCACATGCGCCACCCCATGCAGAGCGACCAACCCCTAACCCCACTTTTTGGCAAATAATCGAAGAAATGAAATATTTCGATTTGGAAATACTGCCACTGTGCCTCGTGGGAGCTGTAGTCTGGGTGCCTCGCGTGCCCGTTCTCAAGAGGTCGGGATCCTTGGTTACACTACATCTCCCATGATGTACCACGGTCTCCCCTGTTGGCAAGGGGAGGCAGCGCATCATGGGTGTCCCTGGCCCTGGTACAATGTGGGATATGAAGTCTAATTGGGGAGCCCAGCCCAGAGAAGAGAATGGGGGCCTGAGCCATCGTGGGGGCATTTCTGAACTAAAATTTTCCATTTGGGGGGCATTCGGGGTTTTTTTTCCGCTTTGACAAAAAACTGAAATTTCCTGTGGGAAAATGTCGCTGAGTCGAAAATCCAAGTTTCTGCCCCAAATCAGTTGCAACGGAAAATTTTTAACCAGCCATCCCCACTTCTTTCTGGGTTTTCATTTTCCCTTTTACTGCGCTTTACAGCAGTGACCCCCATGCACCCTGCCAAGACAGTTAACCCTTCGGTCTCCTCCACAGAGAACACTAGCCCAGCTGTTGCTCCTAGGTTAGCAATTTTCCTTTCCTCCCCTCCACCGAGCCCAAAGCTGGCGTACGCACTGAACCCACTGCTCCTATGACAGGGCCATTACCAGACACTCTGAAATGACTTGGCCTGGTCTGGAAAGCTAATGAATCATTTAGCGAACCAGACAGAGATTCCCATTTAGTTAATGGATCTTAATTAGCTGCTGAATCAGACAAACTAATTTTTTCCCCTCCCTCCCAATGCTTGATTTTATTGCCAAGTCCTCATGTGAACCTCACGGAGCGAGCGGTGACTCACACGAAACCCCGCAAGCTGCAGCCAGGATGAACAATGAGGGGTAACATCAGCTCTGCTTGGGAGATGTGAAACCCAAAAGTGCCACAAAAGGTCAAAGACAGCACGCTGGGTCACTCAACCGAGCTCCCTGCTGCAGCCAGGGCTGGGGTGACTCTGACCGCAAACTTGCTAGGGCTTTGTGCCAGCTAAGAAGGCTTTGCTATATTTTCTTCTAGCACGGTATAAGAGGAAACGCAAAAAGAGGAACTGGTGTCATTCGGGAAGACAATTCACAGGCAGGCCTTATGGAAAAGCCCTCCAAAATGTAATAAGGTCCCACAGACCTGAACCGAGATCATTCTTCGGATAGAATTTTTAAACCAACCTTACAGAATTTGATATCCATGCTAGAAAACCCTGGAGGTTGGTTTAAACCATCTGTAGAAGAATCACTCCTCCCCTCTCCGTTTAATTCCAGGTGGACAGTCTGACCCTGCTCCTGGTAAAACTGATTCAGTTTGGAGCAAACTAGGCCATAAGGGACTTGCCCAAAGGCCCGACAGTAAATCAGAGCCAGGATCAAAACTTTGGTCTTTTTTCTCGGCCAAACCACGACAGTCGCTGACCCAAACTTAACTGAGCCACGTAAGAGGTCTTGTGCTTAGGACGCTTTCCCAGTGCTCTGCCTCCATCCCTCTAATCCCATAGTTGGCTGGAAGGGAGGTGTTTTATCCTAAAAAGCCTCACATCCCGCAGGCTGGCTTCCTAACTTATCTGGCTATCAGCTTATCCCGTGCTGGGCATCAACAGTGGGTCACTGATCATCCTAACGGCAGGGGCAGGCATCTAGGGAACCAGAGGGCTCCCACTAACGTGCATGGGATGCCCAAGTTCTAGGTTTGTCTAGAGACTTGAGCAAGCCCAGCAGCCACATAAGCATGTCACAGGCCCTACCAGGTTGGTTACCAGGCCTTGGCAGGAATCTCCACTACCCCCAGGCCGCCCCCAGCCCAAGTCACGTCCCCCACCCCCCTTCTTACCTTCTTCTGGTAACTTCTGATCTCCTCCCACGAGAACGTCTCCAGCCTCAGGAGCTGCAGATCTTCTAGGCGCAGTTGGCAGGTCTCCCGGTAGGACTTCAGCACGTTCTGGGTCAGGTGCTCTGCGGACGGCAGGTGGTGAGGATCACAGGGGGACCATGGCGAATGGCCAGGCCTGTCCCTTGGCAAACAGCCCTGATTCTCCCATCAGTGGTTTCCTGAATCTATTGCTCTGTGCTGCCACCGTTGGCACGCAGACCCCCCCACCCTCCAGCCAGGCGCTAGCAGGGTTTGAACCTTCTGCATTAAAAGCATGGGCCTCTCTCACGTCAGCTGGGGGAGTAACTTCATCAGCTGCTAGCTGCAGTAGGCTGTTATCCTCTGATGTGGACCAGCCCCCCTGCCAGGATGTTACACTCAGCTCCCATCATTCCATGCTAGCGTAAGAATCACCATCTGAGTCGTCACCGGGGACCGGACCCAGGGCCGGCAGCAGAACAAACAGCAGCTTGAGCTAAGACACTGAGCTCCCAGCTGACAGCTGGAGAAGTCCCGTAATCCCTGGGTACACATGAGCTCCCCCGGGAACACGCCCTGAGCTGGGGTTCCCTAAAAGCCTGACATTGCCCAGCCGGGCGCTCCTGCCCTGGGAGACTCACCGATCTCAGTCACCGAGGAATTGGGTGACTCCAGGATGCTGGTGAAGTTGGGACTCGTGTAGAAGTCGACTGTCTCCTCGACGTCACCCCCGGCCTGGCCCCGCTTGCCCCCGCTGCTGTCCAGCCGGGCCAGGTCCGGCGAGGCCGGCATCTCCAGGGCGTAGAAGACGCTGGCTCTGCTCTCCATCTTGATCCGCTCGGGGCTGTACTCCCTGGAAAAGGGGCCACGTAGGTTGTCGCTCAGCCGGCCGTGGACCTTGGCCAGTCCGTTGGAGTAGGCCAGAGCCGCCGTCTCGTCCGGAGACTGGCTCAGCCGCGCCTGTCCGTTCAGGAGGGCCGTGGAGCAGGCCGAGGGCTCCAGCAGGTCTGGGGGGGAGGCCAGCTTGAGCTGCCCGTTAGCCAGGCCCAGGGAATAGGCTGCAGCCGCCACCTCGCCGCCCTGTTGCTGCTGTAGCTGCTTCTGCACCTCGGCGTGGAGACTGTCGCGCTGCTTCTTGGACATGCGGCCAAACTTGACGGCTGGAGAACGAAAGGGCAGGGAGGGGATGGGGGACGCATGGGGGGCTGAGACCGAGCCATGTTCACGGCTGCAGCCCTTCTCAGAGGGGCTCTGGGCAGCCGCCTCTCTCTCGCCTAGGAAATCCAAGCCCTGTCACTTCTTGCCCTGCTCTGCGGCCGTTCGAACATCTCCCACGTCCCACCCCAGAGGTGGCTGCATTTCAGAGGTCGCCCATCACGGGGGTGTAAAATGCTTTGGTGTCCTGGGCGTAAAAGACCTCAGAGCGGTGATTCGCAGACTTTCGCCTCCCAGCAGTTCCCACCCCCAGAAGCTCCCATCTTGCCAGGTGGCCTCTTTCCTCCAGCAAGATAAGAAAGGCAGTGTGGTCCCTCTGCCTGCCCCGTTCAGCGTGAGATCCCTCGTGCTAGGGCAGCGCACAGAGTCCGACGAGGGTGGCTATCTGAGAATGTCTGCACACTCACTGGGGAGCAGGGACACCGTGTGTGTCTGTGTGTGGTCGTGTGGGTCTGTATGTGGTCGCGTGCCCGAGCATGGGCCTCAGCTACCCAGCTGCAGAGAGGAACCGCGGTAGCAGAGGGAGGCTGATCGCATCTGCCACGTGGTCAGGATCTTTGGTTCTCTCGAGCGACCTACATATTCACCGCTGAGAGAGACACCAACCTAAAGGGTTGAGCTACTTTTTCCATCCTCTTTGGATTGGGGGGCGAGGGGGTGGGGGAGTGTGTGCACATGTGTGCTTGTGCGCTGTGTTTTGGCACTTTCACTCTCCTGGTTGGTTACCCTCCCTCTCCCTCCCCGCCCCAACGCTTGGCTCAGGGCCGTGCGCTGGCTGGCCTGCCTAACCACCCTAACCCTCGCTATTTGCACCTCTATCTCATTTCCTTTAGCCTCCGCCTGTAGCATTTTCAGTGCCTTTAATAATCCCCAGCCAAAGGATTCTTCCCCTTTGCTGAGGAGCCTCGTGTCTGCTCCAGTTCAAGGGGGTGGAAGAGAATTACGCCTCTCCCCCCACTCCGGACTGAGAAGAAGCGCCGTTCCCCGGTCATGCCCCACAACCGCTGTACCCCGCTAGGGGCCGCGGGCGAATTCTGCGGGCCCTGGCGCTGGGCTGGGCTGCCATTGGCTGTCTTCTGCAGACCCTGCCCCCATTTCAAGCCCTGGTGACAGGGCCAGAACACATGAGACTATGGCTAAGCTAGCCTGGGGCACAAGCCATAGGTGGCTCTGCAGAGGCTGCTGTAATTTAGAGATAATTTGGTCCACTGTAACTTAGAGATAGTTTGGTCCACTGGCTTGGGCGCTAACCTCTAACTCCCAAGGCCTGGGTTCAATTCCCTGCTCTGCTACAGATTGGTAGCAAGCTGTGTCGCTCTGTGCCTCAGTTTCCCCATCTGCACAATAGGGGAAAACAGCAGACCTAGAGCCCCGCTAGGCTGTTCGGAGTTACACAGCGGGTGGGTTCAACCCCCAGAGCGGCTCAGAAGGAAGAACGGGGTCACCTGGGCCCACATTCCCCCTGGGCTGCAGGTTCTTGTCTGAAGCTGCAGGGGGTGGGCAGTTTAGACTCTCACCCCCTGAGTCTCTTAGCCGGAGCACTTGGGAACCAGGGGGCTGGTGAGAGGAGCCGGCTGTGGTTTTCCCATCGTCACATATTGTCGATGACCAATGGCTTGTAGTCAAAGACAAACATTTCTGTTGGAAAAATCCTTTTTTGGATGACATTTTTCGGTTTTTTGTTTTGTTTTTTTTAAACTTACAGGGCGCAAGACATGCACCAAATGCAATGACCTCTGGGGTGGGAGGCAGCAGCTGTTTTAACAGAGAGCCTTCACCCGGCACCGAAATGCAGCCACCTCTGGGGTTGGAGCGCGGCAGCTGTTTCAAACGTCTTACCATCTCGGGACATCCCCAGCCTGAGGCATTTCTGCAGCCGGCAGTGCTGGCAGCGGTTACGGCTGGTCCGGTCGATCTGGCAGTTCTGTTGGCGGGTGCAGGAGTACGTCACGCTGCCCTGCTGGCTTCTGCGGAAAAATCCCTGAAACAACCAGGTAGGAGAGAAGGGGGAGAGAGAGACACAAATTGACCCCGGCATAGTCCTCTGGCGGCTCGGTGGCTTGTGTGTGAAACCAGCTGAGGGTCAGGAGAGAAGCATCTGTGGTGTAAAATCAACAGTGGCTGGTGCTGACTGGCCCCAGGGCTGACCGGGCCATGATGGCTGATCTACGCTCCGGTGTGGTGGCGAGGGGCCCGGGGCCCAGGCCACGCTTGCTTGGCTGCTGGGCGGGTGCTAAACAGGGGCCTCTGGCATGCAGGGCCGGAACTCCAGTGGTCCCACCGCGCTGCAGGCAGACCCTCGGTGGGCATTTGCTCCAGGGCTGGCCCATGGCCCCGTGAGGGGCGCTGCTCCAGGGCCCCCTGTTTGGGAGAGCCTCGGGAACGGAAAAGGCTTCCCACACCCGGGGCACCTCCTGGTGGCAGAGAAGAGGGAAGCTGAGGCAGGGAGGTGGGTGGGGATTTGGGGGTGTCGCTCACCTTGCAGCCTTCACAGGTGATGACCCCATAGTGAATCCCTGACGATTTGTCCCCGCAGATCTTACATGGGATCACTTCTATTTGCGCTAGGAGCGGGAGAGAGAGAGACAGGGCATGAGCACTGGCCGGCGCACGCTGCTCCCTGAATGTGGTTCACGGGCTCTTTGGTACTGGTTGTCTAATGCTTAGAGTGAGCCGGGTACGGCGGGGATCAGGGGGCTGGGAGCCTGGACGCCTGGGTTCCAGTCCCAGCTCTGGGAGGGGAGTTGGGACTAGTGGTTAGAGCAGGAGGGGGTGGCCTGGGAGTCAGGACTCCTGGGTTCTGTTCCACATACAATCTCAATGATCCCCCTAGGGTGGAGTGGCTCTGTTTAAGAGACAGCAGCGCTGATCCCTAAGTCAGGAGAGCGGGTGGGAGCCTTTATGTGAATGAACTAGCTTTGCTCCAACAGAGATGAGGGATTACTCCCCAGGAAAGCGCTGCGTGTTACGGAGTTTGCCCACACTGGGGCGCCCTCGTCTCACATTTCCTCCCATGCCTGGATGCCACGGACTGGCCTGGGCGCAGGGGCTTCGCCCTGTTGGAGACCAATTTGCAGCGATCTCGCAGCCAGTGCGCTGCAGTAACCCGGCCAGCAACTGCCTGCTGGAGATGTCGCTCAGACATTGCACATCTGCCAAGCCTGCCTCGGCCTTCCAGTCAGCTGCCAAGCTTCTTGGGAGCTGGGAGAGAGGAGCAGACCCCAGCCACGCTCTGGAGGGCCTTGAGAGGGAGGGAGATGGAATGGGGGTGATTTCACCAGTGGGGAAACTGAGGCACAGGGGCAGGGCAAGGACTCGCCCAAGCTCAGAGCAAGGTGGGGGCAGTGCCGGGAATGGGACCCAGGGGTCCCAACACCCAGCCCACGGCTCTGACCACAAGGCGGCAATGGCTCTGTGGCATGACAAAGCCCTCTCCACGGCCAGCGCACCCGCGGGTGGAGCCTCCAAGCTGGGCCGCGGTGCAGGGTGCGTTCCAACCGGCAGCAGGGCCCCGAGGCCCCTGTCTGGGGACCGAAAGAAGCTGAGCCGTGGCACTGGCCGGTCAGAGGGTGCAGGGTGGGGAACCGGCCGGATCGGCTGCCGGGGCAGGAGAGCGTCCCCAGATGCTCATCCAGCAGTCACATAACTACGGTCCCCATCCCCACCTCCAGGACACCCCTGGAGAGGGCAACGTGCCGGATGGAACTTGGGAGAGGCCTCGGAGCCGTGGCGCCAGCTTGCTGCAGGGCAGGAGGGGCCGAGGGGCTGGCGGCTCATCCGGCCTGGGCGCTGGGAAGAGCCGGCGAGTCACAGACCGGCAATGACCCCTTTTCTCCAGCCCAGGAAGGTTGCCCCCCTCCCCCCCGATACCCCATGGCACAGCTGGAGTAAAGCTCTTCCACGCCGATCAGCACCCTGCCTCCCACCCCCCGGAGATTATCGTCACATGGCTGGTTACATAACGCGGAGATCATCCCGTAATCCCACATTGAGGGACGGCCAGGCCTGCAGGCCCCCTGCTTAACCCCTTTGCAGGCAGCTGCTGCGCCAGCACTCTGCTCACGGGAGCATTTCTGTGAGGGAATGGCCAGCCCTGGGTTTGCTTCTGCACTCCCCTCCCCGTGCTGGGAACAGAACCCAGGAGTCCTGGCTCCCAACTTCCATTGCTCCAACCACTAGACCCCACACCCCTACCAGATCCAGGGATGGAACCCAGGTGCCTGGGCCCCCCCGCACTCTAACCACTAGGCCCAACTACCCTCCCCGTGCTGGGATTAGATCCCAGGACTCCTGGGTTCCAAAGGCCTCTGCTGCACGCCCAGCTGTAACTATTACTTAGAAATACCTGGGACAGAGACGAGCTGTCTCAGAAGACATTTAGACACTTAGGATCTTGCACCAATAACCAACTGTGTATCGGGGGGATCCAGGCTGCATTAAGGCGCACGCACTATAGTCTGTCCTAACGCCCCAGCTGCTGGAGGCAGCGGATGAGTGCAGCAATTCAGCTTTCATTTAAAAACAAAAAAAAAGTTATTCCTCAAGGATGCCCAGAAAACTTGAAACCGGGCCCCGGGGTAACCAACACCTGTAACAGCAGCTGTGAGAGGTGTGAAAAGTCTGGTTCCTGTTGACTCAAACCTCCTGCTGGCCCGAGGGGGGGAGGCGATGCCCTATGGAGCAGGGCCGTGGCCGGGCATGTGTCAGGCCCCAGTCTGCCGTTCATAGAGCCGCACAGTGAAGGCCAAGCAAAGCTGCCATTGCAATAACTCCGGTCGTAACGGCCCGAGCCCCATCGTTGCTAGGGGCCGGGGCTCGGCCCACGATTTTAAAGGAGGGTCGAGACTCTGAATAAATAGCCCACAGCAAACTGGGGACCTGTGCCCCGGTTGCACGTACACACCCAGGGACCGACTGGGGTCACCGGAGCGTGGAGTCTATGGCACCAAGTCCGCATGCCTCTGAGGGTCAGGGGGGTGGGGGCTCTGCTGACAGCAAGGGGTTTGTGGGGACTGATGCCCTGAGCTCCATGCTGCTTTGCGGTGGGAGGGGAGCGGGGCCTTGTGGAAGTGGGGGTCGGGTGGCTAAAGCGAGGCGATGGGGCATCAGGACTCCTGGGTTCCACGCCCGGCTCTGGGAGGGGCTGGGCAGACAGGGATGAGAAGCTGGACAGGGCATTCATTGCCTTTCTGAACCCCCAGGGCCTCTGGCCGCGGGGAGCCGCGAGCATCGAAGAGCACAGAGTTCCTCAGATGAAAGCCCCTCGCGAAGGGCTGCGTGTAACCACATCCCACCCCTTCCAGGCCCAACGGCTGCTTTCCCGAGCTCCTGCCCCCACCCCTGCGCCAGCAGCTGCCTGTCACCGCCCAGCTTCTGCACTGGTTTGCTCTGCGACACGCCAGGCGCCCATTTGGTTTGCTCTTCCTCTCGAGAGCTTCCCTTATCGATGCTTGCTCCCCCCTCAACCCCGCTGTGTCATGAACCCAGGCGATCGGCGCACTAAATAAGGACCGAGCTTTCGGCTCTCTGGTCCCACCATCGCCTGTGAAACCTCAGCACACAGCAGATCGCCTGATGCTAACCCACAACTGGGACACACCTCCTGCCATGCAGGAAGGCAGAAACTTCTTCAGGGCAGAGAAATCTCACAGCCTCCCTTCCACTGCTCACCACACACCAACAGGTGAAAACCTCTACCTGCCGCTAGCAGGTACGTACCAGTAAACAACCCCATCACCACCACCCTGGCAGGAACGAGCTAATGGGGCCACAGGGTAGGGGAAGCATTGCAACTTTCCATCAGCACAAATAGCCCAATGCAGGGCTTTAAAAGGTCCCGTGAACTAAGGGAGAAGGGGATAGCAAATCGCAGGCTCCAGGGCCAGAGTACAAACAGGGTCAGGAAGAGAGGAGGCCTGGCCTGTAGATTTAAAGAGCCACGGGGTTACTTCTCTCCTAGCTTCTGGCCAAGGCAGGATACGGGATTAGATGGAATCAGGGGCCTGCAAGCGGGGCCAGATCCTGGCTTAGATGAGCCAGGATGTTTGATTTGCCCTGCCTAGGCCGCTCCCCTCGGCCTTTCGAGGTGTGATTTAGGCAGGTGAGGGGGCAAGGTGGGTCCATGGCGTGAGCCGGTGCGGTGAAGAGCTGGGGGAGCAGGCGGGACGGAGCACTGAGATGCCCTGGTGTGGCTGAGGCGAGACGGCCTGACCCCGATACAGCTTGTCCCATGCCCTTCCCCTCGGCCTGGCACAAGCAGCCACAGCAACCAAGAGCCAGCGCTCCTAGCCACCTCAAACCACGGTCAACCACCTTGGGCTGGATTCCATGACTCTCCGTCAGTGGCAATGCCCAATTCGATACAGTGGCTCACGGGCATCTTAGGAAACCCGAGAGACGAAAACACCAGAGTCCAGCGGGCGGGGTACCGGCCTGGCAATCAGCAGGGCTGGGCGTTCGTTGGCCTTGTCTACTTTGGTGGTGAGCTTTCCAGAGCAGAAGCTGCCTGCCACTCTGCGTCCGTGCAGCGCCTGGCGCAATGGCTAGTGCCTCCATGCTGCCTATCCAAAGCCAAATAATAAGAGCAGGAATCAGGCAAACGTGAGTTTTCACCCAGCACCCCCCTCCGCTGAGCAGCGGCTCATTAGAGACAAAAATATTAATTGCTAATCGGTTACCCCTTTCGGGATGGATTTAACTCGATTAGCAAGGCGCGACCCCCACGGTGGCGACCACTCCAAGGACATTGAGGCAAAAAGAAAGGAGCACATTTGAGAACGTCTGCCACTGGCCTGGACACAAGACACTCAGGCCCTGATCCTCAAAGATCTTTAGGTGCCTAAATCCCATGGGTCAGAGTCAGCTCCCCTCTCCAGGCAGAGGCAGGTGGACAGGGAACATCGTGTGTGAGCCCCCTGCTCTAATCACTAGATTCCACCCCCAGGAACCCAGGAGGTCTGTGAGACCTCTCTCCCTGGTTGCCTGTGCGTGCTGCGGGCCACGACCCACAGCACCCCAGAGAAAACAACGGGTCTCTGTGGCAGACCATTAAAAAGGAGCAGAGAAGAAGCCCAACCCCAGGATTTCTGTGCAGTTACACCAGGGGTTCATTTGGTCCTAGTGCTGCTGCTTTGTGCTTACATCACACATTGTGCACGTACAATTAGCACACACGCACCTGCACGCCCTCAACCCACTTCTCCCCCCCAACACACAATCAGCCTGCGGAACTCGCCGAGACAAGACCTTCCCACACAGCAAGCCCTGGAAGGGACGTCAACTCTCCTGAGTCAGGGCGGCAGCCAACCCTGGGGCCAGGAAGGGAATTCTCTCAGGTTGCCCATCGCAGCCGGGGCTGGCTTTTGCATGCCGATACATTCCTGTATTTCCTTAAACAACAAGGGGGCTAGTGAGTTTGTCTGATAAGAATCATCCTCTATCCCACGCATTCCATTTCCTCTCTGCAACCACCCACTGCTCAGACCCAACGAGAAGAAAAACCACAAGCTTCAATTGATTCGCTCCTCGTCTCACAACACGATTGAAAAGGCAAAATATATATATATATATATAAATCTATCTCTATAAAATCAAATCGGTGGGAATGGGCTCGGGGTTTGACTCAGAAACAGGAACTCAGAGCCCGAATTAGTCAAAAAACACAAAAGCCAGAGAGCAGACTGCCGGTAACTCTCACTTTCAGGTGATGGTTGATGCCAGTAAATTCGACCTGAGAAAGGTCAGCGAGGTCTCAGGCGAATTCCCCCGCAGCCCCATGATCGATGTGCGATGCCCGCGGGTGGCTGAGTAAGAGGATGAAGCCAAGACTTCGGGGGGGAGGAAGCCACCACCACCACCACCAAAAAAAAAAAAAAAAAAATTTATTTGATACCCAAAAAAAGTGCAGCGTAATCTGGCCGGGAACCAGCCCTGGCCAATGTTCCTGACTAATCACCGAAGGGCATCACCGGGTGGGTCCGTCATACTTCCCGTGGCGTCACAGGAAGTTGTGTGCGCCCGCTCCGGGGGTGGTGTAGGGCATATGGAATTTACCGAAATGTGGGTCACATGGGAATGGGGCAGGGAAAACCTGCTGAGGTGCAGGTAAAAGAGCAGGGAAGCCGATGCAGCATGGGACCAGAAAGCAGGGCTCCAGCCCACCTATTCTCCCCTCCGCAGCCTTGTCTGGACACACAGGCTACCGCGGTTTAATGCAGAGTGTGACAGCCAACCCTCTCAGGTGCAACAGGCGGAGAGGGGGCTGCTCTCAGTCCAGCTGAAACCGGCCATAGTTGCATAAGTGAGGAGCAGGTCCAAGCCACCCATCAGCCCAAATCAGTGTTAATTAACCCAGCGTGTGAGCAGGTGCCAGGTGGCGACTGCCATCGTGCCAGCTCCAGGGACCTCCAAACCCAACTGCAGGAGTCAATTACCGCCCCAGTGAAAGAGCCAGGCTCTAGGGCCAGGGCCACTAAGAGACACATCCCAAGGGAGTCATTTAACACGCACTGACTGGCGTCCCACCCGGAGACGAGCCTCAGTCCCAACCGGGGCTCACAGCTTTCGCTTGGCTGGAGAGCCGGGTCTCCCAGGCTCACATTCTCAAAGGGATACAAGTGCTCCCAGTGGAAGGAAGCGTGTCCCGTCCCCCCCATCTGCCATGATGCCATTTGCTCCACGCCCGCGCCCAAGGCTTTGCTAGCCCACTGGGGCCACGACTGTCCAAACCCCTGGCGCGGGCAGCGCAACCGGTACGGACGCCAGGCCGAGCTGCACTGTGCGTGCTGCTGCTTATGTTGGCTTCGTTCCTCCGGCCGAGGACCTTGTGGCAAGGGATGCAAGGCCCTGCCTGGGAGAAGGGAGGGCTGGGGGCGTGCTCAGTGCTGCTTTGGGGCGCAGGGGGGCACTGGAGAGACACTGAGGTAGCAGGGCCAGAAATGGCCTTTCAGCCCGACCCCCGCAGCCCGCAGGATGGTCCAGGGGCTAGGGGGCGAGGCCGGGCGTGGGCCTAGCTCTACCACAACTCCCTGGGTGACCTGGGACAAGTCCCATGTCCTCTCTGTGGTCAAATCCCCGGCCACGCGACCCAATCACCGGCAGTCCAGGGGTGTTGTGCAATGTGCTGCATTACACTGGGGGGGGTGCCCAGATACTATGGGGATGGGCCTAGATGGAGGGATTTCTACATCATTTGTCACTGCCCTTCCCACACACCATCGCCTCTGCTCCATGGCTCGAAGAGCGACGTGACCCGCGAGGACAGCGCCTGCCCCACAGCGCCTGTCCCATCTCACACGGGAGCCCCCAGGTGCTAGTGCCACATGGGGAACAAACACAGAGGATCTCTTGCAAAACCCTCAGAGTCTATCCCAGATGTCCACACTAATCGGGGAGCGGGGGAACTAGTGATCAGAGCGTGGGACGCCAAGGTTCTCGTCCCAGCCCTGGGGGCAGTGGGGTCTAGTGGTTAGACCAGGAGACTGGTAATCAGGACTCCTGGGCTCTTCTCTTAGCTCTGGGAGGCAGTGGGGTTGAGTAGCTAGTGCAGGGGTGGGTGGAAGTGGGCGTCAGGACACCTGGGCTCTATTGCTATCTAAATGATTGAGCAAGCCACTTCCCCCTTCACCGTGCTGTGGCTTCCCCATCTGTCAAATGGCTCGTGAGATTCACTTCAGGGCTACAAAGTGCCTGGAGATCCCCAGCTGCAGGTCAAGTTGCTCCGGGCCCGCATAACACTGATCAGCCACTGGCTTCCTTGCCCTGTCCCCAACTAGCTGCTGACGCTTTTCGATCAACTGCACAAGACCCATGAATCGGATCCATGCTTTAACTGGTGGTTGATAAAAAAAAAACCCAGAACGCACCCCTCCCCACACCACTTCAAAATCATGTCGCCGTGGGGATCGCGGTTTGAGCTGTGGGGCTGGAGTGCACAGGGCTGTTTGGCTCTAATCCCCCGTGCTGAGTTCCAGGAAAGATAAGCATACTTACATATATTAATAGAAAACAGAAAACCGTCAGCCCAGCAGCCACCAGGGGGAGGGTCTGATAAGATCACAGGTTGCTTTGGAACGATCTGTGGTTCCCTTCCCCACCAGGACTGTGCTTTAGGTCTCGGGCACAATGTAGGGGGGCTTTAGTGACCTGCCAGCAAAGCCATGGGCAGAGAAAATTAGCCTAGCCCACAGCGCTGCTAGTGCACACCTCAGCCATTGGATCTCACTGCAATTTGCAAAAGGAGGGAATTCCTCAGATGGGAAAACTGAGGCACAGAGCACGGAAGACACTTACCCAAGGTCACACGTAGTGACAAAACGGGATCTAGAGCCCCGGAATCCCGACGCCCAGCCGGTCCTGCTCTAACTGCTAGGCACTGCTCCCCTCCCAGAGCTGGGAAGAGAACCTAGGCGTCCTGGCTCCCCAACCTGCTGGCTTCTTAGTTCCATGTGTATTTCACGTCAGAGAGCCTGATAGTGTCAAGATTTGTTTTAATTGCTGGATTTACCTTCACACTCGAAAGCCAAAATTCGGCTCCTAGACCCCAGATTTCGGTGCCCAAGTGACCTGATTTGCTGAAGGAGCGGAGCATCCACAAACCTCACGGCTGTCAAAGCTGCGGATGCTCCGCACCTTTGCAAATCAGGCCATTTGTATATTGGTGGCTAAACATGGAACACAGGAGCCTAAAGTTTGATACGGAGGGGTGGAAATGTCAGCCTCTGCACCCGTACACAACGGCCACAAGGGACACTGGTAGGCAGGGCAGGGCCAGGATGCCTGGGTTCCTTCCACAGCTCTTGGAGTGATGTCTAATGATTAGAACAGGAGACTGGGAATCAGGATTCCTGGGTTCTACTGCCAGCCCTGGGAGAGAGGTCTCATGGTTACGGGAGACAGGACTCCTGGGTCCTCTCCCCTAGCGCTGCCACTGACTTGCCTCATAACTTCGCCCAAGCCACTGCAGTGGCGTGTGCCTCAGTTTCCCCCAGCTGAAACTGGGGGCCAAACATCTCCAGCTGCGCGGCCTTAAGCGACGTTTGCGGAGAGAGGGCCGGGCTGAGCGGGGTGCGTGAGCGTGGGCTGGGGTTGAACCGGGGGCCGAGGCAGACTTGTCTGACAGAACCAAGCCACTAATCAGCTCTGGAGGAAAACCAGGGGGAGGGCAGGGTGGGGGTGGTTACCCCTTGTGCCAGCAGGTGTCCCCCACCCTTCAGCTGGCACTGACAGGGTCTGGCTTCCTTGCCCAGTGGAAAGAGCAGGAGGGAGCCAAACTGAGCGGCAAGATCTAACCACGACATTCCCCTCTTCCCAGCGACCGCTCAACCCTTCTCCCGCCCCGTTCTCCACCCAGCGCGAACGAGCTGCCGCCCTGAGGCCCGAGTGAATCCTGGGGGGGTTGGCTGCAGGGCCCCGTGAAGTTCGGGGAGGCCAGCTCCCTGCTTGCTGCCCACGTGGCACACAGCCCACGCAGGCCGGGTCTGACAGGCAGCCCTCGCAAGAAGACGGGCCAAAGCCAGCGGCCGCTGTGGTGCTGAGCTCAGCCCAGCTGCACCTTCCGCCGCCACGCCTGAGTGGGGACAGAGGCACAGCCCCGCACAGGGAGGCCATGACTGGAGCTTAACCAGGGTGCTGCTGCTGGACACGAGGCAGGAGACAAGGGCAGAGCCAGGACCTGGGCTCCCTGCGGCCACGGGGAACTCCTGGCCTGCCACAGCCTCCCGGCAGGCCCCTCAGAGGGATTTCACTCTTGGCGGTTAGGGGCGGAGAATGAGGCTAACGTGAGGTGGCTTGAGTCCCTGCAGAGCATGGGCCCAGAGGCTGTAGCAGCAAGGCAGCGTGGCCTAGTGGATAAAGCCCTGGACTGAGGGGCCCCTTACACCGCATGCAAAAATGCGACTGCAGCCTGTGGAAAAAAACACCTGGGCTAGCTTTGATGTAGCCAGTTGAATAACAGCCGCAGTGAAGCCCTGGAAGCATGGGCCAGCCGCTCTAGGACATCCTCGGGGTCCCCAGCTGCCTTGTGCGGCTTCCCTGCTGCAGCTGGCTAGACCAAAGCGAGCAGGGGTATGTCTACGCAGGCTGCAGTCACACCGTTGACTGCAGTGTAGACAGACCCTCAGACTGAAGAGACCTGGTGTATATTCGCAGCTCTTCTGCTGGGAGCCCCTCCCTGTGCCTCAGTTTCCCCATCTGTAAGATGGGGGTAATGATACTGTCCTCTTGTGGAAAGTGCTTTGAGATCTTCTGGTGAAAAGCTCTACCCAGGAGCTCTCTCATCTAGATAAGGGTACGGGGAGCGTCATTATTGTTTTCTCCCTGAAATCGGCCAAAACGACTGGCTATGACCTAACAAGGCACCGTTTGCAACTCTGTCCCTTGGGCTGGTTTTAGAAAGCAGCCTGCGATACCGTCATGCAAATCTCTCCACTGATGTAGCCGCCCTGCAGATACCCATCTGCTCTCAGGGTTACCAGGCTGGAGATAAAGGCAATATTGCACACCCCAACGGAGAGGAAGCATCAAGAAGCATTTACTTCTCTTGCCTGGCACACAATAACTCAGGGCATGGCCCGGGCTGTGCTATTTGAGTAAAAGTGACTTATTGGAATGGGTTTGAACATCCACAAGGGCATGGTGACTTGTTAACACTTTCCCCACATTAATCAAACTGAAAACACCCGATTATGAATTTGTCGCGATGTCAAGGCACATTCCACGCCCCCAACTGGTTACTCAGCTTTCTGGGTGTTGCAGAACAAAGCAAATCCCGAGATCTGGGGCCCTGTGAGACCCACAGCTTCGAAAACAAGCCCACAGGGTCTAGACGTGGAGGCGGTGTCTCTGGCTGGGTTTTTTCCCCCCTAACTTAAAAAGATTGTTTTTTGGGCTCAGGTTTGGTGATTGAGACAGTGCCACAGACAGGTGGATTCTGCAAGTATAAAACAGGTTGGGGCAGACAAGATGGGCTGCAGAAGAAAGTCAAATAGCTATCCACTGCCCGCCCCTTTCCCCACGGGTCAACTGGGGAATGAAGCACAAGTTCAGGGCCAGATCCATGGAGAAGAAGGGTGCTGAGAACTGCACCGAATTGGGTCCTTGTAGTGGGGTCCTAGAGCCTGGGTTCTGTCCCTAGCTCAATCGGATCCTTGTAGGCAAAACCAGCACTGATCAGAGACGGGGGTGAGCAAACACCTTCTGTTACAGTGGTTCACTAAGCCCAAATCTCAGAGTAAGTAAAGTGCGTTTATTGACAGCCCTGTCTATACAGAGTCTCTTTGACTGTCATACTCAGGGGCCAGCTCCTCCAGCAAGCATAGCTCCCATTCAAACTCTGAAATAAGCAGCAGCTTGTTCAGAAGTCCCCAGCTCTTCCCCCCCCCCAACCCCCCAAAGGCTTACAGCCAGGTTTTCCAAACAGCTGATTTTCCAAACCCAAGGTACTGAGAACTGCTGAAAACCTGGCCTGTTATTTTGGGCTCTAAGTGGGACCTGAGCGGGTTTTAAGTGTCTGACCCCAGGCTGGCCACACTTGTCCCCATCTCTATTTCTGGGAAGTATTTGTTACTGGCAGTTTTAAAATAAAATCGCTAAAAGTTAAAATAAAATAAAAATCAGCACCCAAAACCCAACCATGAGCAGAACGTTTACCATAAAAAAATGGAGAAATGCCAGGGACCACATGAGGTCCACTGACACCTAACTGCATGCTATCGCTGTGATGTGAAAGGCACCCAGGTACAACGGTGATGCGGGCAGTATAAACCAGGTTAGACAGATAGAAATACAGAGTTTAAAATAAAAGTTAAAGGTATGTTGAATCCAGAGAAATTTGAATAATGGGGGCAGGGAGTTTGGGCATCATAGTACAGATGAAAAATGACACAACATTAATATACTCTAAGGAATCAATTGCCTAGCTCTATAAACTGGGCTAGTGCTGAAAAAAAATCAGGACATTTCTTACAAAAATAATCAACAGTCGTCAATTAAATACTGTCCACATGTCTATTGTTGTCTGGCTCTGTTTTGTCCCTTCTTAGACAATGCAAGAATTAATATATTATAAATATCGAAAATTAACAAACCAATCGAAACCTTTTTTAAATTCACAACGGAAACCAGCTGAAAGAAGAGGACGGCGCACCAACTTCCAGTAGAATTTTGCACATAGAAAATGACGACACTTTACGGGGTTTGTCTGCACTAAAAAGCTGTCCCACTTTGGGGAAGAAGCTATTTCAGTAAAAGGCTCCTTTATAGCAGTGGTGCTGGAACTAGGGGTACTATCACACCCGCTGGCTTAAAGTAATAATTACAAACACAATCAGCACCCCGCTATAAAAATTGTTCCAGCACCCCTGCACACTAAGGGTTGTATTGGTATCACACTCCAAACCAACAGAAACTATACCGGTACAATTTTTAAATGTAGATCTGGGCTAAATGAGCAGTATTAGGGTATATTTCTCAAGCTTCTGCCATTAACATGGGCGGCAACGTACTACATTCAGCGGTGTCTTCTTGCCATCGTTCATTTTACACAGAGAAAAGTTCCAGAGGGGTGGCCGTGTTAGTCTGTATACAGCAAAAACAACGAGAGTCCTGTAGCACCTTAAAGACTGACAAATTTCTGCAGGCATAAGCTTTCGTGGGCTGCAACTCATGCTTGCAACCCACGAAAGCTTATGCCCGCAGAAATTTGTCAGTCTTTAAGGTGCTACAGGACTCTCGTTGATTTTACAGAGGTTTTTTGAATTTATCTAGGACATTCATCTGATCAATCCAGCATCTTGCTCTAAAGTTTAACCATTCCTTTCCATTTCTTTTACTTGCAAAGGGAGAAGCAGTTACAACAAAAGTCTCGGCTGTGCATTTGCATCTGAAGAGGTTTTACTGATTTAATGATAAACAATCATGTAAAAATAAAAACACTGACCAGTGATCCTACATTTCTTATTAAATTCAAGTTGCAACACTGCAGGAACATGCATTTATCTTGGGGCATACTCTCAAGTCGCCTGCATCCACAATAGGGGACAGATTTCTCCAAAGGGCTTCCGCTCTCATTTAGGCACCGAAGACTCAATTTTCCAGAATTCATCATCTACAGGAGCTGATCTGTTTTGAAAATTTGGCTCTAAATTCCACACAAATCAGAAATTAAAAGCCAGATCCCAGAGCCGATAAAGCAAGGCTGAAAACGATCAGCAGAGGATCTGACCCGAAGGATTTTTAAACACCCACCATACACAAGAAAGATGTACGTAACTCATCATAATTGATAGACTGTGCTGTTTTTCCATAGCCGTTGCTCAGAGGGTCTAAGACTTGCTTCAGTTTGACTGTGAAACTTCATTATCAAACAGTTCGTAATCTTGTATCATCAAAAAGCGATTGATGTTAAGCAAACCGATGTTTGAACACACCGGAGGATTGAAGAGCCAACAGATGTGTATCTTGCTAAGCCACCATAATGTGGTGTTTAATTAACACGCAATAATTATTCTATTAAGTCAAACTCATTTAACAAGTAATTTTATGCTAAAAAGAAAGCAATTGCTTAACAACTGTGCACAAGATATGGATCTGTTAATTCTTAAACAAAGTTTTAATAATCAATATATTCTAATTAATACAACCCTGCTTCGCTACTTTTAACTTAACTGCATATTTAGGAATCTCATTTTCCCTCTGAGTATTTCTTTTTATTTTACATCTCAAACATTTTAAAACATTTTACATTAAGCACTATATGAATTAGAAAGATGTTTGGCATTGATACCAGCTCAATCTAAGTAGGACCTAATTAGTCTTTATAATTGAATTAAAGTGACTGTTGGGATATCTCTTCCCACTAACAAATCCTCAAACTTTCTGTGAAAATAGTATTTATTCACAACATAGCAAGTGGCTTTTATTAACAAAGCCAACTTTTTGCATTCTTGTGTTATTAAACAGCAACAAGCCGATACACACTCAAGATATTTTTGTTTTGTCCAAAAACAAATGGTGTTGTCCCATAGTTTCCGATCGACACGGATTTGAAATACTTCTTGGAAAGAAGCGGAAAGATTTTAAGTCTTATATGTTCCATTTTATTAATTTGGGGATTTTGAACACAAACACCTTCAGTCAGTTAAAGCAAGAGATGAATTGATCAAGATCAAAGGTTAATTTCAGTAACTGATTGAATCAGACACTAAAAAAAGAAACCCAAAATGTTATGACATACAAAACCAGATTTTCATGGGCTCTGCACCGACGCTATGACCTTGTTTGATAACTTAGTTTGCTGTCTAAATATTTTTGATGCCCGAAGTTTGTTTTATTTTGCTTCTGGGTAGTAACCATTTGTGGCTGTGACGCTAATTAATTTTAGAGCCATTCTGAAGAGGCATTTTTTTAAAATGTGGTTTAAATTGAAATAAATAATAAAATTAAATGGGTGCTGGGGTCTTATGAAAATTCTGACCCTGGTCAATTTCAAAATAGGTCAATTACCAATGGCTAGGCCAGACACACTCACACAGGAGGTCCCTGAGAGAGAGAACTCAGGTTGAGAATGCAGCACTCTCTAGGACCAGTCTCGCAGAAAGTAATTTGTCTCTTTTATTACTGAGCTCGCTTCATTTTTTCCTCTCCATTTTTTACTCGGAGTGATCAATCACTAGAGTATCTGAGTGCCTATATTTGGAGATAAGGAAGCGCAGCCCTTCACAGGATC
The DNA here is from genome assembly GCA_007922155.1 of Mesoclemmys tuberculata. NCBI lineage: Eukaryota > Metazoa > Chordata > Testudines > Chelidae > Mesoclemmys > Mesoclemmys tuberculata. Next base: position 2,792,995 of record ML675647.1, read on the forward strand.
AGGCCCCAAATTTGCTAAAAAGAATTCAGAACCACGCTGAAGCAAAAACAATCCATCTATGTTCAAACTCCTTACAAAGGCATCCCTCCTCCCCCCCAAAACTATAATTCTGCAACAGGTCCTGGCCATGCTGACTCCACCCGTCACAGAATCCGGCTTCATAGCTAAGGTTTCCGTAGACTCAAGGTTAGAAGGGACCACTATGATCATCCGTTCCAGTCTGAACTTTTTCATAACTTCTGGTTGAGCTGTTGCTCGTCTTTTAGAAAGGCAGCCGATCTTGATTGATGGATTTTCACAACATGGAGAATCCACCACAACGCTGGATAAATTGTTCCAACGGCTAATTACCCTCCCTGCTAAAAATGTGCACGTTATTTCTAGTCTGAATTTGTCTAGCTTCAGTGTCCAGGCACAGGATTTAATTCTGCTTTTTTCTGCTAGATTAAAGAACCACTTACTATCAGCAATCTCTTCCCCAGGAAAACCGAGATCAAGATACCTCTTAACCTTCCCTTGGATAAATGAAACAGGTTGACTTCTTTAGTCGCTGCCTCTCTCTCTCTCTCACTCTCTCAAAGGCAAGTTTTCCAGAGCTCAAATCATTCTTGTAGCTCTACTGATTATTCTTACACTATTACCCAAGAAACGATGCATTGAAACAACCTTGGAGTTCATTTCCCCCTTCTAAATCACCAGATGTAATCAATTCTCTGAATCATTTGGTCACCAGACCTTAAATCATTTCACTAGATCCCAGTGGACTCTGATTCTAAAAGTCACATTGTCATGTCCTCTGTGTGCAATATAAAGAAATAACAACCATCCCTAGCTCTTATCGAGCGCTTTTCATCCATAGATCTCAAAGCATTTTATAACGGAGGGGAGAGTGTAATTATTTCCAGTTTGCAGAGGTAAAATCAAGCATCTAAAATAAATGTGCCTGCGAGCCCTGGAGCACATTTGCATTTTGGTGGGACGGGAGGTGGAATTGCGCAGATCTACTAAAAGGGCAGAATCTGGCTCCAAATTGCCACCATTTCTAAGAAAGAAGGAAAGAAAGAACAGCTTGCAGAACTATTTCTCGTAAATCTTTTGCAGCCCACATTCATCCAATTCATACCTCATCTGATTTGAACAGGGCTTCTACTGTAAGACGTGCAGCCCTGCATCTTACTGGAAATATACATGTAGTTGGAGATGAAATTTTACAACAAACATGCTCAGATTAAAGAGTCAGCAATGAAATTCCACTTACTGCTACGAAACCCACACCTCTGTGTTCCATCCCGAAAAGCGACAGGCTTTGGAAAGAGCCATTGATTATTTGTCTGAATACAGAATCACTATGTGAAATGTGGGAAAGGAAGAGAGATGCATTTTAACAGCAGTTTCAGGTTTAAGAACGCAACGCGTCAATCTACTCTGTGAAACCCCAGCTATTGCTACCAATCTTTATTTTTCTCTCCGTATTTATCTGTTTATCATCTCCCTTCAAAGCAAAACTCTCCCCTAATGAATACACTTTATTTGTACTCTGAGAGCCTGAGATAAGAGCATGTGAATATCACTGACGAAGAACTATATTTTGCCCAAGAGTGAAATATATTTGCATTAACTTATCACAAAAGATTAAATCACTTTCACAAATCAGTTCAAACTACATTATTACTTGCTTTCACTACAGAACAACACTTAAAATATCCTGACCTGGGGCACGGCTAGCTCTTTATTGTAAAGGCTAGCCAGTTTAGTCAATTCTCTAAATTGCCTTTAGGAAGTTACAAATGTTATTGGGATTCGCAACGTTGAGGAAACCACACAACAAAGAAGATGCAGTCTGGGAACCGGTTATCCTAAAAGCTTTGAATTCTTAGATCAGTAGAAATTCTACCAGAGTTAAGACACAAAATTCAGCTGAGGGAAGCCAACCTTTATATTTACTTGGGTTACACATGCGCTAACCCATGCCACAAATGCTACGGTCCCTTGGCAGAAAACATGTGGCAAGACCTCACCATGATGGGTTCCTCAAAACTCATAACATCTTTGCCTTCTGTCTCTGTACAAACACTTAATACAATGGAGCCCATGTTTGTGACCTGGGCTCCTGGGTGCAACCATAACACACATAAATATTGCAAAACGTCATCAACGAAAGTTGAAGTGATGCAAAGCTACTCAGAAGCAGACCCTAATGTAACAGATTTCCAGTTCTACATGCCTCCCAGGATGAATAAAAATCAATGGCTTAAAAACCATTTTTTTTTTAAATCAGATTTTTAAATTTAAAGACAGGAATTTTTTTTTAAAAAGTCAATTATTGAAAATTGGATTTGAAACTGTTAAGACCTATATTCATTATAATCTATGAAAATAATTGAAATGAAATGCAAAAAATAATATTCAACAGTTAGCAGGACGTTTGCTGCCAAATTTTAAAGCAAGTTAAACCACTGAACTTATGCACCCAAAACCAAAGTCTGAAGTAGTTCTAAACCAGTTTTCGACAGCAGTAACCTCTTCTGCACATGCAGAGAGAATACTTTCTTCATTTCAGTTTATTCAGCTAATTCAACCCCTAGTTCATTCAAAGTTAAGAAACCAACTGGGAGCTGAAAAAGCAGGAAAGCTTTGTTTCCCTCTTCCAATCTATGAATAAAAACTAGGTGTGAGAGGACAAAATCTATTAGTTCTAAAATTTTGCAGGAAAATCAGTTAGTTTTAAATACAAAGCGTTCTGATTAACATACTTTTTGCTTCTTAGGAATCCAGCACATTTAGGATGCTTTTATTCAGCTAATTAATTTTTTTTAATGCTGCTTTTATGCATTTGTTTGAATTGCAATTTCCATCCAAACGCAGCTTGGCACAAATCATGAATAAAAAATGACTCATTACATAGTAAATAAGAACTGCATCATTCGTCATTTTCTAATGTAATAAAAAACTAAAAATCTGAATAAAAGTTAGGTAAGTGCTATAAATTGCTTAAATAAGTGTGTGGATATAGTATATCCTTGTGGTTAGCGAAAAGCTACACCAAATGTAGTGTAAAAAAGGCTATATTTAGCTGCAAAGCAACATGTTTTAATGGTTACTAACCACTCAGCATCGATTTTTCTTTAGGAAAATAACTGAAAAGGATAAATGTAAAACACAATTAAACTTGATTATTTAAATTAAGGTTTCCTGTTTGCTGATTTAAACCATGATTAAAAGTGATTTAAATCGCTTCTATTTTAATCTGTCTAGCCTGGTATCTCCTCATTTTCTACACATGTAACAAGCAAAACCTCAATGCGATTCTATTGAAACTATACGAGCACCCAGGACACACTTGAGAACGATATTATGAGTCGCAATTTCTTTTTTCCTGGTAGCACAAAATATGAATGAAAAAAACAACCCAACATCTTGAAGCAAAAGGTTTGGGTCAGATCCCCAGGGTGTATAAATCGGGGTTATTATCTTGATGTCAATGGACGGACAGTAATCTGCAACCGCCAAGGATCTGGCCCATTGTTTCTCAAAGGCTTTGGGAATGAAAAAATGGGCCTGAAATTTCCTATTACAAATTCAGTGATCCTATAAGTCGCTGCATCTGTACGGACAGCCAAGGTCAGGACTGTATTTGGGGGAGTGGGGTTTGGGTTTTGGGTTTTTTTTTAAATTCATCAACTCTAAAAACACCCAGCAATTACTCGAGCAGCCCATTAATAATGAGAAGTGGTTTTAAAGCAGAATGAAGTGGTGCCCAGGACAGGCTGAGAGCCCAAAGAGGTATGGGAGGGAGTAACAGGAGACCGTAAATACAAGGGAGAGGAAACTGACAAGCCAGTTTTTCTCATATACTCTCTGTACTATGGTAGAACCCAGAAGCCCCAACCCCAGATCAGGACCCTGCCGTGTTGGGTGTTGTGCAGACACAGAATAAACATTTGAATTCATTTGTTGGGTGGGTCGATTTGACGCCCGTGGTTCCCACAGCGGTGCATTTACTCTGCCCAGGTGTATACAACACGTCCCAGAATATTAGGGGGAAGAAAACAACAACAAAACACGAAGACAGATTTTCAGATGAGCTCCCCCCTCCTCTTCCCAGCACCTCATGGCTTCTGTTTCTCTCTGTGGAATCTGCCCACAGGTTGAGCTCTTTTGGAAATCGCTGGGAATGTCTAAAAGCCGGGGAGCCTGACGGAAGGACAGGCCAAAGCTCTGGGGACTGCGGATGGCCAGAGGCTCGATGGAGTCTCTCCATCTTTGGCCTCTGGGAGTCTTGGGCTTAGGGTTCCTTATTGCCCTTGGAACACGCCTGACGTGCGGCTGCTCAGGGGAGCCACATGTGAGAATCCGAGCAGGTGGCAGCCGTTTCAGAGCCTCGATCCATGGCTAAAGTGGGGGTCGTGATGCTCTGACCGTTTTCATCACCCACCTCCCCAAGGGGAGCGAATTCCATATGCTGGAATTTGGAGGCAAGAACAGTGAACAATACCGGGTATTCTCCATGGTATTTCCCCGGGAAGCTGGGTGTCATCTTCGTGGATAAACTGAGGCATGCAGCCAAAGCAGGGACCGCCCTAAGGTCACCTAGGCAGTCAGCACTGGACCCAGGAATAGAACCGAGGTGTCCAAATTCCCACCCCAGCAACTCTACCCTCTGCCTGCTGAGGAAGGCCCATAGAGAGAGAAAAATTATTTCGCCCAAGCACATTTCACTTCCCGTCGTTTTTAAATACGAGACAAGAGTCCCCTGTAGGTATGCCCTGGTCCCGGGACAGCACGGTCTGAAAAGCAGCCCACAGGTGGTTATCAGAGCCCATTATTTGTTCTCCATCTCTGCTTGGCAAAGCTGCTCCCACACCCTCAGACGGCTTCAGAAAACCATCTCCTGACACCCACAGACACGCGGTGGAACGGGGCGAGTTATGTCATCAAAGGAACGGTGGCGCGCGAGGGTGGGCGTTGAACCGGTTTTGACAGCAGGTGGCAGAGGAATGCAAGCGCTTCGTCTGGCAGACGGGCGGGGAGGAATATTGCACAGGTGAAAGACACGGGCTCCGATCTGGCACCATCGAAACCAACCGAGGCCAGATCCTAAGTTAAAAGGAAATGAACCCTGCTCTGGGGATTGGGGATCTTGGCTCCAGTTTTGCCTGTCTTCAAAAAGGAGCAGGGTCAAATGCACAGGGCTCCATTGCCTTAGAAGGAACTGCACCTCCCTGCCACAGGGGAATCTGGCCACTGACTGCTAACCACCACTAGCCACAAACCAAGGCAGGATGGAGCCCACTGGGCTGATAATAAGACCTAGAGCGTCAGGGGAAGAGGAGAGTGAGGGAACTAGGCGTCTTCTGCAGTTCTTGCTTTGCCTTCGCTGGCCAGAGCAGCTCAAGGAGCTGACACCACAAGTCCCCTCCCTGCCTGGGAGCAGAGCATGAACCGAGCGAAAGGGGAGGTGATTAGAGCCAGACCACAGAGTCCCTCCGCAGATCAAAAAACCCTTAATCAGCAATTTACCCTTCACCGCTTCAGCACCCGCCCATACGTGTGGCATCGAAGGCAGAAAACCCACATCCCTCCCTGCAGCCCCGAGGCTCCGTTTTGCCGGCTTCCAGGGGCCGAACGCCACGGCCCCTCCACAGGCAGTAGCTGCCAGGGGTGAGGTGCAGAGGGCCTCCAGCGTGGATGGGGGGCTAAGCCGAGTCGGGGCTGGGGCGGTGGGTTGAACCCGGAGCTGAGCGAAAGCGCGGTCCCACCCTGACTTCTCCAAGTGACCGTGAGGCTGTGGGCTGTGGGCGCCTTTTAAAGAAACTGTTTAGAAAGTTGTTTCAAAACAAACAAAATCAAAAACCGCCCCGTGGCCTAGTCTGAGCAGGAGGCCCGACACGCCTCTGCCGAGCTAAACCCAGCCTGGGTTCCACGGAAGTCAACCAAATTTTCACACCAGGAGCAAGCGCTGACTTGGGGGTGGGGCAGGTCTCATGATCTGAGCACAGCACTGGGAGCTAGGATTCCTGGGGTCTATTCCTGCCTCTGAGGGACAGCAGGGTCTAAACAGGGACAGAGCGAGCCAGCACTTGTGGGGTTTCTTCCTGGGTTTTATTCTCTGCTTTGCCTCCAACTTCCTATGCCATCTTGGGCCCTCGGTGCCTCAGTTTCCCCTTCCACGTTTTGCCTATTTAAAGACTGCGAGCTCCTTGGGCAGGGTCTGTCTCTCACTATGCGTTTATGCAGGACCTATCATAATGGGGCCCAGATCTTGGTTGGGGCCTTGAGATGCTATTGTAATATAAATCAATAATCATCCTAGGTGTGGGGAGTGGGACAAGGTTTAGTATCCTCAGGATCAATGCACTCTACCGGGTATTTGCAGCCTGAAGTGAGGTCAGTGCTGTGCATGTGGTGCAAAGAGGAACAAAAGATACCCACCCGCCACTCCCCCCCCAAAAGGAATTAAATTGTTCCAAACCCCAAAATTCTTCCACTGATTGAAAACAAAAGCAACAAGAACCAAAAAGGCCCTTTAGTAACACAGACCATAAGATTTGCATCCATCATGTACAAGAAACAGCTTTAAGGGCTCGGAAATGGATGTGACAAGTTGCCAAAGTCGCGAGATCACAAACATCGCTGGCCCCCATCCGGCTGCCAGATCCATGAGGGTGCAGGGGTCCCCCCTGTAAACCCCACTGCAGGATTGGGACCTGAAATATCTGTTCAAGGTCCTTGCCAGGGGTTAAAGCATCAGGAGCATTTGTGAGCTCCGATGCCGGTTGAATGACTATGACTGCATTTTTGGTAGTGTGTATAACTATAGCGACATGGGCCATTCCTTTAGCTATTTTAACTTTGTTCATTTCTTTTTGTATATTTTTATTTTACCTTCCTGACGTAAAGCTCTGCAAAAAGCCTGTCGTCAGTGAGAGGGGCATGACGTCAGACACTGAAGTTTCACAACGGTTTTAAATTAAACCATTTGTTCCATTCACACAGGGGCGAAAATGGAACAACGCCCCGAGCCAGAACACGGGGCATAAATGGATGTAGTTCCTTTGACGTCAATGGGCCACCTCCCTGGTTGGTGCAATGGACGCGGTTCCACTGATGTCAATGGAACAGATCCTCGCCAGGCGTAAAACAGCGCAGCTCCACTGACGTAAATGGGCCAGCCCCCTAACTGGTGTCAATCCGCATTGCTCCAGTGACACAAATGGGGCAGGCCCCTGCTACTGTGAATCAATCTCGCGCTACTGCCTTAGAGGGAGCGTCTGGCCTAGTGCATCGAGCGAAGAGTCAGCGATGCAAGAACAGGCTGGGAGCCTGGGTGGGAATTCAAAGGGTCTGTGGATATTTCGGGGGGCAAGTCGCTGGAGTGACTCTGGATTTGCACCAGGGTGAGAGAGGGAACTGTCTGGCTTGAGGAAGGGATCCTAAACCCGGGATTTGCAAAAGGAGCTGAATGGAATTAGATTCCCTAATTCCTCGGAAAGTCAAGGGGGAGGCTGGACGGCTCTGTGGTGAGGGTGCTGCCCTGGGACTTCGGAGAGCTGGGCTCAATTCCTGGCCCTCCCAGAGTCTCCCTGTGTGACCGTGGACGGGTCGTGCAGGCGGAGGTTTTCAAAGGGGGCTCTTGCTTTTCTGAGACACCTTTAAGGGGGCTGGTTTTCAGTCAGTGCTGCACCTCCGCCCCCAGGCGGCCTTTGAGGCCTGCAAAGTCAGGTCCCCGAATGCTGGAAATGTTGGCCTCCTTCTCGCCCCCGCCCCCAGGCTTTCCACCTCCCCAACACCAGGCCCTGGCCCCTGCTTCCCCCCACCGTCTGACACTGCTTTCCGCAGTTTCCCTCCCTCAGGTTTCCCACCTCCCCAAGCGCCCGCGCCTACTCCCTCCAGCTTCCCACGTACTTCTTCCAGACCTTTGCGCCTCCCGTCCCCAGCTTCCCGCTCCCCTGACGCCAGCTCCTGGTGCCTCTGCCCGCCCTGGGCTTCCCAGGTGCCCCCCATCCCCTTTGACACTGGACGCTTGGGCCTGCCCCCCTTCCAGCTCCCCACGCGGCCCACGGCAGCACACACCAGCTCCTGGTTTCTCTCTCCTCCACCCCCCCGCCCCGTCTCTAAAACCTAGCGCTGCTCCCAGCCTGCATTGCCACTTCCCTGGGTTGCTGGCTCAGCTCTGCTCTCCCCCGGGCATCTGCCAGGGGCACGGACAGCACAGCGGTTCCTGCCCGTGGTGCCCCGTTCCGCCAGGGCTGCGGTTATGCTATTTCTGTCCCTGTCCACTTTCTCCGGGCCTTTCGGCCTGGTCGTTAGCAAATGAGGCGCTTTGCCAGAGCACGCGGGGCTGCGAGCGGCCGGGGATTTCGTCCGGCACCACTCAGAGCCAGGCTAAAGCTGCGAAACCTGTGGAAGCCGGCTTAGCGTCGGGCTCCCCACCTCGCCCATGGTACTTTTGCAAGATGATCTACACCCAGGCCCCCCCATGTTCCACAACCAGGGGTGACGCGGGTAATTTACACGTATCCCTTCCAGACCGGGGGGCGGGGGGGCCGGGACCAGACAGGAAGCCAATCCGCATTTAAAAGAGGAGGGGAAAGAAGGGATCTGTTGACGCAGTAGGAAACCCCATATATGGTGCAGCCTTCCATGGATTTAGTTACTGCACTGCTCTCACATGCACATGAAACCAAAAACATTATATATCTACACACACACAAACACACACGCAGTAGTATCAGAACAGACACACAAACAAGGACACGCATCTCAAAGAGAGACAGGCACACACATCCGCACAGGCACATTAGATATCAAAATACAGCCACGCAAACACAAAAGCAAAGACACACAAACACGCACAGATGATTAATGCAGACACCCACAAAGACACCCACAAAAACCAAGAAACACACACTCAAATAAAAAAGAAAAGACACATAAAGACAGAGACACACACAAGACACATTATACAACACACACAGCTCTAAAGCAGGCTTCCCATTGCTAAAGTGCAGCTCCAAACCCCACAGATGAGCCACTCCAAGCATTCTGCAAACGCCAGGGAGGCTCCCGTGCTCCCTGCTGTGGGGTTTCCTCTGTAACCCACCCAGCCTGAGATGCTGCCGGCATCTCTTTCGTAACCGAGAGGCAAGGACGTCCCGGTTTGGGAAACTGTTTCCATTCCACCTTCCAAACATCCAATTCAAAACCCGCCAGGCCGGACCCTGTTCTCAGCATCAATCAGGAGTGACCCCGTTGGCGTCCAGAACATTTACACCAGGGGGTGACTGAGATCAGGATCTGGTTTGCAGGGGGCGGCAGCAAAACCAGGCCGTGCTGAGAGGGACACGGTCATGTTGACAGAAATGGGGCTCCGCAAACAGCCGGCTCAGCGGTGGGGAAGGCATGGAATCGTAGCCGTGAATTTTGGAGCTGGACGTCTGTGCACATAACAAGCAGGAGCGGAGCAAGCCTCCTGCAATGTGCTTCAGCCATACGGAGAGAGGGCAGTCCGGTCTCCGTGGTCCGTTTGGACCTTGACCCCTCCCGCTAGTGGCTTTACGTGACGCAGACGCCCCATGACATCTGGCCAGCGACCGGGCACCCAATCAGCAGTGCAATTCCCTAGCACGCTATCTGCAGACAGACACAGCACCCACATGCCCACAATGCCCTGAGCCGCTTTGAAAAGCTGCATTCAGATGGGTCGTGGCTGGTGGAAGCTGGACTTCAGCACCCCCACCCCGAGCCTGGCCTTCCCCTCCTGAAGGAAGATTTTGGATAGTGCCTTCTGTCCAAGGGGCGGGAATGAGTCTGCAAACGCACCTCGACTCAGCCTTGCAACAGGCCCCCAGCAAGTTGGTCGGGTTTTTATCACCATTTCACAGATGGGGAAACAGGCGCGACGACGGGGAGCGCTTTGTTCCAGGTCCCACAGGAAACGACCAGCAGAGCCCGGGACAGAACCCAGGCGTCCTGACTCCCTGTCCCCACGGTCTAACCGCACTAATGGCTAGACCCGACTCCCCTCATGGAGCCAGGCACAAAAACCAGGGACAAGATTTTCAAAAGCGGTGACTGATTTGGGGAGCCCCGTAAGGGAGCCTGATCTACAAGGGGCAGGAGTCCTGAACGGTCTGAGCGTTTCTAGTCAGGCTTCCAAAATCACTAGCCCCTTCTGACAATCTTGGCCCAGGACTCTTGACGGCCCCCCGTCTGCTCTACTTACTAGGCCCCACACCCTCCTAGAAAGTGGCAAGAGAACCCAGGCGTCCTGCCTGCCGATCTCCTCTGCTCTAACCACTAGACCCCGCTCCCTGCCAGAGCAGGGCCTGAGAACCCAGGCGTCCTGCCCGCCAGCCCTGTGCCGTAACCGCCCCTCGCCGCCACAGGCAGGCAGATGCGGCTGCATCCGTGCCGTGCACCAGGGCCGTGCAGCTTGGAGCCCCCCACCGCCCCCCCAGCTCGCTGCGCCAGGTGGCCCTTTATCTCCCATCTCCCCCCAAAACCACCCACCTCTCATCATGTTGCCGACACGAGTGGCTCTGCAGGGGGCTTCGGCTGGGGAGGGAACTGGCAGCACCTGCCTCTGGCTCTCAGCTGGGGAGTTCAGCAGGGGGCCCGGGGTGCCATGCTCTGCCTAGGGCTGGGTTCCCTGCATTTGAAACCAGCCTCGCCAGCACAGGTGTCTTGGCAAACCCGCTGACAGGCGTCCCCCCCGGCCAATCAGGGCCTTGCCGTGCACCGGGGCTAACCAATGGCAGCGGATTGGAAAGTTCCAAAGCCACAAGAGAGCGAGAAGCCGCAAGAAGCAGCGTTTCCATCCCCGAGTGCGAGGGGCTGGTGGAAAGGGGGGGGGAGGGCTGGCCGGGGGTTCGAGCCCTGGGCCCGGCCACCCCGGACTTCTCTCCTGCATTGAAACCTGCGCCCCCTTCTCCAGCGCAGCCCCTGCAAGGGGCTCTTGGCCAATGTGCTCACAGCCCCCCCCCCAGTGCTGAGTGGGCACCAGGCTCCCCACTTCGCAAACTGGGAAACTGAGGCACAGCGCGGGGGAGTGACTTGCCCTGAAATACCCAGGGCAAAGCTAGGATCGGAGGCCAAGCACGTCCGGTCTTCCAGCCTTCCCCGCGCAAGCCGCTAGACCACCTCCCTGGGGGAGAGCGCGCAGTAGTCCCTGGCGCTACCCGCCAGACCACACTGGCAAGAGACGAATTCAGGAGACCTGGTTCCCAGCACCCCTATTTTAACCACTTCCCTTCCAGGGCTGAGGAGAGAACCCAAGAGTTCTGGCGCCCGGCAGCTTGCTCTAATCACTAGACGACACTCCCCTCCCAGTCAGACGCAGGACACAGGAGTCCCAATGCCCTGGGTGAATTTAATCGTCTTTTTTATATATATAAAATATATACGTGTGTGTGTATATATATATACACACACGCGTCTTCGCCCCTCCATTAACTTCAAAGCTTCTGGTGTCACCCTGTGACCTGCTCCTCCCCCCAGCCACAGACCAGAGGGCTGGATCACCATTTTTGCTCCTGGGCAGCTTGGCCACATGGTGAGATGTGAACTGCATTAGGCTTGAAGCCTCATTGCCGATGGGCTCTGCAGGGTGGGAGGATGTGGAAGCCAGCAGGGCCACACTGCACGGACACACAGTTTGTGTGCCGTCTTTCTTCCACCCATAGAGGAAAATGTAACCAACATGCGGCTTGAACCAAGGACGCGAGAGACAACAGCACCTCGGCTCTGCATCCCGGAGCTGTTCACACCTCAGTGAAACAAGGAAACCCACCCGCCCGTGCACCGAAGCGAACAGCAGCACCACAGTCTGCCCTGTCTATAGCACCCTGCAGCCTAGAATTCATGAATTCTGGGCGGCCAGCAATGCGGTCACCTCTGGGGTGGAACATGGCAGCTGTTTAACACAACTGAGCAGGGCAAGGGAGCCGAGAAGAATCTTGTATCGGAGGGAATATTAGTAAGGCCGAATGGAATGAGCTAGGGTTCTACAGACAGGGGAAAGTGACAGAGGTTCTTTAAAGTGCATTTTACTGGGTGCCAAGCAAATCTACCCTGTAATTGATTCAGATGGGGCAACTGAAAAAATACCAAATACAATCCCAGCCCTTTAAAAACCCACCAGTTCTCTCCTGGTGAAGGACACAGAGTTCCTGGGCCATGGCTCTTTATACCCAGATCCTCTCCGTGCTTCTTATGCTTCCCCGGCCCCAGCGTTGCCGCCTAGCGCACACATTGCACCCATCACCACCTCTAACCCCCGAGCGCGGGTGACACGGGAAACGCCACGCACTCACATCAGCAGAACCTGGCCCAGCCGCTTCCCCGGCAAACTCAGGGCGAGAAGGGACTGCGCAAAGCACCAAAGCGGCCATCAGGTGACAGACAAGAGCCTAACCAATGGCAGTGATCTCTGCTCTGCTCTAGCAAGATCCTTCCAAGGACCTCTGAGTGCTGGAGAAGCGCTGGGAGGCCAGTGTCACCCCTCTTTTGTAGGTCAGGAAACGGAGCCTCGGAAACGGGGAAAGGGAGTTGGCCAAGGAGATGCAGCAAGTCCCAGGCAGAGCTAGGACTAGAACCCAGGAGTCCTGACGTCCCTTCCTCCCCCTGCTTTAAGCATTACACCCCACTCCCCTCCACAGCTGGGAACGAAACGCCCGGCCCCTTCAGCTGACCACTAGGCAATGCTGCCTCCCTGATGGTGTGAATTAGAAAGCGTGGCAAAGCTCAGCACACATCCAACACGCGCCTGGCTGGGTCCTTTCCAGCTCCGGGCTGGCTGCAGGGGACGGGCTGGGTGGCGGGAGGGCGCGCGCTCACGGTTCTCTTTCCTGTGGCGCTCGCGCACCTGCCGTGGAGTGGAAACCCTTGTGGTTTGCCCTGCACCTGTAGAGAAAGGTTTCCGGCTGGCCCCCAACCCCAAGGCCCAACACAGCTACAGGGCACGCAGCTCGTGGGGGCACAGACGGCTGTGGTCTCTGAAGAGCAGCGAAGCAGGTCCCGGCTGAGGGCACCTCCCCGCAATACAGGCTTCCTCCTCAGATGCCCAGGGGGGGCCCATGGCTCACCCAGTCCTTTGGTCTCTCAGCTGAGATCCTTGTCCCGGTGAGGGGTCCCCTAGGAGCTGGTGGGACCTGGCCCCACCTGCTCCCAGAAGCTGGGCTCAAACCAGGGAGGGGCCAGATTCTCCGGCCCCACAACAACCTCTTGCACCAGCCGGGGCCCAGCGTGCCGCCTGCTACCGCCCGCCCGCACCCACTCCCTCCCCGGCGCGTCGCACACCCGCAGACACGCACGGCCTGCTGCCCATGGGGTCCCGACCATGGGAGACTGAGGGGGGGCCCTGTGGGCAGCTGGGGTGGGCATCAGGACTTGCACACAACCGCCCGAGAAAGATGCAGTTGCAAGGGCCATGTCCCAGATACAAACCAGCAGCCAGGCCTCCCCATTGGCATGGTCCCCGTCGCCCCCTCCCACCGGGCCCCCACCACCACCGGATCCCCCCCCCCCGGGGAAACAACCTGAGCTCCTCTCCTCCGCCCCCACCAGCCCCCAGCTCAGTCCCCGGGCAGCTGTGCGTTGGTTCCCTCCCTGTGGCGAGAAGGGGACCAGCCCCCGCAGCAGGTGGGTTGGGGAGGGGCTGTGGAGAGAGCACCCCCCCCTCCCCAGCTGTCCCCCACCCCTCGGGAGCGTTCACACCTCAGAACACCTCAACCGCAGCATTGTGAAAACCAAACCTGCCGTTCACCGCAGCGCCTGCCTCTGCTCCCCCCACACCCCGTGCGCAGCAGGGGCTCTGGCAGAGATGGAGCCCCCCTGGGCAGAGCCAGGGAGAAACATCCCCCCCACCACACACACACACACACGCTGTCAGGTGCTCCCCCAAGCGAGGACAGAGTGATGGGGGCAGGGCTGTTTGGTCATTAGGGGACGTACAGCACCTAGCGCAATGGGGCCTGATCCCAGACTGGGGCTTCTAGGCGCCCTAGCTCATGTGGCAGACAGTGCTGCCCAGTGGACAGAGCACTGCACTGAGCTTCAGGACGCATGGGTTCTATTCCTGGGTCTGCCACCGGGCAACCTCGGCCAAGGCAGTTCCCCTCTCTGTGCCTCAGTTTCCCGTTGTCTTTTCAGCTCTTTGACGCAGGAACTGTCTCTCACACAGCGCCAGGCGTCACGGGCTCCCAACGTCTGTAGGGGTCTCAGGGACGCCCCGAATACCAAAAACTACACTGTAATACAGCAGCGAGGCTAAGCCAGCCCCAGCAGCTGGGGGTCAAACAAGGCAGCCTGCTGAGAAAGGGAAAGGCAGGGGCGGTGCACTGCCAGGGCTTGCCAAGGCAGGGCTGGCTCGAAGCAGCACAGAGCTGGCTAGCCACAGCTTGCCCCAAGCACCCAGTCTACGCCAGGGGTGAGAGCAGGATGGGGTCAAGTGCTTCAGTCTTCGGGGCAGGTTGTTGTAATCACCAGGGCCTGCCACGAGGGGGCAACGCTACCACTGGCACGAAGACCCCATAGCTGGGGGCATTAAGATCCCACAGCTGGTAGTGCCCTTAATCCCCTTCCTTGTGGGTTGAGACCCTCCAGCTGCCACTCTGCCAGCTAACGTCACAATGCTCCCAAGTGGGCACCAAACCCACGGCCCCCTCGGTCCCAAAGCACGACCCTCGCCTGGAGCACGTCTGTTAGCCCAGAGGCAGTGGCCCTTTGCATGATCCAGTCACCAGAGGGACCAAGAGTCCGTGGTTGGTGTGCTCTAACAGCAGCAACTCCCATGCTTCAGGCCTTCAGGGTCAGGAAGGAATTGCAGGGCGGCCTCACCAGACTGAACACGTAGCCTTCCTCCGTGGCACCAAGTGCTGGCTGCTGCTGCGGGGGTCGGCAGGCACAGACACCAGAGAAACCAAGAATGCAAGAGGCTTGCAAAGCCGGTATTGCAGGGACAGCGTTTACCCAGCCCTGTTTGGAAACATCCTGAGCGTTGTCCCCCGTTTCCTTCGGCACAGCCGAAGAGGCAGGGAGCTGCGTTGGAACAAATTTAGGAGGAGTCGGGTGTGACGTATGATCTAACCGCTCCCCGCCTGGGAACAAGGGGGGGGCGGGTCTGGGATCTGTTCTCCCTGCAGTGCTGGTTCGCAGAGTCTCCCCATACCCCAACACACCAGATCGTTAAAGCTGGGACAAGGCTGTTCCACCACCTACCGGTGCTATGATCTCATGACTCAAGTGGGCTTAGAAAGCGCTAAGGGGAGAGCCCCCGGGAGGCCGTTCCTAAAGAGACACAGTGCTGGCAGCTCCCTGCGCGGGGAGGAAAAGGGTCCTGCTTTTTGTAGCTTGGGTTAGCTGAGTTCATCGTGGCTCTCCATTCCCACCACGCGCTCCCTGGGAGCCGTGCTCCCCTCCCACCCCCCGCACTCCCACCCTCCTCTCCTCCCTCATGCAGGGGCTCTGGGTGCCTCCTTCCCCCCAAACAGTACGCGAGGGTCAATGGTAACTCTAGCAGAGCGCCCGCCCTGCTGTAAGAAAAGGTGAGCAGATGCCATAAGGCCATTCCAGGTGGGAACTGGCTGCGTCTACAGGGCAAGAAGGGGTCACAGACAATTATCAGCCATCTACTGAGCTGCTCGGTATCACAAGACTCTAATTAATTAACCGTTTATTAAAACCTCTCCCTTGCTTATTAGCCCTTTATAGACAGAATCGCAGTAATGAACCGACTAAAGAGCCTCCCCGACTCCCGAGAATTGGGCATGCATCACTGTCCCCGCTGTACAGGAGGGGAAACTGAGGCACGGTGCGGCGCCTTGCCTGATTTCAAGCAGCGCCAGGATCCCCAGTCCCCTTGCTCAGCCCACGCTACAGGCTTAGAGGTGTCTGCAAAACTGACCCTCGCTCTGCTTGAAACCCACGGGATGGGGAAGGCCTGGGCCCTTCTAACCCCTGGGTGTTGTCACAGCCATGACTCAGACCCAGAACTGTGGGGAGAGAATGTCAGGAGCCCCCCCGCCCCCCCCCCGGCCTAGTTTGATAGGAGCTGATCCGGGCTGGGAGCCTCCCGCCTTCCCCACATGGGCCGAGACAGTCTCCCTTGTGCCCCAAAGAGAATTAGGTGCAGGGCCCGAGATCCCCACTGGGGCAGAGCGCCCTGGCGCAGCGCAAAGGGGGAGTACTGCTGGCGGGGCCCGTACTCACACGTGTGCGTCTTCTTCATGGCGCCCAGGCCTGCAAGCAAGAGAGAGACGGGATGAGACAACAGCGGAGGGACCCCTGCAAGCAGCTCCTCCGAGAGCCTGACGCCCCTCCCAAAGGGCAACTGGAGCTGCATGCCCCGTGGCTGGGGAGCAGGTGGGATACGGCCACGTGTCACATGGGGGAAACTGAGGCACCATGAGGGGATCAAATGTGGAGCTGGCAGCAGAGTTTGGAACAGAACCCAGGAGTCCTGACTTTCAGCCCCCAGCTCTATCCTCGAGACCCTCCAGGAGAAAAGCTCTACACCCCATTCCCAACCCCCACTCCAATGGATCCAGCACCCCCTGCCTTGAGTGAAAGTGACCCCAGGGCACATGCTCCAGGGGCCGTGCCCCACTGCAGATCGTAGAGCGGGGATCAACCGCACTGCTTGGGGCAGAAAGTGCCAACAGCCTTGTTTGAGAAGGGACCCAGTGGGCACTGGGGGCTGGGGTCCCGGGCTGAGCAGAGCAGGGAGCGAATGTGGGGCAGGCGGGAGGGAGGGGACAGACTACGAAGGGCCCAGAGAAGGCAGCCTGCGGAGGGATGGGGGGGTTGAGATGGGCAAAGGCCTGGACTCAGAGGATGAGGCTTACAGCAGCTGTCTGGGCGGGCCCTGCCTGCATGTGCCAAGGCCAGAGGCATCGGGGCAGTGGTGGAGGAAGCAAGACGCTGAGGGCCAGGGTGAGCAGAGAGGACAGACCAGAGCTTTTCACTATTCACAGGGAGGCATCGCTTACTGATTGATCGCGCCGCATCAGCAAATGCCCAGTATCCTGGTGACGGTGCAGGCATTATCAGATGGATTAGTAATTAACTCAGTACTAAAACGGTGACACACTGGTCCAGCTGGGACGGTAGCGGATCTCGGAGACCCCCTGCATTCACACAGCGGTTTGGGGGCTAGCCTAGGAGTTGGGAGACCTGGGTCCCAGTCCCTGCTTTGCCACAGACTTCCTGCAGGACCTTGGGCAACTCACTAAGCCGCTCTGTGCCTCAGTTTCCCCCCCTCTGTACAATGAGGATAACAGCCCTGTCCTGCCTCCCCGGTGGGGGCTGTGAGTGCGAATCCAGTGGATTGGGAAACCCTTGGTTACTAAGGTAATGGGGGCCAGAAAAATAGCTTAAATAGGTGGGGATGCATGCGGTGGATAGACAGACAGGTAGGGTTATATGTATAGATGGGTAGACAGATGGGGTACGTGGGGATAGACAGATGGGGGTGAATGGACAGACAATCTATCTATGGGGACAGATAGACAGACAGGTGCATAGGGATGGATAGATGGACCATAGGGTGGGTAGACAGACAGACAGAGGGGGGTGTATGGGGTAGGTGCTCTCAGCGCCCCAGAGCAGAGACCGCTGCCCCCTGATGGAGAAGGGAGGTAACACCGCCACTTGGCTTGTAGCCAACGAGCTCCAGGTACGTTGAGAGGCTAGTGCAAAATTCCCTTTCCAGCCCTTTTTTATCGAAAGGCTTGACCCTGACCCCGCTTTTTGGGCTCGTTTTCTCTTCAGGCCGTGGGGGGAAGGAGAGAGGCCACAGCCGCACGGAAAGGCCTCGTACTCCCAGCCCGCGACGGGCGTTCAAAGGGTCTCAGTGGCGGGGCAGAAATCCCACGGCCCAGACACCCCCACGCAGGGGGCCGGTCGTGCCCTGTGTCGCTGTCTGTGACACGACAGGTTCTAGGGGGGCGGTGAGATGGGCATTCCCAGGCCACCGTCTTTACCACTAATGTCCAGGTGCTACCGAGCACAGCCCCCCGCAGCCTGCCAGCGCCCCAGAGCACGAACCTCACACCCCCGGGGACCGAACCACAGAGACGCAGCACCCTCTCCCGCCCTTTGTAATTGACTTAGACAGCATCCACCCCCCCGCCGCCCGTCCCCCCCAACCAAGGTAGATCCCAGGGCTGGGGGGCAGGAGCAGGACTCAGATAGTGGGTGGGGGCTGGGATCGAGGGGGAATCGGCAGACCTAGGGAGCCCACAGCTGGGAGAGTGGGAGAAACATCTCAATCCCGACCCGCAGCCCCCTGCTACCCCAGCCCTACCCCCCCAGCTCTGCAGGCTACTACCAGGGGTTAATTGCGCCTCCCCTGCCCCCCGGAAAGGGAGACTCAATCAGATTAGCTCGCGGAGCGTCCGGTGCGCTCAGCGTCCCTGTGGGTCCCGGAAAAAGCCGCACGTTCGCCATGCCACCCTCCTAAGCTGCTTTGCTATTTTCGCTCCTCGCCTTAACCCCCGTGGCTCCGGGGCCATCTCCGCACGGGGCTGGAGCCGGCTCCCTGGACGGGGTCGGCAGAGTGGGGAAAGCTCCCCCCTGGAGCAATCCACGCAGGGCTGACAGCTGAGTCTGCAGGTGCACTAGGGGCTCCGTGTGTCCCCCTCTGCCCCTGGGGGAATCCAGCCCTATCTGCGGGGGAAGCTGGATCTGGCCCCGGGCCTGGCCCTTTCTCCCCCAAAGAGCTGGTTGTTTGGGGGTGAGGGCACCCTCTGCCCTTCTTGGAGCTGAGACTGTCCCAGCCCTCCCCACGGGGTGAGGCTCGAAGCCAGGACATCCTCCCCCCCCGATTCATGACCCTCTCCCCATCCAGGACACACTCCCCACCCAAAGGCAGAGACGTTCCTGGTTCCCCGTAGGGACATGCATCTCAGTCGGGGTTGGGGCAGGGCCTGGCACAAGGGGAATCTCAATTCTGGTGCAGGGAGGAAAATCCCTGCAGCATCCGACACAACAGGGACCCCGCTCTCGGTCAGGATGCAGCACCCAGCGCAGCGATCTTGGTCGGGGCCCCCAGGCACCCCCGTACTGTCAACCCCACCCTGGCCCAGCACACCGCAGGGCGTGAGTCCAACCCTCTGTGCCGCCCTGCGCTGTCTGCCCACCGCCATGCAGGGTTTGAAGCGGGGTGGGGCGGGGAGCGCCGCCCAAGCCTTACACTGGCCTCAGCTGAACTCCCGGCTTACATAACCCAGCTCCTGGGCTTTGGCCGCCCGCCAGCCACACGTGTCTGAATCCCAGTGTGGCGAGGCACCTGAGCAAACGGCGGCAGAGGAGCGGCTGGGGCTGGGACCCCCTCGCAGCAATCGCCTCCTCAGCCCAGCAGCGCGGGTGCAAGGCCACCCTGCCTCCCTATCGCGCTTTTTCTCCCAGGCTAGAAGAGCTACACGCTGAGATGCAGCCACCTCAGTAGCTGGTGAGGATAAGAGTCTACTATAGCTACCAGCTAATGGTGCTGCTCCTTTAGCTCCATGGTGGAAGACGGTGCTTGTAGCACAGAAGGTCCCAGGTTCGTACCCAGCCAGGCTCAGTGGGGATACTGCCAGGAGCTCATTGCAGGGAGTTCAAAGCCCTGCCCACACAGCCCAGGGGGAAAACAGCAGAAATCCATGATCCGAGGCCCCTGCAAAAAGCCCAGGGAGAACCACGTCCTATGTCACTATAATTTGTATTGCGGCAGCACCTAGAAAAGTCAACAGAGATCAGGGCCCCATTGCACCAGGCGCCGCACACTCGGCGAGAGAGAGTCCCTGCCCCAGCTGAGATCAGGGCCCCGCTGTGCCAGGCGCTGCAGAGACACACAGACAGAGACAGTCCCTGCCCTATAGAGCTCCCAGTTTACCACACTGAGGCAGGCTGATTTCTTCCCAGTTCACAGACGGGGGAACTGACGCCCAGGAGGTGAAGGGATTTGCCAGGGCTCGTACAGGAAGTCAGTGGCAGAGCCAGGATTCAAGCCCATCTCTCTAGACCCCCAGGCCAGTGGCCTGCTACCCTCTCCCCGCCCAGGGAAGCAGCTGCCTGGCGTAATGGTCCACACTCAGGACTGTGGCTCCTGTGAGCTGTACAGGGAGTATCCAGAACCCAGAGCTCTTGTATAACCGCACACCTAGGCTGTTAAAGGCAAACAACACGCCCTTGGAAGGCAGCTATTACATAATGAACAACATACGCACACCCCGCCGGGTCCCATTGCTTTGCTGGCACAGGGGATCCGACCTCTCCCAGCAGCCGTAGGAGCGAGGCAGCACGGCAGTGGGGGACGGGCAGACCGTTGTGGTGCAAGATTCTGCGGAAGACTGGCTGGAAGGGGGCAGGGGGGGACGCAGACCCCGTGGGCAGCTGGCTGGACAGTGACCGGGCGGCTCCTCAGTTCAAATCCAGAGGGACTGTTTCAGTGGCTAGATGATTACGGGTGCTATCAGGTCGGGTGATGGAGGCACCCCCGGCCGAGATCAGGGCTGGGGGTGGCTGGGAAACAAGAATTCCATTTCGTCAGATCAGTGTTTCGAACTCGTCTGATTCCCCATCGGGGAGGAAAGAGACCTCTGGAAATCTACAAAACTCCAGGGAGACAGACCTCAGAATGCCCCATTTCCCCATGGGTCTGGGGCGCGGAAGGCCCAGGTTCAAGTCCCTGCTCTGAATCGGGCATAGAAGGGATTTGAATCAGTGTCTTCTACATCCCAGGTGAATGCTCTAACCACTAGGCCATTGGCTCTTCTGGGATCCCGGAACCCATTCCATCCCGGACCTGAGAAACCTGCCTGGCGAAAGTTCCATCAAACCTGGTACATGTCAGCCAAGTTTCGGTTTCAACAAATTAGCGTTTTCCGGCCCAAAAAAAAAAAACCCCCACAAAAACCCAACGTTTTGTTGAAACGCTCCCATAGTGCCTGGTGCTATGTACACACAGTCACTGCCCCAGCTGAGATCACGGCCCCATGGTGCCAGGTGCTGTACAGACACAGTGAGAGACAGTCCCTGCCCCATACAGCTCCCAGTCTAAACAGGCAAAGGAAAGATCACAGTTTTTCAGCCTAGGAGGCCTGAGCCCAGATGTAGCTTTGGCTGTGACGCAGGAGGGGAAACGGGAATTTCACACTGCCAGGAGGTGCACGTCCACATCACAGACACCATCGGGCAATCAGTCGTCATTTGCACCAGGGCAGCTGCCAGTGAGCTGAGAAACCGGCCTGGAGAATAACGCGGAGCTTTTCAAGTGTGAACTGCACCCCCCATGTCACAGGTGGCCACCGAGAGGGAGTGACTTGCCCTGTATCATATATCAGTCACTGGCAGAGTGGGCAATAGAACCCAGGAGTCCTGACTCCAGTCCCCCTCTGCTCTAACCACTAGCAGCTGCTTCCCTCCCAAGATAGCACAGGGGGAGCGGGAGCCAAATTGAGACTGGGGGCCAGAGCGGCAGAGGGGTAGGTGGGTCAGACTTAGGGGCACCGGCAGGGCTGAGATAGCAGAGGGGCTGTGGGTTGGGCTTGAAGGGCACCGGCAGAGCTGGGGTTGGAGAACCCAGGGCTGGGATAGCAGGGGTTGGCTTAGCAGGATTGAGAGGCACCAGCAGAGTGGTGTGCGTGGGGAGATCCGGGCTGGGAAAGTGGGCCACGGGGGCCCCACGGATCACATATAAACCTCATCCCCAACTGAGCCCACTGCCCAGCCCTGCCGGGCCAGACACAGCCTCTTCCCAGCCAACCCTTCACTGCAAATTCCTGCCTACGCCAAGGAGAAAAAAACTCTCAGGAAAAGCCCCGTAGCAAAATCGCCGGGGAGCTGCTAATGCCACACGCTGGTTGGCATGACAGTCCCCTGCCCCCCGACCTGACCCACACCCCAGCCCTCTGCCTGCAGGCTGGATTCGTCGCGCTGGCCGGAAAAAAGAATCCATCCCTAGAACTGGCTGCTGCCTCTGGGCTGCACATCAAGGGGTGGGGCTGGGTTCTACTGTCCAGATGTTCACATTGACCGCAGCCCAGCTGTTCAACAGCTGCCTTCCCGAGGGCCCCTGAGCTCCAGAGAAGGACCATGCGACCCTGCCGGTCCCTGTCCCCAGCTCTGTGCTCTGGAGATCAGGGGTATCAGCCTCCCCGGGACAGCGGGATGTGAAATTACAACCAGGAACGACTGCCCCATGGGCTGGTTTGAGAAGGGGATGCCTGGGTGCAGGCCTGGCCCCCCTGGAGGCCCGTGCGTATTGTTGGCAGACTCTGGGCACGGATGTGCAGTGTGGGGGTGACAGCTCTGGGCTAGCACTGGGGAGATCCGGTTTCCATTCTTGGCTCTGCCACAGGCTCCCTTTGGCCAGTCGCTTTGTCTGCCTGGGCCTCAGTTTCCCCGTTTACAATATGGGGACCGTCACCCCTTCTGCGTGGAGGGTGAGCTCTTCGGGGCAGGGCCTTCCTTCTGTGGGCTACCATGTCTCCCCCAAGCCAGGGAGCAGCGTGGGCCCCCTGCCACCTATGTAGCAGCTGACATCTAGCGCGACGGCGCTCTCCTGGGGAAAGGACCCCCCGCACGCTCCCAGCGCCAGGCTCCAATCTCAGCCTTTGGCAGCCAGTTCTGCCGCCAGAGAGAGGCACCCTGGGAAACGACCCTGCTTAACCGTCATTAACCTCCTGCCTCAGTTACGTCAATGCAATAATCTCCCACCTGCAGAAGCGGATGGGGGCGGGGGGGAGGCTATTTATCCATCCAGTAAACTCCTTTCCTTTCTCCGAGCTAATTCCCTGAGAGACGAAAGTAGAAAGGTTTTCACCAGGCGTCACAAAGCAGCTCGCGGCAAAAATCCCTTTACAAATAGCTCCCCTTTCTCCCCAAGCCGGGTGGCTCAGGGCGCACAAGCCTATGAGAGGGCTGGGTCTGAAGGCACGGATCCTGGAGCCCTGGCGGGGGGAGAGACATCTGGTTTGATTTACGATCCAAGGGATGCACAGGCTCCCAGAGCACCAGCCACGGCTGGAGTCGCTCCCTGCGGAGGGCAAAGGGCCGGTCCACACAGGGAAACCGACTGCAATCATGGCGTGGGGCAGCTCCGCAGAGGGGACGCTCTGTACCGATCTGGGTCCCCAGGGAAATGAGCCCAAACTGAAATGCTCAAGCAACACGTGCTGCCTTTAGTCCCTGCACAGAATTGCGCTCAGCACCGGTTTCCTCCAGGGGTGAAATCTGGCACCCACAATGGTCCCTCCTGGAGCCCAGCCCCACCCTAGCCTCAGCCGGGATAGGTTAGGTCAGACGACGGCATTCTGCGCCCCCCTCACCTTCTGATGGAGGGTACCCCAGAGTTTGGCAGACAGGAACTCAGGGACTCTCACAGCCCTCGCTGGGCAGACAGGAGAATGGCCCCTGTCCGGTCTCAGATGGGGAAACCGAGGAACAGAGTGACCTGAGTGGCAGAAACAGGACTAGAACCTATGCACCTTGACTCCTGGCCCCTGTGCCTGGGACCTTGGCATGCTCCATCCAGGAGGACAGACAGAACCCAGGGGGAGCCAGGACTCCCATTTCCCAGCTGTAGCAAGGGAGTGATGCCTAGTGGTTACAGCAGAGGGGCTGGGAGCCAGGACTTCTGGATTCTCTTCTCAGCTCTGCCTCCCCCTCCCCCGGGTCTCAGTTTCCTGATCCGTGAAATGGGCATTACAGCACGGCCCCACCTTCTCAGGGGCTGCAAGGCGGCACTCCCTAATGCTGTCCAGCCTTGTAAATTCCTGAGGGAGCAGGTTCTCAGGGCGGGCGGAGCGGGACAGACCGGGGGGCTGTCCTCCTCCCCTCCAAACAGCCCCTGTTTCGCTTGCCACCTGGATGGCATCAATGGTGGGTGAGCCGCCGTCCCGCCAGCAGCTCCCGCGCGTCGCTCTGGGAGGAAAGAGGTGCTATTCCAGAGATGCTGCCATGGCCTGGCGGGGCTTTTACAGCCAAGATTTCCATGGCAGCCTTCCCGGAATTCCACAGTGTTGACTCAACGGCTCCTGCCCTGAAACATCGCAACCTCCCTGTTCCCCAAACGGCCAGCGCCCCGCTGGGACACTGCGTCGGCGACTCTCCAAAGCAGAACACCCTGATACCCGAAGCCACCCCTGCTGGTCTGTCTGGATCTTTTCCGCCCTGGCCTGTTGCTGTGAGCTGTTAAACGGCGACCGCGTCCCACCCCAGAGCTGGCTGTCATTTCAGCTGGCCGAAGCTACAACACGCTGAGCTTTCAGGACTGGCGTGAAGAGCCTCTCGGTGCAAAGCAAACAAGGGCTGGAACAGCCCCACACCCCCGCACGGAGGGTTATGAGCTGGCAAGCAGAGGCCAGGAAAGCCCCTCTCCCCATACACTCATATGCTTGCTTACCTGCTCCCCGAGGGGAAATCCTCAATAACTACACAGCCGCAGCCCCGATTTTAACAAGTCCTCTACAAAGAGAAATTATCCTGCCTGGGTCCCCCGGCTTTGGATCAAAACTGGCTGCTTTTCTAGAAGCTCTGCTCTGGTCTGAACAGGAATTAATTCAGGGCAGTTCTTAGGTCTGGTATCCGGAGGTCAGGCGAGATGGTCCCAAAGATCCCTTCTGACCTTAGAATCGAGGAAGGGAAGCTAAGCACTGATCTGTTCTACAGAAGGGGAAACTGAGGCACTGAGTGACATGACTTCCTTCATATTACATAGCAAATCAAGTGGCAGAGCTGGGAACAGAAGTCCTGGCTCCCATTCGCCCGTTTGTACCATACACTCTCTGAGAGGAAAGAATGGGACCCAGGAGTCCTGAATCCCCACCCGCCCCCCTCTAACCCATTAGACCCTGATCCCCTCCCAGGGCTGAGAATAGGACTCTCTGCCCCCCCCAATTCTAACCACTAGACCCTACGACCCGACCCTGATGCAATGCACTTGAAATCACCAGGGAGGCCTTTGATCGGAGGGTGAGGAGTGGGGAACGGGTCCCAACTGGATAAAGCCCCCCAGGGGAGGGGACACCTGGTGAGTGGCTCAGGGGTGGCAAAGGACATGGTGGGCCCAGGTGAGTGGGTACGGGAGGGCGCAGAGCTGAGTAGCGGGCAGGGCCTGTGCAGAAGGAGAGGAACACGTCGCAGCTGCTGATGCGGCAGAGCTCAGCTTCTGGTGTGCTAATGCCCAGCTGGCAGGTGCGCTCCGCCCCACTCCCCAGCGGCGCCGTGCAGCCTCCCGGTGATGTGGCCCGGCTGACGCAGCTTAGGCACTGGGCGCCTCTGGTGGGCAGGCTCCAATGGAGACGTGATCCCAGTCGGCAGCAGGAAGATCCTGATCTGAGCGGATCTCCGTGGGCTCCCCGGCGCAGCGTGAGCCCCTCTGCTTGCCAAGACCACCCAACGCTGTGCCCCTGCATCTAAGTGCCCACCTGCCAGCCGAGACCTCACCCCACACAGCACCAAGACAGAAAAGATCATAACCCACTGTCCAAATCCATGGTTCGCCCACACCTGCAATACTGCGTGCGGTCCTGGCCACCCCATAGCAAAAAAGATACATTTGAATTGGAAAAGAGGCAGAGACGGGTAACAAAAATGATGAGGGGGGTGGAACAGCTTCCACTGGAAGAGAGATTAAAATAACTAGGGCTGTTCAGCCTGGAAAACAGACAACTAAGGGGGGGAGGATATGACAGAGGTCTATAAAATTGTGACTGGGGTGGAGAAAGTGAATAGGGAAGCGTTATTTACCTCTGCACATAACACAAGAACCAGGGGTTGCCTAATGAAATGAAGAGGCAGCAGATGTAAAATAAACATAAGGAAGTATTTCTTCACCCCACGCATAGTCAACCTGGGGAACTCACTGCTGGGGGATGCTGTCAAGGCCAACAGTATAAGTTGGTTCAAAAAAGAGCTAGCTAGGTTCCTGGAGGATAGGTCCATCGATAGGTATTAGCCAAGGGGGTCAGGGACACAATCCCATGTTCTGGGTACCCTTAAGCCACTGACTGCCACAAGCTGGGACTGGACGATAGAGGACGGGTCACTTGATAATTGCCCTGTTCTGCTCATTTCCTCTAAAGCACCTGGCATTGGCCAGGGTTGGAAGACAAGATCCCGGGCCAGATGGACCATTGGTCTGACCCAGTACGGACCTTCTTAGTTCACCAGCCTGTACCCCACATGGCAACTGTCCGTCAGGCCCCCACATAGCACCCACCTGCCAGTCTGCACCCCATGCAGCAAAAACCATGTCCCCGTACAGCACCCGTGCCATGCACAGCACCCACAGCCCCCACCTGCCCGCCCCCGTGCCTCCACGGCACCTGCCTGGCATAGCTCCGCACCTCCATGTTGGCTCTGTGCCCCACGCGGCATTCACTGTCCCGCTGCACCGGGCACAGCACGTGCCCACAGTCCTCACCAAAGAGAGCTCCTGGCAAACCACGCCATGCACCCCACCCACCTCCCCAGCATGGTGGGATCCAGCTCACAAGCAGCCTGCCAGGCTCCCGTGCCAGCCGCTTTCCTCAGCACGTCGCTGCAGGGCGTGAGAGCCTTCCCCTCCGCACCCAACTCCCCTCTCCAAAACCCCACGTCACTCTGAGACGGGGCTGAGGGCACCTCTGCCCTTGCCAGCCTGCGATTTGTGAATCCTCCCCCTTGGCAGCTAGTCACCAGCCCTACAGGCAAGGTGCCAGGGGACAGGTGTGGGGAGGAGAATGGATGGCAGGCCAGAGACAAGCCAGCATTACAGGGGGCACAAACGCCATCTAATCCACCTATGGCAGGAGTGACTCCCCTGGGAACGGGTGGGCCAGCTCCCTCTGGCTTGCATGGGGGCCTAAGTCCAAGAAAGGGACTCTACGCTTGGAAGCTCCTTGGGGCAGGGACCATCCCTTTGTCGGGTGCTCGTACAGCCCCTGGCGCATGATAACAGAGCGAGACCGGGCGGGGCTAAAGTGAGCGAGAAGCAAAGCATCACATCCCACGTGAGGAGTAGCCACAGCAGCAACCGCACAGAGGGTCAGACCCGCGTCCTGCTGCAACGGTGCGGCGAGCTCTCTGAGCGCAACACCAACAGGACCAGTGATGTTCGACCTCCTTCCACACTGGGGCTCCCGTTGCCATACTGGGACCCCAGGCCCGGTGGTCCCCTGCCACCTTTGCAACCCCCTCCCCAGAAGAACGACTTTGATTACACCAGATTCTTTCCTTTAACCTGCTCCAATAGTTTATGAGCCGTTAACCCACTGCTGCCACCTGCCCACCGTGAATTGCACCTGCTCATGCCTGCTCTAAGCCAGGGGACGCCATCTCAGCACCCAGGGGTGCCAGGTTATTGGCAGCTCCCCTCTCTGTGGGATGAGGGCTCCAAGGGCTTGCTGGGCCTGAAAGATGGAAGGAGCTGGCCTCTGCCCTTTCCAAATGGCCTCAGTCCGACACCGGGGCCCAGCCCAGACGCTGGACTAATGCAGAAGCTCCTTGTCCCGGCACCTAGGGGGCTGGAAAGGTAGAGGCACAATGTCCCCTGTGCACCAAGAAAAACAAAGAGCTCCCTCCACACACTGACTGCACCAGGCCGTCCGGCGGGCGGGGGCTGCTCCGGCGCGGTTTCATCCCCATTAAAAGAAGGGGTGAAGCCCAAACAGGTGGAAGAGACGCCCCAAAGGCAGCCCAGGCCACGCTGCAGCAGCGGCTGACCCGCGTTCTCTAGCGGGGCCGGTGTAACCCCGCTAGCGCAGCGCTGGCCGGATCTGAATTGACCAGAAGGGATGGAGAGAGGGCAGGCTGAAGGAGGGTCAGCGAGGCTGGAGTGGAGCCGGGGCCCATCTCGCCGGAGGCGTGAACTGAGGGAGAGCCATGCAGAGGGACCCAATCCTGACAAGGGCCCCCCATCAACTGACAGGATGGGGGGGGAGTGCGCCGCACTTGGCAGGATCGGTTCCCTGGTGCTGTGCACATCTCCCACCTCGGCCAGGCCCCCATTGCTGGAACGGGGGCGACTCCCGGGCGGGGATTACCAAGGGATTACACAGCAGGCCGCGTCGAGCGCCATGAGCCGGCTTTGCCCTGTGCCACGGCCAGCGCATTACCATAATTAGCTTACATCCCGCTGGTTAAAAATAAACACAGGGGGGAGGGCAACACGCGAACGTGTGCGGTTTGCAGGGGACGGTGCCGCTTTCACATTGTCCCCCGCATCTTAGAAGCAAGCCGTTAAAATCAGTCTGAAGAGAGGCTGGGGGTTCCCCTCGGCTTCCACTGGGGCATTATTAGGTGCATTATGGTAGCACCAGTGGAGAGTCCATTGCGCCAGGCACTGTACAGACACAAAGCAAGAGGCAGCCCCAAAGAGCAGACAGTCTAAATGCACAGAGGGGAAACTGAGGCAAAGAGGGAAGTCGCTTGGCAGGGAATTGGTCACTGGGACTTAGACAATGTTGGGGATCCCTGCTGCAATGGAGACATGAGGGAATGCAGATCCCAGGCCTCTGTGCTGGGGTGACCCCACCCTGAGCGTTACCTGGTATGAGAAGCACACTGGCACCTCCCTAACAAATTCTCTAGTGGCGTGTGCCACCGAGTAGCCCAGAGGCGTCTACAGACGCCCTCGCCATGAACCACACCTGAAACACACTCTCGGCCAGCTGACCATTCCTTGCTGCTCCTACCACCACCAATTAGCTCTTATATAACACGGGTTTATTAATACCTTGCTGCAGCACCTTTCATCCAGGCCGCGGTACGCTCCTTGTAAAGGCTGGCCAGCATTGTTAGGCCCTTTCTACAGATGGGGAAACCGAGGCACAGTCCCAGCGTCTCGTAGCAAGCCAACAGTAGGGCTGGGAATGGAAGCCAGGATTCCTGACGCCCAGACCCCACCCTGCTCTAATCACTGGACCCTGCTCCTCTCCCAGAGCCGGGAATATGGCCCAAAAGTCCTGACTCCCCACCCTCCCTGCTCTAACCACTTTTCTCCCTGGTTAAATGCAACCAGCCTAGGATCCATGAGCAGCTAATGCTAATTTCTCTCGTGCTGCAGACACTGCCCCAGGAAACCCACCAGAATACTTTGAGACCTAACATAAGGGAGCCTCTCGCTCAGGGTTTGGGGTTTGCTTTTGCTGGGCAGACAGGCCCTTAGTCGACAGTTGTCTGCTGGGATCCCAAGGGCCGAGGGCGTTCATGCTCCAACGCCTGAGGGGATGTGCGCGCCCTGGATGGGCTGTTCTCACAATGGGAAAGGGGCTTCCTCCGTCTGATGCTTTTCTAACAGCTGGGCTTGAACCCCGGGTCTCCAAGACAGCCGCACAGGTCTGCGTTAGCAGACCAGCCACTGGAGAGGGATGCGACGCAGGCTTTTCCATTTCCCCCGGGAGAGCTCCGGGCCCTGCAGAAGAAGGGGCTGATGGAGGCACGCATAGGCCTGGAGCTATCTACGGTACTATGGTATCCTGGCCCCCACTACCATAGTATTTGAGCACTGCATAATCTCAAATGTATTTATCCTCCAGACCCCCCACATGAGGCAGGGCTATTATCCTCATTGTATAGGTGGGGAAACCGAGGCACAGAGCGATTAAGTGACTAGCCCAAGGTCATGGAGGGAGCGTTTGGCAGAGCAGGGAATCAATCAAAGTCCTAGGCCAGTGTGCTCACCACCCGACCACCCTACTCCTGCAGTAGCGTGTTCACGACCCAGTTGGGGTTCGGTCCTCTGGCCGGGCACTGACCATCTAGAGCAATATTCCTCCGCCCCAGCCTTCCCCAGCGCAGGGGCACCTAGGCAGCCAGCGCTGGACCTTTCCAAGGAGAGACTCGCACCCAAAGGGAAAACAATTGCCTCATCTGCATGACGGCAATGCACCCGGCATTAGGCAATGGGGCCCTTGCCAGCAACCCCGTGCCTCCCAGTGCACCCACCCAGTGCTGCATCTGCACGACAGCATTAGCCCATGCCCTGGGAGCGTGCAGCTAGCACACACGCCATAGCACTCGGATCTCTGCACGCGCTGCCTTCCCAGATCGCGCGGCACTTCGCAAGCATTCACTTAGCCTCATGACACGTGCCTCCCGTCTCCCCGGCCAGTGACCAGGGAGGTGGTAAACCGAGGCACAAACCCCGTAAAGAGTGGAAGAGTGGGAAGAGACCCCAGCGTCCCCTTTGCTGTATCCATTAGGCCACCCTTTGTCACAGGGCCAGGGATAGAACCCAGGAGTCCTGGCTCCCAGTCCCCAACCCAGTCTATCTCCGGGAGCTTCCTCACTCAAAAACAAGGCACAGAACCTAGGCGCTCTGATATACGGTCGCCAGGACACTCTCCCCCCACTACTCAGAACAAAACCGAGGATCCATAAACTCCAGTCCACTGCTCCAACCACTAGACCGCACTCCCTTCCAAGGCTGGGAACGGAGCCCAGGAGTCTTAACTTCCAGCCCTTTGACCACACTCTCCCTTCTCAGCTCTGGAAAGGGGTCCCACAGCAGTAGTCCCATGTCCCTAGATTTAGCCATTAGACAACACTGTTTCCAACACTTAAAGCAGGTCAATAAGTGGACACAGGAGGGTGAAGATGCACTGATTTTAGCCCTGCGAGCTCTGACTCAGTGGGGAAACTGAGGCACAGAGGCTAAGCGACTTGCCCATTTCACAGTATGGAATTGAACCCAGCTCTCCCAAGTTCCAGGCCAGGGCCGTAACCACTAGGCCATCCAGCCTCTCCAGCATTTCACTCCGAGCCCAGCCCGGGTTCGGTCCCCCGGGGCCTAGCAATGAATAGCTGCAGAAACATCGCTCCACCCTGACCGTCCCCAGTGCAGGAGCAGGTTCTGGGAGCAGGTTGACGCGGCCTGTAAAACGCGCCTGGGACATGAGGTCTCTCCTCACAGCTCGTTCTAAAGATACCATAGAGTCAAGCAACAGTCAGGCCCCCAAGGAAACCGCTCTGCAGGCCCCTTGCCTAACCCAGCCCTTGCTCCGTCCCCTGCACTGGGGACGCATCTGTTGTCTCAGCTGCCAGGCTGCTAGCACAGGTGCCTACCCCAGCAGAGCAGAGCCCGTTGCTGGAGTTTGCAAGCATCGGCTAAGCTCTGCAAGCCATTCCCCCCCAGCGTCCCTGGGTGCTGGGCTCCACACCCAAGGAGCCCAGGTGGCGGGCCCAGCCGTGCAGGAGTCAAAGGAGCCTCGCTCCAGGAGGCGGGGGAGCCAGGACGGAAAGCACCGTAACCGGGAATCCGGACAGGCAGCCGCGAGATCTGCGTTTCCACGGCACACAAGCGAGCCCATAGTCAGACGCTGCCTGATTTAATGCCACGCTGCAAATTACTTAATGAAGGCTCTGGGCAGAGGCAGCTGATTTTGTTTACAGCTCAGGGAGAAAATCAGAGGGAGGCAACTTCACAAACTAGAGAGAACTGAACGGTAAAATCCAAAGAGATCCAGAGCACGTCACACCGCTCGGAACCTCCAGGCACGAGGAGACCTCTTGAAGGGTATCATGCCGGTGCCTAGAAGGGTCCCAGTGGGATCAGGTCCCCTTTGAGAGGGCATCCCTACCCCAAAGAGTTCACAGTGTGAACAGGCCAGACAAAGGAAGAGTCATTGTCCCCACTGTGCAGGTGGGGAAACTGAGGCCCAAAGAGACGAAGGAACTGAATCAAGCTCTCCTACCGTAGGACAGTGACTTATCCACTAGGCCATCCTCTCACCTCTAAGCAAGGGGGTAGGACACAGAGATCCGCTACCACCCGACTAAAGGAGACTCTCCCTTCTGGCGGAGCAGTACAGGGCGCATGACACAAAGCTGCGCAGTTCTGATCCCCTTTGGCAGAGGCTGCATACAAACACATACATTACAGTGACAGGGGATTGTTCCTGGCCAGCACAGCTCCACTGCCAATGGGCCAGGCAGGAAAGCAGAAGGGCACGGAATAAAGCAAAACCAGGCCACAGCACGTGGAATAACCAATCCTGGGGCCGAGACGGGGTCGCCAAGTCAGAAATGGGACCAGACAAAACGGGGAGAGAAATGTCCCTCACACATATGGGTGCTCCCACCAAAGGTCTCTCTCCCCAGGACCCTGGCCATGTGAGGAAGTCCCCTCCAAGCTGTGCCGTGTGGCCAGGTTCGGTCCCAGTGTCCTTCCCATACCCCTCCCCACTCCCACGCACCCACCAACCCGCCGCGCTGCTCTGCCCACCTCCCCGGCAATGGCCACCGATGCCCACGGCGCCCCGCTGCCGCCCGCTGCCAGAGATGCCTGTTGTCCCGCCAGCCTCCAGCTTCCCCGCCAGCCAGCCTGGTGCCCGCCGGCCCCCTCTGCTCCCCCTCACTGCCCCTCGCCGGCCACCCCGATACGCGCCCCGCTGCCCAATACGCGCCCCGCCCCCTCTCGCCAGCTGCCCCGAAAACCCCCTATTGCCCCAACATCCCCCCCATTGCCCCAACATCCCCTCTCTCAACAGCCACCCCTACACCCCCTATTGCCCCAACGTCCCCCCCTCGACAGCCACCCCTACACCCCCATTGCCCCAACGCCCCCCAGCCCCGATCCCCCCCAGTGCCCCCCGCCCCACCTCTGCCTGCGCCGTCCCGCTGCCTCTTGCCGCCGCCGGGCTCCATGGGCTGCGCCGCGCCGCGCGCTGGGGCCGGACCCTGGGCGCCTCTGGCGGGGCAGCCGGGCGCGGGCAGCCGCCGCCGGGAGCGAGGGAGGGAGGCGCCGGGCAGGGGAGAGGAGTCGCTCCCCGAGGAGCGGCGGCGGCGGCCCGGGCGGGCGGGAGGCGGAGGCGCCCCGCCCCGGCCCCGCCCCCTGCACCCCAACATCCCCCGGCCCCGCCCCCTTGCACCCCGGCCCCGCCCCCGGCCCCGCCCCTGCACCCCAACATCCCCCGGCCCTGCCCCCTGCACCCCAGCCCCTGCACCCCAACATCCTACCCCGGCCCCGCCCCCTGCACCCCAACATCCTCCCCCGGCCCAGCCCACCCCCGGAGCTGGTGCCCGGGCACCCCGTGGGTGCATTGGAGGGGCCCCCCAAGAAACTCTCCGAGAAAGGCTCCTGCCCCCCCGGCTCAGATTTTTTCTAGGGGGAGCCCCCCCAAATCTCTGCGCCCTGGGCGCAAAGCTGCAAGCGCTGCCCAGGCTGGGAACTGGCTGGCAGCAGCTGCCTGGGGAAGCCGGGGGTCCCGTGGGTCGCTGAATTTGGGGGGGGTCAGGACTCCGGGGTTTTAGTCCCAGCTCTGGGAGGAGTGCGGTCTAGTGGTTAGAGTGGGGGGGGGTGGCTGGCAGGACTCCTGGGTTCTATTTCTTGCTCACCAGGTGACCTTGGGGGGGGGAGCCAGGCGTCGTGCCTCAGTTTCCCCCCATCTGTCCCACACTGAGATTGCCGCCTACATGCCCCTTGCTGAAGGGCTGGGGAATGGCCAAGCGGGGACAGGCTTTGGCGACTATCTTCCGGCGCCAGTCACCCCCTGCCCCGGCTTCCAGGCCTGGCCACCACTCGCAGAGCTGGCAGGCTGCAGAGCCCAGAGAGATGGGTCGGGAAACGCCCCCACCACCGGCCCAGCTCCCCTCTCGGGGCGACAGGAGTGAAACTGCAGGAGTCCTGGGGGTGCCCCTGCTCTCTGCAATCGCCTCTCCAGAGCTTCGCTTCCACGGATCCACATAGAAATACCCCGCTTCCATTGCCTCCTGCCCACGTCTCCCCATAGGGAAACCCCCCACACCTTCTCCCCATGGCGCTGGAGAGTGGGGTCACCCGACCCTCTGCATGGTACGGCCAGCTCTAGATGGGGCCCCCTGAACGTGGTGGGGAGAGAGGGAGTCCAGGCCCCCCCCCAGGAAGAGATGCTCCTGGGGCAAAATTGCAAGAAACCCCCCAGTTGTGGGGGGGGAAGGGGTGGCAAAGGGAGCCCCCATCCCCAGGCCTTGGGAGACAGCAGAGCCCAGAGGGGCAGGGAAGGGCCCTATGGTCTCCCTTTGTGGCAGTGCAGGGCACTGCAACCCAGCGAGGGGCAGAGCTAAGGGTAGAGTGGCACCGAGGCCTGAATCTTTGCTCTGCGCCCCATAGCCTCACCGGGCTCCCACGCAGGACCTGTCCACCCTAGGGCGAACAGAGGCCCCAAATGTATAGGGCCATCCCCGATATTCGGGGGGTTGTCTTACATAGGCGCCTATTCTCCCCCAGCCCCGATTTTCCACCCTTGCTATCCGCTCACCCTAGTGCGTCCCAAACTCCCCGAGGGGCTGGGAGAGAGGGCCTGGCCGGAGGGGTTCCCCGCCTGGGGCGGCCACCAACACCCACGTCTAAAGGGGGGGCAGTATGAACCCGCAGGGGGGTTTGCAAAGTGCTTTGAGATCCCCGGCTGGGGGGCGCTAACGTCTCTCGCCCCGAAGGCGCCAGGAGCACCCTAGATTTCCAGAGGGGCTGAGCACCCACGGCCCGCCCCCCCCAGGGACCAAGGCCAGCCCTGCCCACGTGGGCCATGGCCCCCTGGTATTTTTCCACGCGTGGCTCGGGGGAGCAGCGCTCGATTAGCCGGGCCTGGGCGCCCGCGTTACACAACCAGCGCCGGGTCGGTGCGGGAGGTGGGACCGGCCCAGGGCCGCCCGCCCCGCCCCCGCCACACCTTCGCCGCGTGACCGGCCCTGCCCAGCCGGGGCCCGCCCCCTGGCGGCACGTGCGGGCAGCGTGGGTAGGGGCCGCTTCGGATTTACTCCACCTGCCTGATTGCCTACCGGGGCTAATCCGGATTTACTCCACCTGCCCCATGGCCTGCTCCGGATTTACTCCACCTGCCCCATGGTCTGCCGGGGCTAATCCGGATTTACACCACCTGCCCCATGGCCTGCCAGGGGCTACTCTGGATTTACACCGCCTGCCCATTGCCTGCCATGGGTTGCTCCAGCTTTACACCAACTGCCCATACCCTGCGATGGTCTATTCTGGATTTACACCACCTCCCCCCATTGCCTTTCATGGGCTAGTCCAGATTTACACCACATCCCTCTATTGCCTTCCATGAGCGACTCCTGATTTACACCACATCCCTGCATTCATTTCCAGCGAGTTACACCCTATGTACGCTAGGGTAACGGAGAACAGGATTTGGACCTTCGGGAGGGGTGCAAAAGGCCACTGAAGTTCTCCCCGGGGTGAATCGGGCTCTACTGTTTTGGTTTTAATTGCCTCTTTCTTGGGGCAAAATTTGGGTTGAAATGGCAGGGGAAAGGCCCCTGGATCCACAATGCTGAGAATAGAACCCAGGAGTCCTGCGCTGCCCCAGCCCCTCCACAGATAGAGTGGACCCAGCCCCAGATAACGCTGTGCCCCAAGCAAAGCACACATGGTCCTTTGCCCTGTCCCAGCCCCAAAGAGCAGCCAATATAATGTGGGGCAGCTGGTGTGTACTAGGGTCAGGTGGGGTACAGGCCCGACTCCACCAGGATCACCTGCCTGTTCAGTCCCAACATCTGCCCCTTCCCCCCGGCCCTGCTATCCCAGCCCTGGGCTCCCCTCCTGCCCCATGGCTCTGCCAGTGCCCCTCAGTCCCGACCTGCCGCACCCACTTCCCCACTAGTCCTGTGCTTGGCTTCTCTGCAGCTTTGCTCCTTAACCCCGATCTGCCTCCCTCCACATGTCGATGGCCCTCATACAACCTTGAACAGCCAGGGCGGAGCTGGCTCCAAAGAAGGATTCTGGACTGAGACTGGACACAGACAGACCCCGTGGCTCACTCTGGCTCCTTGCTACTGATGGTCTCTGACACTGAGGCCAGGCTTGGCCGAAGCACTGTTGCTTCCACCCAGAATGGGAAAGGGGGTTCCCCAGAAACCTAGCAAAGGACAAAGCCCCTTACCCTGTCCGGTGTCCCCCCGCAGGCCCCCGCAGTTCGGCTAAGCAGGATCTGCCTTGGACCCCATCCCGCCTCCTGGGCCAGCCAGACAAGTACAGGGCGGGCCAGCCAGGCGGCGTCGGGGCAAGTCTCCCCGTTCTCGTCGGGCGAGTCGCTCGCCAGAGCTACGCCCATCGCGAGACGCAGCTGGCACCTGGTCGGGCGATGCTGCGGGCTCCTGGCACGGAGCCACCCAGCTGGGAAGAGAGGCAGGACTGTGTGGAGCAGGAGGGAAAGGGCCTGGGCTTTGGGGGCCTCACGTGGGACCGGGGGGGGTCTCTCACAGGGACCTAGGGGGTGTCTGTGGGGCAGCCGCAGCGCCAGGCTGCAAGATGTGGGGTGGCTGTGTTTGGGGGGGCTGTGTCAGAGGGGTTCTGTCTGGGGGTGTGGATGTGGCCTTGTGGTGTTGGGATGGGTTTGTGCGGGGTGTGGTTGGTCGGTGTTGCTGTGGGGTGTGATTGGTGGGAATGGCCTGGGGTGGGTGGATCCATGGGGGTGTGATTGGTGGGTGTGGCCAGTGTGGGGGTGTGACGGGTGGGTGTGCACGGGGTGGGTTGCAGGGGCTGTGGCGTGGCCTGATGGGGAGCCGCATGGAGGTTCACGTCTCTGGTAACCTGCCATCAGAGAAGCGGGTGAACTCGTTTGGCTGCTGGCACGGAGCAGCCATGGGAGGCCGGGCGCTGGGCGTGCCACAGGGGGAGTGGCTGGCGGAGCTGGGGCTCCAAGCAGCTAAGCCCCTGGCTCTGGACAGCTGGCGTCTGGGCCCAGCGCCTGCCGCCCTCTTGCTCTTGCACCAAGGCTGGGAAAGGGCAACAGCTGGGACTTGGCAGCCTGTAACCCAGGGACTCGGAAACTGCCTGGGCACCCAGCTGCACCCACAGGGCCTCACGTTACCTCACGTTTGCCCAGCACCTTCTGTCCCACCGGAGCCTAATGATCAGCTCTAAATGCAGCCATCTCTGGGGTGGGGCCCAGCAGCTACGCAGCAAAGCTGCCCTGGGATCCCTCACCCGGTGCTGCAATGCAGGGTGGGTTTGACCCAACTGCCAGGCTCCTCCCACAGAGCTGGCTGCATTTCAGCACTGGGGGAGCCGTCCCTGTGCAGCGTTGTGGGGCTGTTAACGCTGGCATTGATTGTCCCTGGCTGGTGCTAAGGGCAGCATGGGCCTCACAGCCTGGCCTAGACAGGGCAGGGCTCGAGACCTGTCAGCAGGGCAGCGGGTGCTCGAATTACTATTTGCTCCTGTGCCTGCCCCTTTGGCGTCACAGCTGCCAGGCTGGCACAGGCAGGGGGCTGAGTTTGGGGGCAGGCTGAGGGCAGCTTGCAAACAAGGCCCGGGGCAGAGCGGGGGCTGGGGAGGAAGTCACGTCTTGACAGTTACGCTCCCAAAAGGGGCTGAGAACCCGCAGTCGGAGATGAATCAGAGATTCCAGCCCGTGGGGGCAGGGACGTGCTAAGCCCCCTCACCCCCACACCTCAATAACATTGAACTAGCTCTGCTCTGTGGGGAGGGTACAGAGGGCTGTGCCCCTCAGTCCTGACCCACAGCCCTCCCCAATCCAGTTCTGGACACCCCCCAGCTCTGCCAGTGCCCCTCAGTCCTGACCCACAGCCCCCCCCCCCCCAATCCAGCTCTGGGCACCCCCCAGCTCTGCCAGCGTCCCTCAGTCCTGATCCACAGGACTGAGGGGCATCAGTGGGGCTCAGCGTGTGGGGGAAGTCAGCGCAGGAATAGCAGGGGGCTGCAGATCAGGATTGAGGGGCTCCTCCACACATAACCCCCAGGGTGGAGCCGTGCAAATCTCGTGTGGGTGCTTTGCTCCAGCCTCCAGTGCGTTATGCGAGGGCTGATGGTAAGTGCTGCCCACACGGTGCTCGGCACGCATGGGGTTACAGGAACAGCCCGGGACCCTTATCTGCCCCTGGCATCTCAGCGGGGCGCGAGGCAAAGCTCCCGTCTGGCTCGTGTGCCTTGCTCGCCGGAAACCACAGTCACCACTTGAAGTGAGAGGCCACCAAACGCCCCTTCCCCAGCTCACTGGGGGGGGGGGCTGGGCCCCCTCTTCCTTCCCCCTCGCCCCAGCTAGATGCAGTGGTGCTGGGGGGAGTGGAAGCTGAGCCCCCCCCACTCCCCAGGAGGAAGAATGGGTGTGTGGACCAGGCTCTGGGCTGGGCTCAGGGTTCAATTCCCAGGGTAGACAGAGGCCCCGGTGTGACCATGGAGGTGTCACCAAATATCCCAGCCCCAGCTTCTGCTGCCAGCAGCCAGTCTCCAGGCATCTCGCCTTCTCCGTGGACACAGCTGGAGGGATTCCCTGCTCACCCATCCTGCTGGTGAACTGGCCAGGTTCCAGCCCCCCCCGCCCTCACGTGCCAGATGTGGCATGCACATCCCAGCTGTGCCCAGCGTCCAGCAGTGCGTGGCCATGTGCGTTCCAGCTGTGCCCAGCCTTCTAGAAGTGCAGAGGCGTGGGGGAGTCAGAGGTGTACTGGCTCTGCAGCTCTCTTCCCGTACCTCTGGGGACTGGTGCCTGGTAGCCGTGAGCTGGGCAGACCCTCCTCTAGAAACCAGCTCTGAATCCCCGGTGGTGTTTAAAGGCAATTGAATCCAGCAGCCTGGCTTCCAGCCCTGCCACAATTCCCATTCTCCTCTGTGCCCTGTCCCGGGCCTCCTTGCCACTGACAGGAGAAGATCTTAGGACTAACCAGGTGCTGGTGTGGGTTATAGGATCCCTCCCTAGGCACTGGCATGTGAAAACCGGGGTGTGCAGGCGGGATGCTTCTTCCACACCTGCAAGCATCCTGATTGGCACGTGCAAACCAGACCAACCATGCGCTGGCTGTGTGAGCAAATGCATGTGCAAACGTGGGCAACTTGCACACTCCCTGCGCACGCGGAAGCCCTAGGAGGGCAGTCATGAGGGAGATGCACACGGCTGATCTTTGAAAGCACCCGGCCCCGTGTAAAGTTTGGATCCAGATTTCCCACCACGTTCCACTCAGATGGACAAAATAGGGGTGCTCCAAGCCGGGAGCAGAAGGGGTCTGTTCACAGGCAAGCAGCCCCTTAAGAGAGTTCACGAGCCAGGGTCCTACTGCTCCACTTGGGAATTATATGTCCCAGCGCACTGTTGTTCTGGGTTTACCCCATACATTGTCTTAAAGGGCCAGTTTACCCATCGCTGCAATACACGCGGTTTGTTCTTCGCTGCTTTTGGCATCTGGGCACCAGAGAATGATTCACGATAAGGAAACACCCGCCACGAGCCCATCCCCGAAGCCATGTGGGGCACTCGGCTGGGAACAGGGGGACCTGCATGCTTCGGTGAGCCCTTGGGAGAGTCTCTGTGCCTCAGTTTCCCCCTCTGCACAAGGAGAAGGATGACCTTGACCTGCCTCCCTGAGCTGCTTCAAACGGCTCCATGAGCGGCACGAGCTATGTCGAGACCCAACACCAAGGGCAACGGTGCCGTCCCCTGAGCACACAACTGAGGGGGCGAGGGTAGGATCTGGACGGGGGGAGATACGCCGGCAGAGCGGAGGCTGGTTGTTGGCTCCCGTTGCGCCCAGGCAGCAAGGGTGGTTAAGGGGCTGGCCAGGGACTCAGAAGAGCTAGGTTCAGTTCTCAGGTCTGCCACCGCCCCCCGGGCCTCATCTCTCAGCTGTAACGTGGGGAAAGTGAGCCTTCCTTGGTCACCCGCTGGCCGTTTAGACCGGGGGCTCCTTGGGGCAGGGACTGTCTTCTTACCCTGTGTCTGTGCAGCGCCCGGCGCAACATGGCACTGATGACTGGGGTCTGGGCAGTGCTGGCTACCATGGGCAGCTGTGATGCAAGCGGGGATCTGGGCAGCGCCCAGCACCGTGGGCGGCCCCGATCTCGGTCCGGCCTTCCGAGTGCTACCCTGCTACACCTAATACCAATACCTCTGCTCTGCCCAGAGCCCAGGCCTGTGGCAATGAGCTGCACTGGAGGTCGGTTCTTGGAAGGCACCTCCTGGCCTGGGGCGACCTTTCCTGCTTGCGTGCTCCAGGCTGTGCGATAGCACTGGGGAGAAAGCAGGGCTCCCTGCAGCCATCTCTGTGTGGATGGATCTGGCCTGTCGGGTCAGCCCCGTTTCCTTCCTGTCACCCTCGATCCCTGTCCCGTGGGAACTCCTGAGAGGCTGGATCCTCGCCCAGAAGAGCAGGTGGCAGCGCTGGGAGCTGTTCACACTGCGGGGCTGGGCCCGGGCTGAGCACCAAGAAAAGGATGAGTCGGCCACGCGACTTGAGTCCTCATTTGCTAAGTGGGCCTACCCAGGAGGAATTGGGGGAAAGATCTCCACCACATGCCCCACCTCCCAGCTGAGGGCCCCCCCCCAAAGCCAGGGGTGTTCAATCTCCATGGACCATTCAGTCCTCCAGCCTCTCGGCTCACGTTGCCATTGGGTGAGGGGGTGGCTGGTGGACATGGGCAATTGTCTCGTTAGGAACTGGACTGATATAGGCACGAGGACGAACGGGTACAAACTGGATATTAGGAAATTTAGACTTGAAATTAGATGAAGGTTTCTAACCATTAGGGGAGTGAAGTTCTGGAACAGCCTTCCGAGGGAAGTAGTGGGGGCAAATGACTTATCTGGCTTTAAGACTAAGCTTGATAAGTATATGGAGGGGATGTTATGATGGGATAGTTTAATTTGAGCAATTGATTTGGATTATCGGCAGATAAGTCTGCTCAATGGTCTGTGGGAATGTTGGATGGGATGGGAACTGAGTTACTGCAGAGAAATCTTTTTTGGGTGTTGGCTGGTGAGTCTTGCCCACATGCTCGGGGTTTAGCTGAGGTCTTCAAATCTCACTTTTGAGGATTTCAATAACTCAGTCATGGGTTCGGGGTTGTTATAAATGTGTATGGGTAGGGTTTTGTGGCCTGCCTTGTGCAGGAGGTCAGACTAGATGATCATATTGGTCCCTTCTGACCTATGAGTCTATGAGTCTATGAGATCCAGCAAACTGATGTCATTCCGGCCCTGGAACCAGACTCCTCGTAGCCAGTGTCAGGGGCCGAGCGTCTGTCCCCAGGGCATCGCTACAAGCAAGCTCTTTGTATCGTGGTAGCGCTGAGACAGCCCAACTGCAATCAGGGACCCCTTGTGCCAGGCACTGGCCAGACAGAGACTAAGTGAGCTTGGGGCCCCATCACGCCAGGCATTGCCCAGACACAGAGTAATCCAGATCAGGGCACTGCCCACACCGACTGACGGTCCCTGCCCCAAAGAGGTCCCAGACAAGTTAAGACAAGATGCAACAAGTGGCTATTAAAAATTCTTTCCCTTGATTTCTTCTTCTCTAATTGCACAATGGCTCGAACTCCGTCATTGAGGAACTTTCCCCCGGCTTTACCTGCCTTTGTTCCAAAAGCTCCCGGTGCCCAGTTCCTTCCAGTTCAACAGGTTTAGAGACGCGAACAATCAAGCCTTCCGCTTCTTCGTCCCCTGCTGGGCGAAAAATTGGGACCCAAGAATGAAAGAAAATATAAAGGATGTTTTGTCCTCGCTAGTGTCCTCCATGGCAGGGTTTCACTCATTACTTCAGTCTCGCTGCTCCTCCTCCCTCCCCTGCCCATATGATGATGCCATTTTACAGATAGGGAAACTGAGGCACGGAGCAGGGAAAGAGCGAAGCAGCCTGTGAAGAATGCGGCTGCAGCCGGGCCAATCCTTAGCCCAGCAGTGCCCTCTGCTGGGCATCCTACCAAAGGCCCCTTTTGTGTTTGTCCCACTGGGCGCACACCGGACTGGGTGGGGCGTGCTTGGCACACCGGTCCAGACCAGACCCGTGGGCTGGCAGCTCCCGCGCTGTGCCGGGTGTGGGGTTTTGAGCCCCTCGTCCTTCCCGGCTGGTTGGCACCTGGCCTGTTCAACAGCTTACCCCCCCTCCCTTCCCCCGTGGTGGATTTTGGGGCCTTTGTCCATGTTTTCCGCCCCTATTGCCCCACCACGCTGCAGTCATGCCCTGCTTCGGGGCACGACGAGGATCTCACGCCGGAAAAGATGGGACAAATCCAGCCCCGCCTTCCCCCGCTCTGGTTCTAATCCCTTCCAGCTCAGCACCAATCTGAGCCCCACACGCGCCCCCCCCCCATAGACCCACTGGCTGGGAGCCCGGTGAGAACAAGGGGGGTTGGGGGTGGCCCTGGTTGGCAGGGGAGATGGGCTTTGCAGGGTGGGCAGTGGCACCACCCAGCACTGGCCCCCCCGCCCCCCACTGCTGTTTGCAGAGCGCAGCCTTGGCAAACAAACCTTCCTCTCCCAGCTGCAAAGATCAACAGAGCTGAGCGGCTGGGAGGTGGATCCCAGGGGGGGGGGGAGCACAAGGGACTGGGGGCCTGTGTCAGAGCGGGAAAGAGCCCTGCCCATCCCTCCCTGCTGGCCAAATGGGCCTGTGTGGGGCAGGCGCCCTCAGGAGAGCTTTCCCTGTCACTAACCAGTAGGCTGCAGCTCCGTCTCCAGTGCTTCTCTGCCCCGCTGGCTTGAGAAGCAGGATGGCTCAGTGGATAGCGCCCTCGCCTGGGGCTGGGGAAGCCCTTGGAGCAATGCTCTCCTCTGCCACAGCCTCGCGGTGTGGCCTTGGATGAGTCACTTGACCTGTCTGGGCCTCAGTTGCCCCACCTGTACAATGGGGATACTGGTGTTTTCCTCCCTCTCGGGGGCTGTGAGCATCGAAGTGTTATGAGATGCTCAGGAGCGATGGGGGGGCAGCTCTATTCCAGCTAGATCCCCCCGGGTTTTATTCTGATTGACGGAGGCAACTTCTCGGGACGCTTTTGCGCTCCCTCCCCACCCCGTCACAAGGAGCTGAGGTGCAGGATGGCCAGCGGAGCCTCTTGCGTAGTGCCGGGCGTGCACAGGGCCCAGGATGCGCTGAATGACTGCAGCAGGGCACGGGCTCTGCCCGCCATGGGATGGGTGAGGCATTTAACGTCCCTGCCCAGCCTCTGGGGGAGCATGACACACCCCCCGTCTCCCTGCAGGTCTGTCCCGCTGCCTTCGGTGCTGGCGCCCACCTTGTGCCGCTGTCCCCCCGCCCCCCCGGTGAGGAACTGGCCATCGTGCATTGGGGTGCACGAGCCCCCGAGGCATGTGCGTGGCGAGTGGGGTCGGGGCGCACTGATGTCCCACCGAGGGACAAGGGTGTCATCGCCCTGTGGCCGCCTCTCAGCCTGTCGGGCCTCTTCTTCCCTAGGCCCTAAAGAAGCCCCCTTTCCCCCCCCCCCGTTGCCTGTGCGTAGGGTGAAGAACAACTCCCTTCTCTGTTTTAAACCTGCGGCCCAGCAAATGCCGCTTCCCCCTGCGCTCCCAGCAGTTGTTAGAGGCACCCAGGGTTGCTCGATCCTCTGCTCCCTCCCCAGCGGAAAACCAGCTCAGCCGCCTGAGGCCAGGGGAGGGAGCTGGGGGGGGGAGAGTGACTGTTGCTCTCTTGGCAGCCGCAGCGTGGGTCACGGCCCCCTCGAGTGGCTGGTCCCTAGAAAAGGATAAGAACCTACTACTGCAAGCTGCTGCTCCAGTTCCAGCTGTAGCGCCCGCAGGAGCGCCCCCTGCTGGTAGCACTGAAGGGTCATGGGGGGTCAGACCCGAGCCGGGGTGGCTGTGCTCAGAGCCCGGGGTCAGGAGGGGGCTGCTGGTGCTGGTTGAGTGGCTGGGCAGCTTTCTCTTTCGCTTGCAAACTCAGCTGGCGTGTCTCTTCTGGCCCCCCCTCACCGCAGCAGGAACCGGATCCCGCGGTGCCATGTCGCAGGCAGAGCAAGACACCGCCTCCCCCCACTGCCAGATGGAGAGCAACCGCTGGAGGGGAGGGGGCTGGACCGTGGGGGGAGGAGAGAGGAAGGGGGCGGGTAATTG
Organism: Mesoclemmys tuberculata; assembly: GCA_007922155.1. Classification (NCBI taxonomy): domain Eukaryota; kingdom Metazoa; phylum Chordata; order Testudines; family Chelidae; genus Mesoclemmys; species Mesoclemmys tuberculata. The sequence goes on from ML675647.1 coordinate 2,836,761, forward strand.
AGGGGAAGGGCTGGGGGTAAACAATGGGGGAAGGGAGGGATGTAGGGCAATTGAAGGGGGGGAATGGAAAGGGGGCAGGCACTGGAATGGGAGGGGAAGAGGGGGGGACAGAAAAGGGGGGGGCTGGGGAAGGGGTGGCTCATAACTCGCTGTCTCCATGAAGCACTGGCCCTCGCTCTGCTGCAGCCTGCCCCCCACGTCCAGCCCCCCGCAGCAGCCACGGCCCGGATCCCATGCAGCGCAGGCTCCTTTTTATTTTCGAAAAAGAAAGGAACAGTTCTCTGCAAGCCAGGCGGCCCACGAAGAGCCTGGGAGACAGCACTCAGCTCTTCGGGCCCCCGAACCTCGGCTCTGAGTCTCCCTCCTCCCAGGCCCTCCCTGATGTCCCCACGTCTCCAGCTCCAGCCTGGAGCAAGCACCACCATTGGCTTGTGGGGCGTGGAGCCCCACCGGGCCCTAGGGGGGCAGCAGGACAGGTAGCGGGACCTCGGCTTTGCCTAGCATGGCGTCCCGCCTCATGCCGCAGCCCTTGCCCAGCGCCTTGAACCGGAGGCTGTGGGCGGGCAGCTGGTGGGGGGCCAGGCCCTCGAAGAAGAAGTCCTCGTTGAAGATGGGGCTGCGGCTCCTCATCACCACGGCGCTGCGCTGCTTCGGCGTCGGACCCGGTCGCAGCTGCAGAGCCACGCAGCAGCCGAGGTGTCGGGGGTTGCAGGGCCGCGGGTAGAGGCCCTCGGCACTGACGAGCCGGACCCGCAGGCGCCGGCTGGCGGCAACGTACTCGGAGGACAGGCGCAGGCGGCCACGGGGGGCCAGCTCCACCGTGTTCTCCTGGGCCAGCGGCGCAGGGCGGCAGATGAAGTCCAGGAGGAAGATGGGTGGCGGGGCCAAGCTGGTCGCTGGCCCCCAGCCAGGCCCAGCCTCTCGCCGGGGAAAGCTGGGGCTGGTGTCGGTGGAGCTGGCTTCCTTGGTGGAAAGCGAGTGGGCTTGGCCCGGCGCCTGAGCTGCCAGGGGGTGACGGCAGAGGAGCTGGCCCCCGTGGGCCTGGCGGTCCCCTGGCCGTGGGGAGCCGAAGGGCGAGGAACCCGCTGAGGAGGCTGTGTCGCTGTCCAAGGAGACAGGCTGGGAGAGAGGCTGCCGACGCCGCAGCTCCACGGGCGAGAGCTGGGCACCAGCTTCTGGGGAGTGGTTGGGGGAGATCCAGTGGGGTGGGCATGGGGCATGAAAGAGGGACTCCCTCCGGCGTGCGTGGGGGCTCTCGGGCAGGAGGGGGAAGCCGCCTGGGCTGGTGAGGTGGGGCATGGAGCAGACACTGGGGAGCTGCTGGCCAACCTCACCCCCTGTCCTCACCGTCGAGTCCTGGTCCAGGCTTTCTATCTGGATGATGTGCCAGGGGCCAGTTCTGACTCGGGCCCTGTATGCCTCCGAGCTCCTGGTCCCTTGGGGGCTCCACTGGGAACCGGGGCTTCCGCACGGAGCTCTGCCTCGCTGGGTGGAGAGTTGCGGGGGGATGAAAAATGTGGGGATTCGGTCGGGGGTGAGGACGTTGGGGCAGGCGGCCAGCGGCCAGGGCTTCTTGCTCACGACCCTTTGTCTGGAGAGGAACATTGCTGTGGAGTCAGGGGCTGCGGGAGCAGGGGATGTGGGCTGGGCAGACAGCTCGCAGCCGAGGAGCAGAGGAAATCCTGAGCCGGGGCCTGGAGTCAAAAGCCTCCTAGGAAGAACCAGAGGAAGCAAGTTAAAGACTTTGTGGGTAGCAAAGGGTGGATGACCAGCCCTGTAAGACCACCAATTTCTGCCCACCTTAGAGGGCTCCTTCTAAAGAGGAGGGACACTCAGAGCAGGGGGTGGCAAATCGTCTCTATTGCATCGTACAGCCCCGGAGCCTCTGCCGAGGCAAACGCTAGCACCGGGGCTCACGTCGTGCAGCCTCTCACTGGGGCTGGGGCTAGAAGCGAGGAGTCCTGACTCCCAGTCCCCCTCTGCTTTAACCAGCGGGCAGCACTGATATTTTGAAATATGGGCGTCACTCTCGTCCATAGCAATGAGATGTTTTTAAAAGCCCTTAAATCCCCTCATCCTGTCCTTCCCCGTCACCTCGGCAAAGCCAGTGGGCCGATTTTTGTTTCCCAACCCAAATCCACAGGGACAGCCCTCTGTCCTCCGCGCTGTGTGTCTCAGCTGTGTCCGGGGGCACCACCGCAGCCGTGTGCCTCCCTCCGAGGCATTGACCCGAGGAGCTGCCAGCACAGCCGTGCCAAAGGGTGATCAGCCAGTGTGTCGCTAGGCCAAAAACCCCACAAATGCCATGCTTGGAAACAGCTTCCCCTTCCCCAACTCTCTTGCTCCCCAAGGCTTGAATTACCTGCCATCAAAGCCCTTTGCTGCAGCCGACCCCAGCCTGCATCCTGGCCCGTTCCCACTCCCATCCCTGTAGAAGCCAGGCTGGAAAAGTTTTCTTGTGTAAACGGCTCCCTCTTCAAAATGGGCCCAAAACCACAACCCCCTTCCTTACCTGCCCCCAGCGCTCTCCTCGGCAGGACGGGGACCTCAGCTTCATGCTCCCTCTGCTCCACCACAGCAGCTGGGATCCGCCAGCCTTTGCCACGGGGTTTATAGCGCTCGGCTCCCAACGTCACTCTCTGAGTCAGCTGCCTAGTGGGAAGGGAGACAAGGAGCCAGGTGCTCTGCACGCAGATTCACTTCCCAGCAGGGGGCTCCTTCATAAACAGTAAGCGACCGGTGCCGGGGATTTATAACAATGCCTGGATCTAGGAAAGAATGAAGCAGCCCCTTGGCCGCTGCCTGGGTCAGCACAGCCGCCACTCGCACCAGGCAGGATGCTGCTGCTGTTTCTGGTTTGTGCCTGGGCCCTTAATAAGGGCTTCGATTTTGTTTCTCCCTTGGTACCAGGTGACGGTGCCTGGGACGATGTGGCTGGGAAGAGCTGTACAAAGAGAGCTTTCTTCTACCCGCCAGAGGCGCTTGGTGTACTTGCAACGGCGCTGGGTTCAAATATCCCGACTCCAATCCCAGGGCCTGGAAATTCGACTTCTCCTGCCAGGCAGAGGCCACCGAATAATGCGCCATTCCTGATCCTCCCGGCAGGGCAATGGATCTGCTCCAAAGCCCTTATTAATGGAGTGCACGGCTCAGTTCCATCATGTTCACATACAGGGTAAGAGCCTACTATAGCCACCTGCTCATAGACTCACTTGTCCAGCTTATGACGTTACCTGCGAACCTCCCCCCAACACTTAAATGGCTGGCTTAAATCCCCGTAATCGCAAGATAGCCCAACTGATATTTCGTCTGAGGAGACCATGGGTTGAATCCCAGCTGGTGATGGTTTCTTGCACCAGTCGGATAACCCCCCGGGGAAGGCACAGAGAAAAGCAGGTTCCCCATGTACCTGAATTAAGTGGCTGATCCCCCCCGCTCCTCCTGGCTCTGCACCAAGGGAGCAGCTTTCTGCCTCGCTGAGGGCGGCGCTGGCGTTGGCCAAACAATAGCGCACCAGAGGCCGATGCAGCTTCTTTGCAGAATTTGTTGGGTTAATAACAAGACCCCGCGCACCCTGCGCAGAGCTGTTTGCGGCTGGGTTTGAATCCGGCCCTGGCTGGCAGCGAGCAGGAGTCTCTCCCGGCTGGGGGCTGCTCAGCAAAACAAGTTGCTGGGTTTCAGCCCCACCCTGATGGGCAGGTGGCCCAAATCAGGAAAACCTCCGTTGGGACTGGGTCCGTTGGCAGGCTCAGCAAAGCGGCTCCAGGCTGAGACGACTGACCTCCCCTAAGAGACGTCCCCTCTGATCAATGTTCAGGTTAGGGTAGTTTGCCTTTTCCCTGCCCCTGCTGCTTAACACAAAGACCTTCCCTGGTCTAGGCCCATCGCACAAGCCCCCTGCAGTGCCAGAAATCCCTACGGAGACTTCACGCCAGCCTGTGACTTCATCTCTTTCCTTATCAAATACTTGACAGATTTGGATTAATTTGACGTCGTTCCTTCTTAGGGCTTTGTTCCCCTCGAGCTGCCCGTTATGCCTGGGTCACGTCCAAGCCAGCTTCCAATAACACAGGACAAAGAGGCTTTTGTGGCTGGATGTCAGCCATGCGTACTGCTGTGTTTGGGACACGCACAAAAGCTTTGTCTTTATAGAGCACAGCAACATCTTTACTGTGATCCTTATCGGAGCTAGCTGGGTACAGGAAGGCTAACAGGGGTTAGGGCACACACCTGCCCTGCAGGAAAGCTGGGTTCAATTCCTTGCTCTGACACAGACTCCCTGCATGAGGCTGGGCAAATCATGGAGTCATTCTGTGCCTCTGTTTCCCCATGTGTACTAGGAGGCAAAAAGCACAGCCCTGCTTTACAGGTGGGTGGTGAAAATAAACACATTAAAGATTGGGAGGTGCTCCAAGTAAAGGGTGATGTATAAAAACCAGAGACAGACCTACATAGAGTGGGTATGAAGTTGGCCCAATGGTGCAAGGGGGTGACCGAGAAAGGAGATTTCCAGGGTACCATGTGGCAGTCCAAGGTCGACAGGAGGAGCATCAACCCGTGGCTGGAGAGGATTTGCCAGCAGTGGGAGCATGTACTGCAAGGTTGGACAGCTGCTGAAAGATCAGCTTCCGGCTCAACTCAAAGTCCCAGGCTTAGAGCCAGAATCTTGGGCCTGGGGCTGGCAGCAGGTCAGACCAGCTGACCATGATGGTCCCTGCTAGGCTTAGCTGAGCACCTTAAGTGGCTGAGGTCCAACGGGCAGGAAGGGGAGGCGGGAGAGGAGTCATCTTCCTCTTGCTAGGAGTATGTGGGCATTTCTCACCTCATCGATCCCTGCCAGCGCAGGCTACGCAGCCTCTGCGGACGGCCCACCATAGCTTAGTCTGTGGAGGGCTCAGACTTGCGTGTAATCCAGGCTACTGGGCTTCACACGAGGGTGGCCCGTGATGTGCGATGAGACTCGATGTTGGGGTGGTCCCTGATGATCTTAGACTCTAATTTACGCTACAGCAGCGGTCCCCACACTGTTCAAGTCCCATCCCCCTGACCCCTCATGTAATCTGTCTGCACCCACAACCTGGGAGCCAGGGCTGGGAGCCAGGCTCCATTCAGGAGCTGAAGCTGGAGTTCCAAGCAGGGGGCCCAGGCCAGGGCAGAACAGAGCTGGGTGGCGCTTCCTCCTTGCCCCCTATGGGGGCTGACCCGGGCCCTGCTATGCCCCCCCTCCCCACAACTGTTCCTCCATCCCCCAGGGGAACATGCCCCACAGGTCGGGGCCGACTGCACAATAACCACTCCCTGAGAGTCTGGACCCAGAAACGGAGGCCTCCAAGTCACCAAACCCCTTGCCAAAATCTCAGCCTTAGGGGGAAAGGAGCGAGCATGGGAGGGGACGTGGCTGGATCATGGAAGTGACACTTTCTGCCAGCTTGGCTCGGCTAGGAGACTCTGTCCCGCCCTGCCAGACGATGATCTGGCTTCACTTGCTCAGCTCTCGGCTCTGTTGCAGCAACATGGCAGATCTGGGCATCAGAACTTCAGTGCCACAGAAACGCCCGGTAGCGCGGAAGGCTGCCGCATGGTTCCTCAGCGACCCAGGCTATGCTGAACACACCGCACCTGTCCTCCGCTCGCTACGCCAGCTCCCCCCCGACCAGCAAATCCAGGGCAAGGCTGACCAAACAAACGCTGGCAATTCTGCCCCACCGCACTCCCCTTTTCCTATTGCAAAGGCAGCACATTGGGCCAACAAGGGCACCAGCAGCCTATTCTCCCTGAAAATCAACAGGAATTGGAGTCCTAAACCTCAAGCCCCTTGGAAACTCCCAGCCCTAGCCCCAGGAGTTATTCTACGAGCTGCACTGTTCAGAGTAGCAGCAGCTGGTTTTGTTAACATAGCCCGAATACCTTCTCAAATGGACGCGTTTGTGCTACGTGTAACAGGAAAGGCGCGTGAGCCAAATAGCACACCCAGCAAAGGAGACACGGTGCTGCCTTGAGCTTGCTTTAAAAACTGAGATACAAACAAATGTCCTCAAAGAATTTCTCTGGCACCTACTCAGATGAAAGCTCCAGCGGTCATTCAGTGCTGGTCTCTTGAGAACAAGGATTTACCTACTTAAAAGCCCATGCACTACCCCTGTAACTCCAGGGCAAATGCACCAGGGAAGCAGACGAGAGATCCGGACCGTCCACTGGCATAAACTGGAGCAACGCTGTTGATCTCAATGGAGCTACACTGATTTCCCATGCTACTTATGTGAAGTGCTGAAGTGATAACCCTTGAGCTCACCCTGTTCATCTCCATGGAGGTGCAGGGCAAATCCAGTCCCCGATGCAGCAGGCAGAGTGGAAGGTGGGCTTTCATGCATTCAATTCAGGGCGTTTTGCTGCAGCGATCGCCCAAGGGATCCGTCACTGGGGTAAAGTTTGGGAAGGCGACACCCACCTGCTGAGCTCTGGCTCAAGAGAACAGGCTTATTTCACCTCTCAGCAGCTGCCCGCAATCTGGCTTGACAATGAGTCAACAATGCGATGCAGGTGCAAAAAAGGCTAATGTTCTGGGGTGTATTAACAGGCATGTTGTACATAAGACACAGGAGCAAACTTTCCTGCTATACACAGCACTGATGAGGCCTCGGCTGCAGTCCTGTGTCCAGTTCTGGGTGTTCCCTTTTAGGAAAGATGGGGACAAATCCGAGAAAGTCCAAAAGGAGAGAAACAAACGGTAGGTTTAGAAAACCTGACCTGTGAGGAAAGGTTAAAAAAAAAAAACTGGGCAGGTTTAGTGTCGAGAAAAGACGACAGACGGGGGAACGGACAACGGTCTTCAAATATGTTACGGGCTGTTATAAAGAGGACAGTGATCGATTGTTCTTCATGTCCAGTGGAGGTAGGACAAGAAGTAATGGACTTAATTTGCAGCAAGGGAGATTTAGCGTAGATATGAGGAAAAACTCTCACTAGAAAGAGAACTAGACCCTGGCAAAGGCTTCCAAGAGAGGTTGTGGAATCCGCATCATTGGAGATTTTTAAGAACAAGTTGGACAAATGCCCGTCAGCGATGATCTAGGCTTATTTGGTCCTGGCGCAGGATAGGGGTCTGGACTAGCTGATCTCTGGAGGACCCCGCTGTGCTTCTAATCTCCAGTTGCGATTATTTGTATTGCAATTGCATGTCAAGGCCAGGTTACAAAGGCATTTACATGCCTAAAGATGCAGAGAGGTGCCAAATGGGATTTCCTAAAGCACCTAACTGCCATCCTCATCTGAAACACTCCCACAAGCTCTAACCTGCTCTGCTTCTGCTTCACATGCTCTATCCATTGGCCCAAGTGCACTCAGGCTGCCCCCAGGTACACAGGACTTGGAAAGGACCCATTTGAGGATAAGCAGTGAAACAATTCGTTTGTGTTCAAACCCTGAGGGCTATGTTTCCATGGGAGTTAGGCGCCCTTTGAAAAAAATTACACAAGGCACCTCTATGTAAAAATCTGGTTCCTAGAGAGCCCAGTTATAGACCAGGGTGTCATGGCGCTAGGTGCTGTACAAGCCCAGAACAGAGAGACAGCCCCTGCTCCATAAGGCTTACACTCTACGTGTAGGACAGACAACGGCAGGCGGATAAAGTCAGGCAGATGGAGGAGCATGGGGAGATTTTTCAGAGGTGCCCCACTCACCTTGGAAATTAGACAATATTAGCCTGCATATAAAGCAGCACGCAGAGCACAGCAGCTGCTTAGCCACTGCTGAGGGTTTGTTTTTTTAATAGGCATTGTTGTAGAAGAGAGTTTAACCAGAGTCCACACTAATCTGAGCCGGCTTTGAACCAGCAATCTACAGCCAATAGCCTCTAACGCTCAACCTCCAGCTTCCAACAAGATCATCTTCACACCCAACAGCTCTCCACCCACCAGCCTGCTGCAGCAAGGGATCAGCTGTTTCCTGCAGCCCATTGAGGTTTAAAGGCAAACCTGATCCCTACTTTCCAACTTCCTTTTCCCAGCGTGGTCAGCATAAGTCCACCGCTTCCCTGGGAGACAATGGAGCAATACCGGAAAGGACGTGACAAGGAGAGAACATTTTTTCCATGCTGAGCACCGTCCTAGTCTCTGTTCATTAAGCCACCACCCTCTCCTCATTCAGCTTTGGCGTAAAAAAATACACTAAGTTAAAATAAAATCCTCCCAGCATCCTGTTTTCCACCCTCCTGCTTCCCCACTGCACTCTCCATTCTCTGGCTCTCCTGCAGGAAGTGTCTTTTGTTTGGTGTACTGCACAGCATCAAGAGCGGTGCAGGCATCAACACGGTATCTCGTCACTGCAGGGTGATCTCCGGTGTTTGGTACCTGGCTTAGTCTCGCCCGGGCGGGTGCAGCAACACGGCAAAGCCTCGCCTAAATTACCACATCCTCCCTGGTACTGTGCTCCCCTGGGTGTGCCCTTGGGACTTCTGAGAGTGCTTTCCGCAGTGCTCTGTGCTGCCCGGAGATGAACCATTCTAACTTTCCCCACTGTGGGAGAACACGTCTGTCCATCTTTGTTGGAAGGCACCGGAGGACTGTCAGCACTCAGGAGGTTTAGCCTGCATCCTCACACAAAGTTCCAGCCTTGGCAAAACATTCACGTCACTGCTTCATGGCTATAACCTTGGCTGTTGTGTTCCAGAGGGATGGGCCTTCTCCAGGCCATTGTTTAACCTTTCCTGCTTGGCTCCCCTAACGGCCACTTTTGATGTGAAGCCACAGCAAGTTACCCGTGAACAGAGGTGGGGTGTTAAGTACCACAAGTTACTGGCAGAATAGGATGAGGCCAGACGGGGGACGCAGATGATCCCACATCTGCTACTGTGGGGTTCTCATGTCTTCCTCTGAACGTTTGGTGCTGGCCACTGTTGGAGATAGGATACAGGGTTAGATGAGCCTAGCGATTGCCAGACTAACGCCTGTATTACCTAGAGAAGATATCACGTAGCATTTTGCATGAGGGAGGGCAATGCTGGCAGTACACATAAGAAAACCAGGCAGTACAGCTCTCTCTTGTCTTACACTTTAAGCCTGTAAAGGCAGGGACCACCTTCATGTTTCGTCTGTGCAGCACCTAGCACGATGGGGGCCTGATCCCTGACTGGGGCCTCTAGGTGCTTCTGCAAAAACAACAGTTCAAAGAGAGCAGCAGAGACAATTAAACCCCTGAAGATTATTAAGAGCCATCCCTCCTCCTCTATAAAGCTTACTGTCGCACAGTGCAACCCAAAAGCAATGCTATCCAGAGGATTTGCCATGCCACCGCATGCAAGAGAGAAAGAAAAAATAAAAATAAAAAGGACCAGCACATATCTGCTCCAAAATAAATATCTTTATTTCTTGTTGGGCATGCCCCTTTTAGATTGTAGAAACTATCCACTTTAGACTGAAATGCTGTAACCAGTGAAAAAACAAGATGATAATCCAAGGCAAAAACTCCCCACCCAGCACCGAGATATTTGGAAGACCAGATTTAAACCATTCATACTGGATAAAGAACAAAAAGTCAATTCATGTTATGCCCTCTGATCGAGACGCTAACCAACAGACTCAATCAGTCGTGAGAGATTTCCTTACCAGCATCCTTGGCACCAGCTGACAGCGTAACAATTCTTTCCAGTTTCACAGCCTGGTCATTTTCATGCTCTGCTTCCTCTATAGAACAGTCTGCACTAGGCCGTGTCTGTGATGAGAATTTTTAGAGGCATTCTCCCACCATCAGTCTAGGAATTACAGGAGCGCGAACACAGCTCTGGTGCCGGCAGTTTTAAACCATGCTGGTGTCTAGACTGAGCAGGGATAGAGAGCACCAGGGCAGAGATACCGGAGCCCAATCTACACAAATACTTGCACGATGCCAGCTATAGGCAATTCTCCTACTATTGGTTCTCATTGTGAACCCACAGACCATGTTAGCTACTGCCATCGAATGCCCATTTGTCTATTAATTTATATAACTTCAAATAAATGTATACATCCCATCCCAACATATGGGCATTCTTTGATCCGCTTGGCTTGAGGAACAGACATTGCTCTCTGACTCAGTTCTGGGATGAGACCCTACAGCTGATTAGCACTGTCTAGTTGCAGAAGCAGAGCAGCTGTTGGATTGGACAGCAACAATTGCCAGGATAACACTGTCGCAGTTAGATTTCGCACAAGGCGAGACATGTTTAAAAGATAAACATTTTCTACCAAGAATGTAAAGTTGTCCCGAAAGACTTCCCGTTCATAGCGAGGCGTGTAAACCCCTGGGTCCCACACACACACACACTTTCTGTAGTGGGCACAGGCAGAGTTCACTGTTGCTCTTTAGGGAGCAGATTAAAATCCCGTTCAAGATTAGCTTTAAGGGTAGCTACAGGCAAACTCCTCAGGAGGCTTCTGCAAAACACACCTTCTGTTCTTGCTAATGTAGCAAGACTGCAGTGAGTTAACTACAAAAATAAATAACATTCTATATATTATTTCCCCCACCTCCATTAATGTTTTCTTTGCCCTAAATAAAGATCTGCAATAAATACTTAGCACTTATAGCGCTTGACAAAGATGAATTAATCCTCACTGTTCTCCTCCCAGAACAGGAAAGTCTCATCAACTAATATTTTACAGGTGCAAAAACTGAGGCACACAGTGGGTAAAGTAACTTGCCCATGGTCACACAAGGCAGTGGCAGAGTTTGGAAGAGAATCCTGGAGTCCACCTCCCTTGCAACCCCAATGACAGCTCACTCCCAAGGGAAAGACGACCGCACACCAGCAACTGATAGTTAAGGCCAAAATACAGCAACAAACTTGGTGCTCAGAGATCTGCTATTGAAGCTCATTGCAGGATCAGGGCTCTGGAGAACAAAGTTGCTGAAGAGGAAAGAGGTTTGGCCTGACTAAGATATTAAGCTTGGGCTTTTGGTTTGTGATCTCATACTGGAGTGTATAGAAACCAGCTCCCTCTTACAATGGTTTTTGCAATGCTCCAGGGAAAACTTGATATTATGGAAGTTTTCTAGAGCTGGCCAGAAAGTGCGGGAGGGAGGGGGAAGAAGAGAGGGTCAAGAAAATGTTTCATTTTCATCTAAGTTTTCCAAGAAGAAGTTTGGAGTTTTTAGTTAAAAAAAAAAAACCAAAAAACTGAGATTCTGAAATGCCACTGCAGTGCCTCATTTCTATTCTTCTTGGGAGACAAGCTCCATTTCAGGGCAGTTGTGTGGCCGTGGTGCATTATAGGAGCCATAATCTAGCTGAGGATCCTGGCCTGTACAGAATAGGAGCGAGAGGCATCTGAACTACGGCAGCATTTCAGAACCATAATAATTTCCACTCCTGCGTTCCATTTTTTGAAGGAAAACATGCAAGTCTTCTGTGGAAAGCAAATGTTATTTGCAAAAATTTTGTTAACAGGACTCAGATCTACTTTTTAACTCCTGTGCTGGTTTCTCTCCTGGCTCTTGCATCACCAACAGAGCTGTCCATTAAGTACCAACAACAGGGCTAAATGACGTTCTACGTTACCTTCTTTTAGGTATGGAAGCCAAACTGTCCCCCTTACTTCTCCATGCTAAAAGAGAATGGGTCACAGCCAAGAGGGTAAGATACAACTTGGGTCTGGATCACCCTCTCTAGCAGGACTAGATCTAAACTAGTGAACTCGCATGCAAGGTATCAAAACCTATTTACCCACCTGAGGCGTTTAAATCACCTATACTGTAAAGGACAGACAGCATGCTGGATCACAAGGTAGCCCATAAGTTTCTCAGCAACCAGGAGGGCTTGCAGATAAATGGAAACAGCAGTAAGAGAGATCTGTAGGAGCTGAAAGAATCTACAGGTTTGCAGTGCAGTAAGTGGAGGACGAAAGGTCAGTCACGTTTGTTCTTTGATAAAATATCTGAAGTTGTAACACACAACGTGCAGAGCTCCCTGCCTCTGAAGTCTGTAGATGGCACTCACTCCCAGAAGCAGTTCTCTGTACGACAGGCAATGAATGCATTTTCACGTTTGGAGGTTAATCAGACACTGACCGGAGAGGTGAGGATGGGACGACACAACAGCTGTACTCGAGCCCACTGGAGAGAGGTGGCCGCTAGAGAGGCCACACAGAGTCGACGAATATACAGCGACATCACTGTTTCTCAGGAGAACCCTGGGGCAGAGCTCTCTCTTCACGACAGGTGAGATCAGAGCAGGGAATTAGCAACTGGAGAGAATCAGAGGTTGTGGTGGGCTCAGCTGCAGCCTGGTCATCTGACAGGCCAAGACGACTCACTGGGAGTTCACCTGCTGCTGCAGGTATTTGGTGGAATCCAGCTGGATAAACAGGGCTAAAACAGGATGGAAGAAGGTGATGTTGTGAGCTGACACTTCCACCCCATGGCAGCCAGAGAGCCATGTGTTTAGGGCCATGGGACTTCCCAGGGAGACAAAGCGTCTCTCCTATGCTCTGCAATCTACAGCGTAGGGCTGTTCTCACACAGGAAGAGCACACCTGCTCATCTGGAAAAACCCAACACACTCTGCTTTGCCAAGCAATAAAGGACCCGAGCAGTGGTTCTGCTCCTTTGACAGCTCTCCAAAGCAGCACTCGTAGGGGGGCCCTGCAGCTTCCACCTAGGTGGTGAAAGGCTTCGAGCTGCGATCTCTCTGCACAGTGAGCAGCAAGGACCACTGCTGGGTATTGCTTTACTGCTTCAGCCAGCTCGTAGCTTACGCAGTGAAGAGACCAGGTCAAGGCCTCAATCCTATAGCGCGACCTGTTAGCAAGAAGCCCTGCAGCCCTCACCGACTTCAGTCAGACAAGGCACAAGGCCAGCCTGTAGGCTTCTCTGTGCACCGCACTTGACAGATTTGGGCTTTGCTGCCCTCTCGTGGCTACTTCACATAGACATTTAAGCTCCCAGCTAACCACCACAGTCCTTTAGCTCAGAGCTCAGGCTGGTGCTTTCAGAATACAAGGTCCCAGGTTCAGCCCTTGCTGATGAACCGCCCGCAGCATCCCAAAGAAAGACTGGGTCAGCTAGAGACAGACAATTCTTGGAAGCAGGAGGGAAGCAAAAGGGACTGCAAGTAGGGTGACTAGATGTCTTGATTTTATAGGGAAAGTCCTGATACTCTGGGCTTTTTCTTATATAGGGGGCTTTTTCTTATATAGGTGCCTATTACCCCCACGCCCTTTCCCGATTGCTCACACTTGCTATCTGGTCACCCTAACTCCAAATCACAAGGGGTTGATTCATTGTGGCCATGTCCAGGCACCTGTGTGGAAGGAACACACTGGGCCAGATAGCTTTGTGTGGGGAACAGAAAAGGTATCTTCACTGGGACAGAAGGTCTGAGACTCCCACAGCCTTAGACAACTGGCCAGGGTCCAAGTTACCACAGGTGGCTCATCTATGAAAGCCAGCTGCATAATCCTTACCGGTTGCCTCTGCATGAAGGGTTTGGCCATCCATGCTCTTGACCTGACAGGACAGAAACACTTTCCTCCCCTCAATATGGTCCACTTTGCTGTCCACCAAGACCACTGAACCCAATGGAATGGGGCTGCAAGGAGAAAAAAAAAGCCAATTGTCAGTGTGATCGCACTTCCTGACCTATGTCGTCAAGTAGCATACCTGTGAGCTGTTAAACAGCCCCCCATTCCACTCCAGAGGTGGCTGCATTTCAGTGCTGGAAGAAAATCTAAAATTTTCTAGAAGAGAACTTCATGAATGTGGGGTTAAGTTTGAGAACACAACCTTAACAAGTAAGCTCTAACACCCAGAGAGCACAGAAAGTCTAAGCAGTGGCTACCAACATTAGCTTTTACTCTGACATCACACCCTCATCCACCCCATCATTTTAGTGTCTGCAGAGCCCCCCTGGTTACTATACTGCTCTGCTGTGTGTAGAAGTTAGCCAGCACTTGTTCTGAGGAGGACTTGGGAAGATGTGACTTATGAATCTATCCTCACAACACTCCAGTGAGGAAGAAAGGCAATGTCCCCATTTTACAGACAGGGAGCAGAGGCACAGAGGGATCTAATGACTTGCCCAGGATCATAAAGGGAGTCTGAACACAGATCCCAATCTAGTGTGTTAACTGCAAGCCCGCTATTCCACAGAAAGGCTTGTCTGGATAGGGTAGAGAGGTGAGCGATTCCTGAGTGTCTGGTCAATAGGCCATTGCTTGAGCTGGAAGCATACTTTGATCTTTCTGGATGAACAGAGCTATAAACTTAAGAGCACCAAGCTGTCAAACCATTACAGCACAGGACACAATTGAAGTTATTATTTGACCCAATCATGGACCTCCTGGCACTAGGTGTTGCGCAAACATACACCAAGAAGATGGCTCTTACCCCAAAGAGCTTCCAGTCTCTTTGTACTATCGTAAGCCCCCTGATTTTGTAGGTTAGCCCTGAGGCTATACAGAAACCCCAAATCACTTACCTCTTGTAGTTTATACTCAGGTTAGCGGTCATCACCCTTCCAGCAACGAATATAGCACAGCCCCCAAGAGTACTGTCAATGATCGTTGCAGTGGAGCCACCATGAGCAAACCTGAAAGGCAGATGGGGAAGGTGACGTAAGAGGTGGTTGAACATGATCCCAAGGCAGAAGGGCTGCTGCTCTCCCACTCCACCTGTGGTTAAATGTAACAGAACTCTCAGGTAGGACAATTAACGTGATCTTCTTACCCCGGAAACCCTTCCAGATAGGGGCCTGGCTGGAACAGACACACTATCCTTTTCTCAGACGGATTAAGGAACATGGCATATTCAAAGCCCATTCCTTCGGTATCCATATTTCTGAGGAAGAAGCGGGTTTTCTTTTGCTCCTTTTCACTCACTACCTTCAGCGATTCTAGTTGGGTGAAAGAAACATGGTAACAAATGAGAGGCAAATTACAAAGCTGTTAGCAGTTAAAGGGACAGGCATCAGGCTAAAAACTAAGGGCCAGAGACAGAAAGATTTCAGTGGAAGTTAGGAGCCTGAATATCTTTGTGGATCTGAGCCTAAATCCCTTAGCTGCGTGGCTAACGACCCCTTAGACTGTTACTATTCAGAAGATTTCCCCCTCCCCCCACCACCACTGATGCTTTTCACATTTCATTGGCTTTGAAATGTAAAGCAAGCCTAGTCAGTTTTGCTTTCATGCACTAGCACACAGGTGAAAAGCTTTATGTACTGTTTGATAAGCTGTGACAAGGTGCTTATTACTGAGCCAGCCACAAAACACAGACAAGGCCAGGGTCCACAGGATGAAATGGGAAGCTCAGAGGACGGGAGACAAGGAAGAGAGGCTCTTCACTCATTTCCTATGGGTGCCTCCAAAGACGTGAGTCTGTAGGACGGGATAGTGGTTTGGCAGACTGGGCACATATTCCATGCATAAAAGGCAGCGTGGAAAGAAACACAGGAGAAACAACTGACCACAACATTTGCAGTTTGGACGGTACAGAGGGAAGGGGAATGTTTAGATCCAAACCAAAAACACATGCAAGGAGATGTAACAGGAAGGGAATTCTATTGATGTTACATTTGGTAACTGACTTCTGAAAATAATCAAGCTATCATAGAAGCAGGATTAAAAAAGATTAGTCACTGATAGGAATAAAGAAACTATTCTCCAGAGTTAAACTAGCTAGGATGGAGGGGTAATGAGGGATACCAATCTTCAAGGTTCAGGACATAAACTGAGTCGTCAGTTGTTTGGGGTTGGGATCTTTGCAGTTATTCGCTACAGGGAGTGTGAATAAGCACTGTTTGCCAGAACTGGGGTTGATATTTATACTCTATTAGGAGGTGGCAACAGCACTATGAGATGGTTAGTGGTAATAACCAAAATGCATCTCAGGGTAAAGCTAGGGGGTCTGATTTTCCTCTCAGTTATACCTGTCTGTCTCCATTGGGAAAAAGAAAACAGACAGCCTTGCCTGGTACATGTGCAAAACTGTTGTTGTAGGAAGGAATCCTTTTCCATGTCCCATCTTTACACATCTCCAGGAACCTGCTATACAAATCCTTCATGTCCTGGCTCCAGCTGGAGTTGGGGAGGGCATAATCCTTCAACCGCGTGAACTGAGAGAGCCAGGTCTGAAAAGACATGGTTGAGATACCGTGAAGCTGGTAACTATTTCCTAATAATAAAGCATTCATATAGCACTTCGAGCCTTCAAAGCACCATGAAAACTTTAGATCCTTGCCTTGTCAAATGGGATGGATTAGATAGTCTTATATGCAATCTGCCTGTTTTGATTGTGTTGTGTTTCCTTTTAGAATAGGCTCTCACAGGACAATTTTAAAAGATGCACTGAATGCATCCCTTTTGGAAAACTTCATTCTCCATTTACTTCCAATGGGAAGCTTTCCAGGCAGTGACACAATGAGATGCTATTATTTATCTGAGATGAATAAAATCAGTTTTGCTTTTGATTACAATCAGTTTCAGTTGTAGCCCATCTGTTGCCATATTACAAACATTAGCAGACCAAAGTTCATTTAAAAAAATAATTCATTTGAAGAAAAACACTCAAGGCCAGTGGAAACTTTTCTATTGCTCGTAGGTCTTCAAATCTCAAGTTTTGGCTCAAATACAATAGCGTGTTATTGTTCAGAAGCTTACTGCCTGTAATACAGGTAGGTGATTAACATATTAGGACCATCTGCTAGAAATATTTCCAAACTAAGAAATATATTAAAAATGCCTTCATGTGGTTTTATTGGCATCATGTTCTCTGAGACTGTTTTAAGGAACAGAATTGAAGATGGTACATAATTCATGACAGAAGGTAACCTATGAGATACTCAAGAAAATAAGTTTCATATAGCAAATGAAATTCTGATGGCATCGTTGTAATAGTTAAGAGGCACTAAAGCAGCTTTGTTATAACATCTTCAAGACGCAGACACATTCATTCCAGACACAAGGACTCTTCCTCTGATTATTTTCAGTGAAGTGCGATTGCTAGCCATCTAGCTGCAGATTCCTAGCCTTTCCTCACAGTAGCCTGGCAACCTGGGCAAATCATTCATTTTCTCCTCACAGAACAAGTTTTTAAAACAAACTTACCAAGGCAATAAGAAAATGAATAAAAGCCATTTCTCTTCATTTTGTTGCATAAGAGGTGTTTTCACACAACTCTGAACTATTAGATTGGTAGGTAGGAGAAGATTCACCTTAAAAGCATATATCTGAACTGCAGTTCTATACGGAAATACTGTAAGAAGTAATTTAGGTAGGAGGAAGCTGAACTGCCTCTAACTCAATTGTTTTCAAAATTCACCCTCACTAATACTACTTGGCGATCATATAGTGCCTTTTGCGAGAGAGTACGATAACTTTTTTCTAAGGGATTTCTCTACCTTTTCTAATGATGGGGAACTGAAAGGCAGACAGGGTGAGAAATTAAGACTAGGTGTCTCAAAATTTGTGAGTTCAAGATGAGACACTTTGGCCTAATTTTCCTAAATCCTGAGCACGTACAACTGCAGAGTCACTGGGAGGTGTTCAGCAAGTTGGGCAACCAGAAACTGAATCATTCCAGATGAGTGGCCACATTTGACCCAGTTTAAGTGAGATGTCCAAGGCCACCAACAGACTCAGTGTCAGGGTTGAGATGAAAAACCTCTTGGCTTCTGGCTCTCTCTTCCCTGCATCTCTCCAACAGGGAAGCGATACTCACCATGGAGCTCCAGAGCGGACTGCGCGTGGCAGCTGGATTTAACCGTCCAATGACGCCGCAGCACAACACCCTTGGCTCTGAACGCAGGACCGCACTGTGAGCAAGGCCCCTTGCCAGCCTAACACAATTCTTCCACATGGCTTCTCGTGGAGGTACAGCAGCTCTGCCGACGCACCCCTCCAGCCTGGGCCCTGTTGTAACAGAGGCTGGCGATGCAGCTGGGTCAAATGAAGAGGAAGCGCTTTTAGTGGTGTTGGAGGAGGCCTGCCCACCAGGTGCTGGTTTCACGGCCGCTCGCTAGCAGCGCCCTGGGAGGTCCCCCAGCTCAGGGGAGGCAGAGCAGGATGGCAACCGGGGGCCCATCCCCTCCCTTCCACCAGTGGCTGCGCGGCACAGGCCGGACTAGCCTCGGCCGGGCCCCGGCACACCCGCAGGGGGCTCTACGGCTCGCAGCTGCCCCGCTAACCTGGAGGGGGCCTGCCTTGGGGCTCAGGGTCCCTCACACGGGCCAGGCGCCCCAGAGGCAGGGGCGCCCCACAGCTGGGGGGAGGGGCGAGCTGAGGAACAGGGGCGGGGAGATGGGGGGGGCACTTGCTGACCTTTAACCCGCACCGTGACCTTTGCCCTAGTCACCCGTGACCTCTGACCCCGGAAGGGCCGGGGGAGGGCTCCCTCTCTGACCTTTGACCCCCGGGGTCGGGTGGCTCGCGGTCGGCTGCCCTCTGACCCCCCGGGGGGAGGGGCTTCCCACTGACCTTTGACCCTCGAGAAAGTCCTACCGCGACCCCCGGAGGCGGGGCCCGGCTCCCCTCAGCCCGCGAGCGCCCGCAGCCGCGCCACGCGCCCGTCCGGCCGGCGAGCGGCTGAGAAGCGGTCCCCCGCGCGCTGCGCCGGCTCCGGCGTCAGGACGGCGTGACGTCATCAGACACCGCCCGGCACGTGACAAGGAGAACGCGCCCCGCCCCTTCCGGGGGCCGTGTTCCCGGTTGCCATGGGAACCGGGGGAAGGCGGAGAGCAACCGTCCCCCGCCAGGGGGCAGGGCCGTTAATGCGCCTCCCGCCCGGGCCCGTAGCGCCCAGCCCCCCCCAGACCTTATACCGCCCCTGCGGCCCCACAGCGATAGGCCCCGTAGAATTGTCCCCTGGTCCCATATAGCTTCCATACAGCCC